>OZ022263.1:111768445-111825945 GCA_963978885.1 Nemotelus pantherinus | reverse complement strand
AGTAGTTTAAGCACCAACAAAAAACTGTTGATAATTCGAAACGTTGAAGTTTTGAGTGAATTGATGAATATTATTCTATTTATCAACTATTTTTTGTGGTTATGAAACAATTAAAACAGTTGATTTCATGAACGTTGCGATATTTTTTGTACAACCAGAGCCAACTACTTTTATATCGTTAAATTGACTATATTAACATAGTAAAAATAACTATTTTCCGTAGTTCGTTTAACGATTTTGAATGAATCGTTGCAATACTATTAAAAATAGTTGAACCAACCAAGAGTTTTTCTTTCAGTGTAAGAAAAAGCGCAGGCAGAGACAGCTGGAAAAGAAAAGTGAGGCTGTCATGGTGAAATCAGCCCCGAAACAGACTTACACGGAAGGCCTAGGACCATCCGCCAATGTTTTTTACAGGCTGAAACTGCTACGGAAGTATGACGAATGCAAAAGGCTGTTAAAGGGGGGCCCTTCTGGAAGTGGCCGAAATTAAAAGACTCGATCCAGGCCGCCGCAGATGAAGCCTGTGAATCTTAGAGCCAACATCGAGCTTCTAGACCTCAATTGCCTCACAGCCAACCAGAAGGTGACATCCATCATCAAAAGGGAGGCAGAGGAGGGAGAAGTTGGTGGGGTGAAAATACATTCTTTCGCTCTAATACAAAGAGAATAGAGAAGGGCTTTGTAGGAACTGGATGAGTTACTAACATTCAAGATCGTCAAGTCTGGTAGGGTCCAGGTGAGAATATATGAACCTATGCTGCAAGAATCAAGATGGCAGCAAGGTTGAGTTTGTTGGTGCTCAATTTTGGTTTCAAGCCAACATTTCGAGGGTCCGCATTTAACAAATCTATTCCTTATGTCACCATGGCATCGTAAAGACTTGCGGCAGTCATCAGCGGTTGGAGTGTAATGAAAGATGACTCCACGAGTGCTGTTTCCCTGTAAGTGGCTAGGTTGTAATGGCGCTAAACTTTAGCTTCTAGCATAGAAGGGGAGCCTCTGACATAAGGGGCGCCTGTGACTCAAGCAGCAGTAGAAGCCTTTGCTTATAGCACCATGGGGTGGATTTGCAGGTTGTGTGAAGCTTCAATACCAAAAATGGAAACCTTTCGTTGGAGGCAACATACGTACTGGTGGAAACAATAAATCATTGAACTGCAACGCTTCGCGTTGGTATGCAAGCACAGTATGTCGCGAGCCAGGAATAGGTAAAAAAGGTTGAACTACCTGCTGCTCACATTTCTCACACACAAAAAAAAGGAGCTGACCATTTCATAGCGAGAAGTCATGGCATCCTTCAATGACAGACGCCGGACACTGCGGGGAAGCTTCTCGAAGGCTTGCTCAAGTAACTCCTCGAGAGTCTGCTGTCGCTAAAGCTGGACCAGCCGTTGTCAACAATGAAATTGGCTAGTGACTTTTCTGATAGAAAACATGGCTTCCGGAAGGAGTATTCAGTATTTGATACCATTTCAAAGGTTATTGGAGTTGTTGCGTGATTGGAAGAGGCATGTAATCAAGCCAGACTGGTCATCTTGCTGGTAATGCTAGACGTTTCCAACTCAGTGAGGTGGACGGACACCCTTTGGGCCCTTGAAAAGAGTTTTCGTAGCCCTGGCTACTTACTAGTAATGCAGCGAGACTACTTCAGGGATCGATAGTTACTTAACGACACGGAAGACTGGGTCAGGAAAATGCGTGCCACCTCATGTGCGCAAACTTCGCATTATCGATGGTGAAAGGTCGCCTGGGGACCTGGTTCGCAGATTTTTTTTTGTTCCTTTACACTTGCGAAAAAAAAGCTGCTGATTACCTCAAAATCAACCATTCTAAATTTGTGTCCGCGAGAACTGATGACTTGATAATAAGATCAGTTTGAAATTCACAGGGTGTATTAACCTTAATTTTGAACAGGTCTGGTAAAAACGATTTTGAAATGAGGGTAACTTTGTGGCAGTAGTGTCATATTATTTTTATTTTATTTTATTTAATAATTAAGCAAGCAAAAATCAACAAGAAAAAATTGATTCCCGCCCTATGAGTTTCGATTTAGACACGAAAGTTGGACGAAATTCACGCTGTTGCTGAAAGTTAATCTAGGCCAAGTTTGATAGAATTTTTGCAATGTTCGGAAAAAAGTCAAACCCACTAATGTTTCAATTTTGGGTTACACTCGGCACAAAATATCAATCTAGTTCTCATAGAGCGAATAGAGTCTGTGTGGAGAGTGAGAATTTGAAAGCTTCTCCCAAGACAACGCATTGAAAGATGTTCTGACGTGAAATTTTCAGGTATCGACAATTTAACATCCGAAGACGTCAAAATGCTTAAAAATGAAATAGCGGAGATTCTATCAAAAATTATTAATAGTCATTTAAAGACGGGTTCTTTTCCTACTTGCCTTAAGTTGGCACGAATTACACCAATCTTTAAAGGAGGTGATCCTTCGGATCCTTCTAATTATCGCCCAATTGCTGTTATCAGTGTAATGAACAAAATATTTGAGAGAATCTTAAATTCGCGTACAGTGCAACATATCAATGAAGCAGCAATTTTGGCTTCAATACAGTACGGTTTCCAAGAGCACAGCAATACAATAGCAGTGCAAAATAGCACATTAGACGCGGTCCAATTCATGTAATAGCCATTTTTGTTGATCTCAAGAAGGCCTTTGACACTATTGACCACAAAATTTTGCTTTAACGTCTCGAAAAATATGGCACTAGTAAGAAGTTTAACTCGATAATAAAAGATTATTTATTGGATAGGCGGATTGTGACAAAACAAATACAATGCATAAGTCAAGAACGTTTCATTAATATAGGCATACCGGAGGGATCAATTCTTGGACCAGTATTAATCATTCTATATGTGAATTGCATTCAACATCTCCAGCTGTCTGGCAAATTAGTCCTTTTTGCTGATGACACACTTCTTTTATATTCTGAAAAGGATTAACAATCTCTTGAGTATAAAATTAACAGAGATTTAGAAACACATCAAGTGTGGCTCAAGCATAGCAAACTGCTTATAAACGTTAACAAAACCAAGTACATCATTTTCCAGCAAAAAAATAAATATCCTATATACCCCTTTATTCAGATAAACGAAATTCGTTTAGAAAAAGCTGAATCAATCAAATATCTTGGCTTAATCCTAGATGAGAAAATGTTATGGTTACAACACATTAACCACATCAGACATAAAGTAGGACCAATGATTGCAGTCTTAAGAAAATTTGAGTTCTTGGAAACTAGAACAAAATTAATAATATTTAATGCTTATATACTTTCAACTATCACATACGGAACTATTTTATGGAGTCAGACATCAAAACATAGCATCGAATGAATTGGAAGACTTATTTCGAAAGCAATTAAAATTATATTTAGAATGCCAACTCTAACACCAACAGTTATTGTATACACTCGAACAGAAGGGAACAGAACAGAAGTAAATATACAACAATTAATTAATTTTGAAAGGGGAAAAATAATTTTTAACATCCTGAACAACAATCTGAAGTGGTTTAACATCCCCCGCACTGTGTTAGAAATAACTAACCGAGAAACCAGAACTGCTAGAAATCTATCTCTTGCAATTCCAAGAACGGATAGATTAAGGATGGATCCAGTACAACAGGCTATCGCATACTACAATTCATTACCAAACTCGGCAAAGCTAACAAAAAATATAATAGAATTCAAGACATACTTGAAAACTCACATCAAAAACACAAATCCTTAATGAAGAAGATACCAGAGTTTTTTGTAGACTTTTCTCTGGGCACATGTCAATGAGGACAAAAATATAACGTAAAATATGATATGTAATCAAAATTAATAACAATTGTATCTTCCCTTATACCAATTTTCAATTGTCTGGGAAGTACTAAGACGATATGTTTGATAATATATTGATGCACACGGACCGTGCATACTGATTGAGTGATGGCGAGAGTGGAAAGAAGGAGGAAAAAAAAAATCGAAGGAGCAATGCAGGACAGTAAGATCTATTTGAGAAGAAGTTTGTGAATTTTTCCTATCCTTTTCACATGCGTAAATATAAGTTTGCCTCTTATAAAATGATTTCGGTATTTCCGTTGCTTTTGTTTGGATCGACTTTTCACAAATATGATATCAAATTCAGTACAAAGGCAGTATATTAATTTTATTTAAACATTTTCATTCTAATCATTATTGAAGCATCGAATTCGACCTCACTTTTATTTCGTCTTCGTCGCATGATATTCTTTCGCAATGATATTGATTCTAATGCCCTCCACACTTGTAAGGATTCGAGCCACTGGACTTATTTTTGCTATATCTCGCAAAACTTGTATTTGACAGATGTGAAAGCAAGTTTATGTTCCTATTATGTAACATTTATTCTTGCTCAATTTAATGCTGCAGCAAACAAAACAACCATTCCTTCTACATCAATTCATGTTGCTTTAACAAGACGGTCCTCTGGCCACATTTGACGTATTCGTGTTTGTTCCAATTCTCGATACATTTCATTTGTTCCAAACATTTCATTAAATTTCTAAAACTCAGTTTCCAACCCATTTTATTTAACTGTTTACCTGTTCGTATTCAACAATCCTGCCACACATTGCTATACTACATTTCTTTTGAATTTGATATGTATTCCAACCAGATTTGTAAATAAAAATTTTAATTCAGACAATTACAATGAGAACATCCACCATCATAACGATTTGGATGACTATGATTATTGCCCTGTCCACCACAAGATTTATAAGTTATATGCGACATCGTTGAAATGGTTGTTGTGATTGCTGTTCTCGAAGTAAAATGAAGTTCAAGAATGAAGATCACATTTAAAGATTTAATGAGATCTCAGATCGCACATTAAGGTTTTGATCTCATCAGACGACGTTGTTTATTTTCCTAACGGCTGCACATATAACTTTGATGTCATCTCAGTTGTAAAAAGGTGCAGTGTCAAGGTTTACGGACTCGGTTACTAGCGATGACTATCTGAATTTGGTCTAATTTTAATAGGTATTTTGAGTGACCAGGTGTTTATTTAATAGTTGGAAGATAAAGAAGGAGAAACCTTTATTGTTACTAACCAGATAATAAATGAAATCTTGCATTTCAATACATATTTTGAACGTTTAAAAAAAATCTGTCTAGACCCACAAAAAGGCCTCTTCTTGGATGAACTAGCAACCTTCCAACATCTGCCATTTGATTGCTACCATGCACACCAAATAAAATAATATGAATATTCCCACGACAGGGCTACTTTACATAAAACACAACACATTAAAACCTCGAGTCAGGAAAATATTTGTGGAACAAGAAAAAAATATATGTATATAGTAATCTCAGGATCATCGTACAAACATAATTTATACAAGGTCGATCCGAGATGGTCTCAAGCGATTCGGGATGATCTTATTAATTTTTGTTCCGAGAGATACACGTACGAATTAATGAAATATTCCAAATATTTCAGTCGAAAATTCTGGTCAAATTTCATCTGTTATCCGAAATCGATGATATTTATGGTGACCATTTACGAAATATTGAATGTGTTTCGAATAGCGCCTGCTGTAGTCACCAACGAAGTTCTTAATGTTTGGATGCTGGGTTGGCTTATCTATGTGTGCGATCATAGTGTGAAGTCCTACACCAGTTCGGTGTGCCAAAGAGCTCGAACATAATTTCAAGTCCTTGCCTTTGCCATCACTCCTTCATCGTCATCATCAGTATAATCATCAACATCATCATCAGTATCATCATCGTCGTC
Organism: Nemotelus pantherinus; assembly: GCA_963978885.1. Lineage (NCBI taxonomy): Eukaryota > Metazoa > Arthropoda > Insecta > Diptera > Stratiomyidae > Nemotelus > Nemotelus pantherinus. The sequence goes on along the minus strand of OZ022263.1, from coordinate 111,820,161 downwards.
GTCGTCACCACACCATCATATTCGTGCAAATTTCGCTCACCAGTAGGCTTCGTGTCGTGTTGAACTTATGTATCACATGATCCGATACCTCATTGTACCAGAACTAAGGTTGAGAATATTCAACCGTAAAATGTGGTCTTTTTTCTCAAACGTACGAGCTCGTCTGTAGTTTATACGAAGTCCCGATGATCGTCACCAAATATTCTTCTTGTAAATCTCGGGTTTATTTTCAAGTTTTAAACGTAAATTCTCAGCAGGATATGTCTTATGGTTCGGTGTAAACACCGGAGTGATCGGAATCTTGAACGGTTTTGTTTGTGTTTTTTACGCTCGTTCAGTTTACTACCATTGAGATTGAGGATCGTAGAGGAGCTTTCGTGTCTACAACGAAAAGATTTAAATGTTATTCATGTGAAAATGATGATTGTTTTGATTAATTGTTGGTTCGTTTCAATATTTCAGTAATGGATGTTATGTTGGTATATGAAATGGTGGTGGTGCTTTGTTCCCGGTATAGAATACGAGCAATTTATTTCAATATAGTCGTGATCGTATTGAAAATGAATACGATCACAAATGAGTGAATGCAAAACTATTTCCTCAAGGAGACTAGATAATTTAGATTCTATCTATTGTATCTATCAAAGATAATCAAGTAGCCATCTGCGAGTAGAATTGCGGTTGCACGATCTGAGGCTCGGGTTTCATCTTCCCATTTTCTATCCATAGTCCTTTCAGTCGCTAATTGTAGCTGCTGCCGCCATCTGCACACTGATTTGCATGTATCTATGCTTCAATCGAATCTCAAATCTATCAGATCGATTCAACCGGACCAATGTCAAAATTTCGCAGTGTAAATGCTAGCACCTCCTCTAATTCGATCCGGGTCTCAGTATCAATGTGGCTTGATTCATCGATCAATAATCACTTCAAATCACCTGAACCAATCGAATCTGCGCGATCGCTTTCAATTCGACGGATCAAAGTGCGGGAGGGGGTCATCAAACGCATCATACTGAGACTTCATCTGATCAATAATAATTCGCCAACCAAGTGGTAAGGGTCGACAGCGAGTTATCAGGGGGGGGATTAATAATGGCACGAATTGCTTCGTGATAGATTCTCTCTGGCATCAGAAAGACGAACAGGTTATTGCAAAATTCCATTTGACTAGCTAGCTCTCGGACGAAAAGCACCAAATGTTGATTGGCCGATACTGAATTGATTTAAATGCGAGATAATTTTGAGACGACAGCCACAACGACCAAGACATCAAGACGATGTCTAGTTAACCTTCTACAGCATGACAATCTAGAGAGAGACTGGTTAAGTATGCAATTATCGTGAGTTAGGAAGATAAATTAGCGGCGAAGATGAACGCCACACGATGTTCTGGAGGTGACGGAGAGAATTGCATAATGAAGTGGTTAACAGAGCGGTCGTAGAAGATTAATAAGTATGTTAATTATTTTAAATGAAGTAGTGAAATTGTGGAAAATGTAGGCAGTTTGTGTCGAGCTATGTTGATTGTATAGTTAGTGAAAAATTTACCCACTTATCTGTCCTATCTAGACACAAAAATGTTGATGCCAGGCGAAGGGGAAAGTATATCTCACTTTATTGAAAATAAATTTATGAAATCAGATTTGTGACGTTATTGTTGGGATTTTTACACTATTAGTTGAATATCAAACACTTCTACAAAACATATGTACTTATTACTTGTGCGAAACTTAGCGGAAGCTTCTATTTTTTAATTTTGAATCATGACTGCTGCTTAATGAAATTATTTATAATAAATCAGGAAAAATTGATGGTGGGTCAAAAATGAGCTTAAGTTAAAGTAATTTCACGGCTACCGTAAATTCGTCAAACTCTGCCTCTGTATAATTTTAAAACAGTGAAAACTAAGTTTTAAGCCTTTTAAGCGTTGAAGTTGTAAATTTTTTGTACATAAAATTTTGTAGACTTTATGGTAGGTTTTTATTTTATGTTGAACTCAGTTGCTTGATTCATTTTTTTTATCTCACAATGTAGATACTCAGAATCCATGCAAGTGATGCTCGAGACAAATGAAAATCAAGTAGGCAGTAAACTTTGTCAGTTTATCTGCTTATTGATTTACTGGTTAATTGCAGCCATTACTGATCTGATGTTGTAAATACACAAAAAATTCACCCGTTTGAGACGTTTGTCATTAGTTTTAAAGTTAAAGTGGCTTAGAAAGTAATTTGAGTCAATGGTGGCTGCTAAAATTGTCAAGGTAAATAAGATTTTTAAATTATGACGTTGAGGGCTTAAAGTACCCAATCGTTAATTTATCCGGTCTTGATAACGAGGCTAACCTAAAAGATCAGACAACGACTAATAATAGTTTCTCATAGTATTATTAAATTGCGATCGCTTCTTTCGGCTCCAAAAATTTTCCAAGAGGAGAATATTTGATGCTGGAATAGGATCATTTAGAGGATAAAGCCTGCGAAAGCATTATCAAATTGATTTTTTTTTTCAAATTCAAGAAGAAACAAAACCATTACAATTTAATTCTTCTACCAAAAACGATTATCGTTGACAAAAATTTTCATTATTAATTTAAATAAAAAACAAAAACAATAATATCCTACTGCACGTGAGCAAGCATAGCACTATGAGCTGATGTCTGATGAGAAACCAAGGATATGCGAATAGCATGTACGTATACTGTATGTGACTGTTGCCAGAAACAATTGTATGAATATGGGTGGAAACGCAGTGTTCCGACATTCCCAGTTGTTCCAGCATCGTTCCAGTAACTGAGACTGTCAATTTGAGTTTGATTTGTTGATTCGAGATTGTCGTCACGATATTTTAAATCGTCAAAAAAACGTTAATTAACGTCCTTATTGATATAAATCATAAGTTCAATACGAAAAGTGCAGAGTGTGTTAGTAAGTGGAAGTGATAAATGTTTTGGGGAATAAGTTATATTGTGTTTTTTCCCAGATATACAAATGCAATGCGGTGCTGCGTGGTTGGTTGCCCAGAAAGGCAGAGTTTCGATGTGAATGGAGTTTCGGTTTTCAGATAATGTATTGCTATAAATTAAAACAAGACTTTTTAAATGTGAAACGCGTAATAAAATCGGTAAAGGATAGTCAGAGGCTATTAAATGGTAACTTGAATAAGTGCGTCTACTAATTTGTTTACATTTAAATGACAAGCCATATTGTGCTGTTAAAGTTGGTCAAAGTGGGCGATAACTGGGCAACTGCAAAGGGCATGTGGTTTTGTGTGGATATAAAAATATACTATATTACGCTATAAGGTGAAATTTTCAAAATATATTAATTTCTTGGCATAAATGAAAATTACGACTGAATTTTTAAAACATTTAACAATCTGTTGTATTTGAAATTAACTAGTAAAAACTTACGTGAAAACATAGGGAAAATCAAATTGGAGATTCTAATAGGTCTGTTCACGTACCTGAATCTATTATAATATAGGTGCGTTTTTTTGCACACCCGAACAGATCAAAATGGGTTAAGTGTATTGAATACCACAACAAAATTGTTAACTTAACAAAATTTAATCTGCTGTTATTATATTCGATATACTTAACAAGTTTTGATCTGCTCGGGTGTGCAAAAAATGCACTTTATATTAAAATAGATTCACAGCAAGTCGTTTCAGTAATCTTGCTGCAAGCCAAATTTTGCCACAGAAAGAAGCCAGCTGCAAAAATATGTTGCTGCTTCAGTACGCAAACAGACCTAATCTCTCACATATTTTCTAATTAAACTACTCTCTATGCTTCTAAATAATAACCCGGATTATATTATAAATTAAATTATCCAAGGGAAGCCGTAAATCCGCCAAAGCCGGTCCCAAGCCCGGTTGCAAAAGGAGGACTTGTAACTTAAGATTTGGTTTGTGGTAGGATTCGTATTTTAAAATGTATTTTAACTATTCTGAATTTATGGTTGATAAATGAGTTAAACAGTTGTTATTATTATCAATAACATTGGTTTATAAATTTATTAACGCGCACTGATTTGTGTTGCATTTTCTCGGTATAAAATTCAGAAATTTATGTAAATCATCGATTTAATTTCTTGTATTTGAATGCATCACAAATGCTAATAAATAAAATTTCCACGTGTAAATATTCACAAGCTTTGACAGCAAAATGTTTTGTATATCATCACTTACCGTTCATAGATATTGTGAATGTATTTTACTATTAAATTCTTCCACTTAAATCGAAACACCGTTTTAATATATCTAAAATAAATTGACCCCTTTAATTATACGAAATCGTGTAATTACTACACCTCTATATTTTTAAGCCAGTTGCATGTTTTCACAATCAAACAGTCCAAAAAATGGCAACATAAATTTCGCTATGCCCATATCCTCTAGTATTATATCTGTGTGAGAAACGGTGCATGTTTTCGAAACCACTATGTCAAATTTTAATTTTTGATCGCCTTGCAATAAAAAAAATTCTATATTATTTATTTATGTTGTGGATACACTCACTAAAATACACATCTCCCCACACACACAATTAACAACTTTACATTTGTTTACTCACAAGTAGGCTAGGTTAGGTTAGGGTAGGTTAGTGAAGAGGGCTGCTGGGAACGCGGCCAGCATTAGGCCACCAGTTTGGGCCCATTTGCCACCCTCATAGACAATCACACGCATTCACACTTACAGCCATGGCACTGGCGGGATTCGAGCCCGCAGGCCCCGTAGCACGCCGGTTTTCGGCCTGACGCCTTAGCGAGCAGAGCTACCGGGCCCCCCACAAGTAGGCTAAGTATGAAAAATGTTTTATGAAGTTTTGAGAAAATTTAATGTAATTTTGGTTGTCAAAGAAGAGACAAATTTTTGTTCGTATTGATAAAATAAGATTGTTAAAATTAAAAAAAAAACTAACACAGCATTTTTTAATTATAGAATACTCAAAGGTGTACATTTTTTTTATTTTTTATGTTAATGTCCTATACCTTTTTAAGGAATTGAATAGCTTAAATTAAGTTAAATTTACATGTTAATAATACAGTTGCTCTTGAAAATTGAATTTAAGCTGTTGTGTATGTCTCTTGTATGCGAAAAAAAACTATTCAATCATAGAGATATATATCTCAATGCTGGTATTCAAGCTCTAGACATGTTGGGTTTTAGAATTTTTCAAAATCCCAAAGCTGTGTGGACGAGAAAAACTCTAGCGCATCAGAACCGCTAGAAAAATGATTTTCAAACCCCCCCAGACTCTAGGTTGGCCCCTCCCAGAAAAATATATCCAACAGTAGACACTTAAGTGTTCGCCTCTTTGGTTTTTGTGGTTACAGCAAGAGTGCAGTAGTGTAAGCCTATTCCAAAGCATGCACACTACTTATAACATAGAGACTGTGCTATTTGCGGTATTAATTACGATGTTATGGGACTTATCTCAAGAAATGAATGGCAATATTTAATTTTGACAAGTTATACGTTAAGAAAAAGACGAAAAGCGCCTCGTCAATCATCCTTTTTTTATTAAGATTATCTGTTCATTCCTACAAGGCAATATACAGGCGTTTTATGCAATTATGTTTTTCACAAAACTGTTGGAATACAATCTTGAAATAAATCTGATATTCCCAATAATAGTTGTAGCAATAGCAATAATCATTCTTATATAGTTTTTGGAATGTGAGCAGGCTTTATATTTTTTGCATTCTCAAATTCATGTACTGACACTAACATTTGTATAGCATTGAGAATAAAGGTTCAGTCTTGAATCAACCGTCAACCGGTGCGCATCGTCTTTCATTTACTCAGACTCATTTCAGTTCGCATGTTTATTCGTTACACGCGAGAGTTAACTGTAAAAATTTGCAGCTAATGCTTTTATACCAACATGGTTATGGGCCCAGTGCAAAACGATAAACTGTGAAAAATGAAAATGAAATTTGAGACGTAGAAGTGCACAGACATAAAGTGTTAACGATTCATACGGAAAGACATACAGTGTGAACATTGAACGGAATAAAGTGTTTTTTTCTTTTTGCATAAGGTCTATTCGCAATAGAAAAAAAAAACCGGTTCGGGATGGAATTCAAAGCAATGTTAACGAAATTGAATTCGGACAATTATTTCACATGGAAATATAAAGTTGAAATGTATTTACGTAAGGAAAGGTGTTGGTGTGCGATTTCAAGTGAACGACCAGTCGTACCGGTATTGTTGGGTGATGGCACAAATCGAGCTCAAGTAGCCACACAGCAAGCAGCTCTTGTTACATTCAATGAAAAAGATGAGCAGGCACTTGCTTTAATTGGTTTATGTGTGGAAGATGATCAATTAGTACATATTCGAAACAAGGAAACGGCAAAGCTGGCTTGGGATGCATTGCGTGACTATCACGAACGCAACACTTTGGGCAACAAAGTGACATTGATGCGAAAAATTTGCGGTTCAAAGTTGAGTGAAACCGGCAACGTTGAGACGCATTTAAGTGAGCTGACAAATTTGTTCCAAAAACTAACGGATTTGGGCGAAAATCAGTTAAATGAACATTGGAGAGTCGCAATCACATTGAGTAGTTTGCCATCAAGTTATGACTCATTGATTACAGCTCTTGAAGTGCGACCGGATGCTGATTTGACACTATCACTTGTGCATTCGAAACTCATTGAACACGCAAAACGCAAAGAAAACAATGGGAACGGTTCATCGAATGGACACAATAGTGATAGAGTTTTGAAAACAGCCGAACGCGAACGCAAACTCAAATGCTATTTCTGTAAAGGGCTTTCGCATCTAAAAAAGGATTGTTTTAAATACAAAGAATGGCAAAAGAAACAATCAAAGAAAGAATCAGCAAAGAGCAGTGATAAAGTAAATTCGGTTGAGCAGTGCAATGATATACTGTTTACTTTGTCGACGGCAAACAGCAACAACAACAATGAGTGGCTTGTTGATTCTGGTGCTACGAGTCATGTCATAAATAATCCGAATTTAATGACGAAATTTGATACTCAGCATCAAAGTCAAGTCGATGTTGCAAACGGTGGCACGGAGAATGTGCATGGCAAGGGCACATGCGTAATCGATTTTATGAGCACAAACGGCAACGTAACAAAGAGAGTATTATCCAATGTATTGTATGTTCCTCAAATCACAAGCAATATGCTATCAGTGAGCAAACTGTGCGATGTTGGATTTGAAGTTTGGTTTGGTAAATCGACATGCGAAATTCGTTACAACAACAAACAAATTGGAGTCGCGGATGAAACAAACGGACTATATAAGCTACGTCGACCGAATAAAGTGTGTTCATTGAAAAATGTTGAATATTGTATTCACGATTGGCATCGTATTTTTGGTCACCGTGATTCAAATGCAATCATAACAATGGACAAGGATTGTATGTTGAACGGCATGAAAATCATCGATTGTGGTAAAGAACTGCAATGTGAAACGTGTATGAGAGCAAAAACAACGCGTTTGCATTTCCAAAGAGAGCAATCAAAAGGTCAAATAAAGTTTTACAGTTGATTCATACGGATGTTTGTGGTCCAATGCAAACAGAATCGCTTGGGAAGAAACGCTATTTGTTGACTGTCATTGACGACTATTCTCGATACACAATGATTTATTTTATTCGAAATAAATCGGAAGTTGGAGAAAAGATAAAGGAGTACATTGCGTTGATGAAAAATAAATTCAACTGCAAACCGAAAACAATTCGATCGGATCGTGGCGGTGAATATGTGGCTGGCGAATTAAAAGAATATTTTCGCAAGGAAGGAATTGCCGTGCAATATACGGCACCGTATTCTCCGCAACAAAACGGGGTCGCTGAACGCAAAAATCGAACATTGATTGAAATGGCTCGTTGCATGTTGACAGATGCGGATTTACCAAAATATTTGTGGGCGGAAGCAGTAAATATGGCAAATTATATTCTAAATCGCACAATCACTAAAGGAGCTGATGAAATTCCACTTACGTTATGGAGTGGTGCAAAGCCAAATGTAATGAATTGGCAAATTTTTGGTACGAAATGTTATGTGCACATTCCAAGTGAGAAGCGGCGCAAATTAGACAATACGGCGACGCAAATGATTTTTATTGGATATGATGGTGAATCAAAAGCATACCGATGCTTTGATCCAGTAAATCGCAAATTAGTAATCAGTCGCGATGTGCGTTTTGTGCGAAATAAAACACATCAGGACAATGTTTTGGTGGATTTGTCAAGTAGAGAAACTAAAGCGCACGACAACGATCATGATGACGGCAGTTTGTTCCAAAGTGAAAATTCATCGGAATCGTTTGAGAATAGCAGCTATAAGGACACGAGTGGCGGTACCAGCAGCGATGATACAGTCACAGATCGATCATTTTGTCGTGAGGCCGATTCATCAAATGGAGAATCATCAAGGGAAAGTAATAGCTCAACTGCTACGGTAACTCCAGCGAATTTCGAATCTTCACTGGATGATGAATACGGTGATTTGGATTCAAATGCTAGCAATTCATCGGCAACCGAAGCGGAGCGCAGTCACCGCGTATCACAGCGACAAACAAAAGGTGTACCACCACAACGATATAAAGCAAATATGATCGTTGAGCCAAAATCCATTTCGGATGCTTTGTCGAGTCAAAATAAAGCAAAATGGGTTGATGCAATGAAGGAGGAAATGAACGCGATGCAAAACAATGATGCATGGGAATTATGTGAATTACCAGCCGGACGCAGTGCAATTGGTTGCAAATGGATCTACAAAACGAAAACCGACGCAAGCGGCAATGTAAATCGGTTTAAAGCGCGACTTGTGGCGCAAGGTTTTTCCCAAAAATTCGGCACCGACTACGATCAGGTATTTGCACCAGTGGCTCGCCAAACAACCTTTCGTGTTTTACTTTCTGTTGCATCGAAAGAAAATTGTATGATACATCATATGGACATCAAATCTGCATTTTTGAACAGTAAATTGAAGGAAGAAATTTACATGAAACAACCACCCGGATTCGAAAATGAAAATAGGAATTTGGTATGTCGTTTAAAAAAATGCATTTATGGCCTAAAGCAAGCGGCAAAAGCGTGGAACGATGAAATACGGCGTACACTCACGCAAGAGAATTTCATTCAAAGCAAAAACGATGTATGCCTTTATACAAAAAAGGTGAGCGACGCATGGGTTTTTCTATTGATTTATGTGGACGACATTGCAATTGTCACAAAATCAAATGCGGCAATGAAGCAAGTGAAATCAATGCTCTCGTCAAAATTCAACGTACAGGATTTGGGCGATATCAAGCAATATCTCAGCATTGAAGTGACACGCGACGAAAATGGCATTTACAGTTTAAATCAGTCAAAATACATAAAGAAAATCGTGAATGACTTTGGTTTAAACACGGCAAAAGCATCGAATGTTCCAATTCAAGTCGGATACAGCAAATCGAAAAAGGACAATGACACCGATTTGTTGTTATCAAATGCGCAGTACCAAAAGTTACTGGGTTGCTTACTGTACGTTTCAGTAAACACAAGGCCAGATATAGCAGCCAGCGTTTCGATTTTAGCGCAAAAAGTCAATAAGCCGACGCAAGAAGATTGGAATGAGTTGAAGCGAGTGGCTAAGTACTTGAAAGGAACAGCTGATTTGAAATTGGCACTCGCACAGCAGAATTTCAGTGGCGAAATTCTATACGGCTATTCAGATGCAAATTGGGCCGACAATAACAATGATCGTAAATCACAAAGCGGTCATGTATTTATGGTAAATGGTGCAGCGGTTTGTTGGTCATCACGCAAACAATCATTGGTGGCATTATCGACATGCGAATCGGAGTTTGTCGCACTGAGCGAGGCATGTCGAGCAGCAGCATGGATGCGACGATTACTCATCGATTTGAAGCAATCAGTATCAAAGGCAACTACAATTTTCGAAGACAATCAGAGTTGCTTGAAACTGATTGAGGAGGAGGAGCGTTTATCGGACCGATCGAAGCATATCGACACGCGATTTCATTTTGTGAAGGACTACGCCAAAAAGGAAATCGTAAAGTGTGTATACTGTCCGACCGAAAGCATGTTAGCGGATGTGCTAACAAAGCCAATCGCAGCAACAAAGCTTCAAAATTTTCGTACTCAATTTTTATTAAAGTAAATTCCAGTAAAGTAACTTAAAACGAAATAGAAAATCGGTTCGAATCAAAATTTAATAAAAGAAAAAATGGTTTGTTTTGGATTCAGATTAATTGCACGATTGAGGAGGAGTTTGTTGGAATACAATCTTGAAATAAATCTGATATTCCCAATAATAGTTGTAGCAATAGCAATAATCATTCTTATATAGTTTTTGGAATGTGAGCAGGCTTTATATTTTTTGCATTCTCAAATTCATGTACTGACACTAACATTTGTATAGCATTGAGAATAAAGGTTCAGTCTTGAATCAACCGTCAACCGGTGCGCATCGTCTTTCATTTACTCAGACTCATTTCAGTTCGCATGTTTATTCGTTACACGCGAGAGTTAACTGTAAAAATTTGCAGCTAATGCTTTTATACCAACAAAAACATAGTCTGAGTATTAAAATGGTAAGCAACAAGGTAATTAACGTAGAATACAATTTTGGAAGTCATTTGAGGAATAAAAATTGCATCCCTGCCACTTTTATGCTATATATTCAAGACAGTGTTGTTTATTGTGAGCAATTTTCTCTGTGCTTACTCTTTCTTGATGGGATCATATACAATTAGCACATTCATATTTAACATTAAGTAAAACAAACACAGTTTCGTTCCATATTTGAGAGCATGTTTCTTTGACTTTTGCGTATAATAAAGTATACTTATTAGGTTTGATTCAAAAAGTCCATAATGAATAGCTCGAAAAGTCCAATATTGCTGATGTAAACCTTTTGACACTACCACAGCAAAGACTATACCAAATTTGCATCCCGTTAAAATAACGTATCCTTTAACTTTGGTTTTGATCCATTGAAAGTGTTGGAAGTTATAAGAAAAATAGGGTGTTTGGAGTTACCTTCTGCGAATGTGTTAAAATTTTTAAAATTGAAATATTTTCGGCTTATTTCCACTACGAAATCATTATTATTTGAAAAGTTAATAGTACCGATTTCCAGGGCAAAAATTAATCAAATCGTTGATGCTGGCATTGCGGACCTAACATTACAACCAAAACTCTGTTATACAAGTTGTACAAGTTTAGATTTGACTGTATAAATAAAGTATCGAATTCATCAATCATTTGCATTTTATTCTAAAAACGGAAAAAAAATACCACAGAGTCAATGATGTGAAAGATTTGTGCTTACGTACTTATGCTAGCTACAAGGTTGCCCAGATATTATTGAAAAACGACAGAAACTTACTTTTTATGTCCATTGATGAGTCTTGTAAATTTTGTGATGATCTGATGACTCGGTGTGAAGTTATCACAATGCGAAATTTTCCATAGAATTTTCATTGATGCCAAAAATACACCAAAATTTCAGCTCGGCCAAATTTCGCGATCCGGATAAATTTTCCGGATAGTAAAATTCATGCACAATGTGTTCAAGGACATATTGCAAACAATAATAAAAACTTTACAATGATAAAACTCTAATAGTGCTTGGAAAACAGTAGGTGATATGGTGCTTGAACAGTCTTGGAATATTGTCAAGATGAACCGAAATTATTTGGAAAAGGTAATCGACCTTATGACGTGTCTCAGTCGCCAAGGACTTGCTTTCAGAGGAAGTGATGAAAACGGAGCCGGTGATAACCGTGAATTTTTTTTTCGAATTTTGTGAATTATTCGCGAAGCATGATTCAACTTTTGAAAAACATTTTAAAAATACGGTTGCGAACTACTGTGGTGGCAAAACACAAAATGAATTAATAAAAACAATTGCTTAAATTTTTCGTGACGACATGATAGCTTACATATAAGAGTGCGGACTGATATCCATTATGGCCGACGAAGCAGGGTCCACAAAAAGGAACAACTCTCCGTGGTTGACAGATTTGCTACAGAGCTCGCAGTTGAAGATAGGTTCTTAAGCTTTGTAGACTGTTCAGGAGCTAGAAATGCCTCGTATTTAGCAGATATAATTTTGAGCCTTTTAGACAGCTACGGACTTAGCGAATCGCCTGTTGTTGGTCAGTCTTATGATGGTGCTAGTGTCATATCAGGGCAAATAGGTGGTGCACAAACCTAAATTAAGATGAAATACCCTGCAGCCACATTTGTACACAGTCTAACTCATAAAATTACCCTTGTTGTGATGGACACCGTTTTCACAATCGAAACGTGGACATTCTTTTTCAATGCCATCGAATCTCTTTAGCTACACTGAACACTTTTCAAAAGCATCACAACACCAATTGTTGAAGTAGCTTGAAGTGGCAGTTGGTCTTAATACAAGGCGTGAGATGAGAAGTTTAAGCTCGACTTGTTCGTCAATGAGGCTTCACAATTGCAAATATGTGATCGATAGCTGTGCATCTATAAAAGAGGCTTTAGAAAAAGAAATGAATGAAGGAAAAAACAAAGACTCAGTTTATGCACACAATCAGTAATGCTAAGTTTAAAGTAAATCTTTTCATCTTTCTCTATGTTCTTTCTATAACGAACATGTTAAGCACACATTTCCAAACTAAAAATGCAACTCTTTGGGATGGGATGGACCTTGCGAATTGGACAGTTAAAACACTACTAAGTGAGCGAGAAAACTTTTATGTAGTTTTTGAAAAAAATTAAATCATTCGCAGAGAAGCACTGTCTGGATCTCATATTTCCCTGAGGATCACGAAAACGGAAAACAGCGAAAAGCACTAGTTTGAAAAATTTTGATATTTCATATAGCCTCGGACACGTTGTTAGGGCTACAAAGATATCGCTGCAAACCAAATGGCTCAAAAAGAGTAAGTTACAGCACTCTTCATCTTGGCAAATTATTTGTGTTTTTTCTAGGTTTTCTAGGTAACAAAAATTTGCAGCACGATATCAATTTCTTCCCTGTAGGCTTAACACATTCCAATTTCTTCAAAGATATTTTGAAAGAAAGCTTCCCCTTTTTTAAGTATAAATTGAAATATATTTAGCTTCTAAACGAAAAAATAGTCTTATATTTCTAATTATTTCCATTCTATTCCCGTACAATTCATACAAGCGTTCATATCTTAGCTGTTATAGATAATTCATGTGTAGTTCATACCTACCGTTCACAATATATGCATGTGGTAGTAGCTCATACGTATTCACAGACACGAAGTTTATTTGATAATGCATTATGCATTAGCAAATAACAAAGAATAAGTTAACAAACATGTAATGTATGAGTAAATTATATAAGTTGTATGAACAGTACATGTACCTTACGGAAGACAAAATCATCGCATATTTTGAATCTTTCGGTCCCTGGCCCTTGCCAGATTTTAGGCCACGCCTATGGTCTCGCCTCTTTCAAAATTTGTATTTCATTACACAAATTCGTATGTAACCAAGTCAAGAGAACTTACTTCGCTGATGCAATATGCGCGAGTTATGGTAACAACACCGTAACCAACGAATCTGCCAAGCAACGTGACCTCAAATGCATATCCGGCTATTACACCTTTCGTCTACAACATTTCCTGGCACATGCCGCAACGTAAACAAGTTGCGAAATTCCAAATTCATTGAATTTAGAACAACACCTGCTGCAAGTCAGCAGTTCAAATAACAATAAATAGATGTACCGAATCAACCTGAGCCAATTTATAATTTAAGCACGTAATAAACGTTTGATTGAAGAATTTAAGTATAGTTTTTTTTCTGAAAGCTTTAAGTTTAAGATTAAACTGGCGCAGTCGGTAGGATCGGGTGTCGTGGCGTTTCAAATCGGTCAAGTGAAATAAAATAATCGACGGTTTATCGATTAAAATAATCGACGGTTTATCGATTAATTAAATTAGTATCGGCGGGTCGAAGGAATATTGGCGAAACGCGAAAACGTGATCGGCAGTGCAAAATAACTGTGTCGTGTGCAAGCACTTACGGGGGAAAACCGTAAGGAAGTGACCAGTTGGCAGGAAACACCACAAGTAGGACAAAGGATATAGGAATCCTCGTCGAGATCTTTAAAATGATCAAAGTCCTACTCATCATCGGGTAAGTCGAAATTGGATTTCCTTATATGTCCTCTCCTCATAAAAAAAAAACGTTCTACTTCACCCTATCCAACTAATCTACTTCGTAGAAGTAAGTTTAGCAATAGAAAACTAGAAAATATTAGTGAACAAAGTAGTGATTCGAGTGATGGTGAAATATCCGAAAGTTCAAACTATTCGCGTAATCGTTTAGATTTTGCAGTTAGAGGAACATTTTTGAAAAGCTTCAAAAAAAATATTTATATTAGCTCAATTAGTAACAATCGTGGTAATTTAACCAATAATAGTGAACTAACCAGTTTGACCGATAATTATAAGAATAACTTTAGTGAACAATAAATCGATAATAAAAACCCAAATATGGCTACGGGAAACGATTACCAAATTCACGGAAGTAACCTACCCAGTGCTTCCGTTCCGGAGCAAAATGTTATTCACTTAACCCCAAACGACATTTTTAATAACTTAAGAGTACCGGGCGCTATTAAAGACCTTCCACGATTTGACGGTAATACAAACCTTTTATATGACTTTTTGGACACTGCCGAAGAAATTCTGTCCTTAATATCTTATACTAACGGTACGCCATATGGCCAGATACTTCTGCGGGCTATTAGGAATAAAATAGTTGGACCCGCAAATGAAGTTCTTAATATGTACGCTACCCCATTAGAATGGAGTGCAATTAAATCGAATTTAGTGCTACATTATGCAGACAAGAGGAATGAAACGTCTCTCATTAGAGATCTGCATAATGTGAAACAAGGCACCAACTCCGTAGAAACATTCTATTCGGAAGTCGTCGGGATCTTAGCGATCATGACGAATCATGTCAATATACATGAAAAAACTCAAGTGTAATTACATCTAAAAAGGAACTTTTTAGTGAAATGTGCCTTAATGCGTTTCTTTCGGGTTTACGGGAACCATTAGGTTTTACAATAAGAGCAATGAGACCTGAATCACTAGCTGTTGCATTTTAATATTGCATTAAGGAACAAAATATTTCCTATGCAAGGTCGGATGGACAGAAATAAGTCTTTGGCCCAAAACCTATTCCACCCTTATCGAAACCTCAAATACAATTTCCTGGGCTATTGCCACCGCAATTAAACTTTAAAAATAATTCACCTCAACAGTTCCTAAATTCATTTGGTCAACCACCCATGCCACTACGGTTCAATCCTGTTCCGCAACCGAGGTTCCATTTTAAACCACCTTTTCAACAACGGCCGCAATTCAACCCATACCCCCAACAAAGATTCACTATAAACCCTTTTGGTCAAAATATACCTTCATTTAATTTCACTCACCCTCAACAACAACAGCAACATTTTTCAAGTCCGAGCAATTAATTCCCTAAACCAGAACCTATGGACACCAGCTCAGGCAATACAAAATAATTCAGACCGCAAGTTAATCAATTTAATAATAATTTCGGGAACAGAGCTCTTTTAAACATAGATGAGTCAAGACATAACTCAAGCCCAACAGAAAACCCAGTATAAAACCCCTACACATTTGACCAATACTACCCAAACTATTATAGTAACGAAGAAGACTGCCTCGGTTTCCATTTTATTAATGAGCCAATCGAATATTATCCTAATGATTACGAATCTAATCAGTTGCCTCAAGAAAATCAAAAGGATCAATATACTTCAACAGAACCCGTTGTGGATGATTCGGATTTTCAATCAAATGCCTCCAAACCCCAATCGGCTACATAGACACCAATAAATATGGATTTGTTTTGCCCTATATCCATATCTCCTCACCATTTGGGCGCCCATTGAAATGTTTGATTGATACAGGTTCTTCATCGTCATTCATTAGCCCCGAACTCACTCACTCAATGGATGTCAAACAAATCAAGCCAACTAACATAACCACCGTTCTCACAACACACAGTATAGACAAAGAAGTCACTCTTCCAAATTTTGCAGAATTTAACCAGGATGGAAATATTCGGTTTTTGGTATTTCGATTTCATGGCTACTTCGATGGTCTAATAGGATTAGATGCACTAACCACATTGGGAGCGAAAGTTGACCTAGCCAATTGAACTTTGATAACAAACAATTCTACCATGCCTTTACGACTTAAACCAAATTTCATGTCACAAAAGTATATTGTTCCACCTAAATCAAAATAAATTGTGAAATTACCTGAGGACATTCGTGATGGTGATATTTACATCCAACAAATAGTAATTAAACCAAACCTGACTGTGCAGGAAGGTATTTACCAAGCTAGGGAATGGTACAGTTTAGTTGAAGTCCTTAAAAATTCAGAAAAAGAAGAAACACTTTTACTAGGAGAACCATTGAAAGTTTGTTGAGTATTCGCCTTCCTCATTTACAGAGATTAATAACCTTAATATCGGCTATTCAAACGACGTTCATGACGACTTTAGCGGTAAAAACATTATCGAATTGCTAAGAGTGTCCCATCTAAACACTGAAGAGCGTAAAACTTTATTTGATGTCTGTACACAATTCGCAGAAATATTCTTCAAAGAGGGCCAAAAACTCACGTTCACCAATGAAATAAAACATCAAATAAATACATTTGATGACATACCTATCTATACAAAGTCATATAGATATCCATATGTCCACAAGGACGAGGTCCGACGACAAGTCGACGACATGCTCAAACAGGGCATTATACGTCCAAGTTATTCCCCTTGGAGCTCTCCTGTCTGGATTGTCCCTAAAAAACAAGACGCCAGCGGAAAGAAAAAGTGGCGCCTTGTAATTGATTACCGGAAGCTTAATGAAAAGACAATAAGCGACCGATACCCTCTTCCAAATATAAACGAAATTTTAGACAAATTGGGAAAATGCATGTACATTTCCACACTGGACCTGGCAAGTGGATTCCATCAGATAGAGATGGACCCACAAGATGTTCCGAAAACAGCTTTCACTGTAGATGGTGGCCATTTTGAATACGTCCGCATGCCTTTTGGTCTAAAAAATGCCCCGTCCACTTTTCAACGTGTAATGGACAACGTTCTCAAAGACGAGCAAGGTAAAATTTGTCTAGTTTACCTAAATGATATAATTGTCTACTCTACCTCTCTCCAAGAGCACGCCGAAAACTTAAAAAAAGTTTTTTCGAAATTACGGGATGCCAATTTAAAAGTTCAGCTTGATAAATCCGAATTTCTGCATAAGGAAGTATCCTTCCTGTGACATTTGGTAACAAACGAGGGCGTGAAACCGAATCCGGACAAAATTCAAGCGGTAAAGGAATTCCCCATTCATTAGACACAGAAGGAGATAAAATCATTTTTGGGACTATTGGAATATTACAGGAAGTTCATTAAAGACTTCGCCAAACTTACCAAGCCTCTGACGAATTGTTTCAAAAAGGGAAACAAAGTTATACTGGATGATGAATACATACGCACCTTCAATCTTTGCAAGGATCTTTTAACTAATGATCCAATCCTTCAGTACCCGGATTTTTCCAAACTATTCGTGCTGACTACTGATGCTAGTAATTACGCAATTGGTGCCGTTCTTTCCCAAGGACCCATTGGAAGTGACAAATCAATCTGCTACGCTAGCAGAACATCAACATCTTCTGAAACTAACTACTCCACGATCGAGAAGGAACTTTATGCCATTGTCTGGGCTGTAAAATACTTCAGGCCTTATTTTTTTGGTCGAAAATTTAAAATTGTTACCGACCATAAGCCACTCACATGGATGATGAGCTTAAAACTAGAAGAGTATGATTATGAGATTATTTATAAAAAGGGTTCACTAAACTCAAACGCCGATCCACTAAGTAGAATCAAACTTAACTCAGATCTATCAAAGAAAATCGAAGTCAATATTAACGAGCCTAATCATACTTCAGTAGAAGGTACACTAGGAAAAACAATCCATTCTGCAGACGAAGACAACCAGGATGGCATTCCAATTTCTGAACAACCGTTAAATGTTTTTAACCTACAAGTGATATTAGAAAAATCCTAGAAAAGACCACCCATATCATCCCAAATCGTATTCCGTAACAAACAGCGTAAAATATTTTATCTTCCGGAATTCACAGAAGTAAATGTAACCGAGATCTTAAAGGAATACCTTGCACCCAGTAAACTGAATGCCATCTTTACAGATGATGACACCTTCAAATTAGTTCAAACAATTTATACAAAATATTTCTCCAGAAGCAAAATTTTCAAGATAATACGTTGTACAGAATTCCTTAAAGATATCACAGAAGAAGATGCACAAGTTAAACTTATTCGAGATTATCACTTCAATCTTAACCACCGTGGTATAAATGAAACCTTAGCTCACCTAAAGAGAACATATTATTTCCCACGAAGGTAAAAGTAAAATCACACAAATTATCAATAGCTAAACATGTAAAACCCAAAAATACGATAGATCTCCACCGAAATTAAAATACCAAATTCCCGAGATACCCAAAAAAACCTTTAGATATAGTTCTTACAGACATATATACGATTAACAATAGATCAATACTCACCATCGAAGATAAATTCTCTACACAAATTCTCTAAAATTCTGTACAATAACTCCATCCATTCGACAACCAACTATACACCTTACGAGTTATTTTATGGTAGAACATATAAATTTGAAAGGAATTTACAACATAGCAATCCCCATGATTATTTAGAAAAATTAAAATCCCATCAAGAAGAACACTTTCCACGCGTCTTAATCCAGCTAAAAGAAAAAACCGAAAGAAATCTTACGAAACTTAATGAAAATAGGGAAGACCCCGTAACATTTAACAAAAACTCCACTATATTTAGGAAAGAATCCCGCCGGAACAAACAAACCCCTAGATATAAGAAACATAAAGTCAAACAAAATAATTATATTACAATAGTAACAGATAAAAATAAGAAATTTCATAAGGCCAGAATTATAACTAAACCCAAATTACAGGTTGACAGCAACAATCAACGGACAGAGACTGGAGGTGCAGAACCTCAGTAACAGAGTAACAATAATGGACTACTGCCACTACGACTAGGAGCCGCACGTACAATACAAACATACAACAACCTCTTACACATAATCAGACTAGACCGTTACGAGGAAAATATCAAACAAATTACTGAATCACTAAGGAACCTTGAAAATATGGACGATATTAATAGAACCCTGACAATAACGAAATTAAAACTTAAAGAAACTAATCATAAGCTACAAACCCAGACCCCTAAAATAAGAACAAAAAGAGGACTGATCAACGGACTAGGGACCATAATAAAAGAAATCACCGGGAACTTAGATGCAAATGACGCAATTAAAATCAATAACCAAATAAGTGAAATTCTAAGCCGAGAAAACACATTGAGAAATGAAGTTAACGGTCAAACTAAACTTAATGAACAAATTATCCAACGTTTCGAAAACATAACGAATCATATCAACGAGCAACAGAAAACAATAGCTAATTATTTAAAATACTCACACAATTCTATCCGAAATCAAATTAGATCTGAAAGTGTCAATTCACGCTACCTGCAATATTTAAACGAAATCAATTTCAACTTTGACATACTTAATAATCACCTCACCAATATTGCTGAAGCTATAGTTCTAAAAAAAATACTTAACGATAATGAATTTGCAGAAATTCAATCGACCCTGGAAAAACAACTTATAAATATAACATCAAACGAAAATATATATGAACTTCTTGGGCTACAAGCCTACTTCAACGGTTCCAATATAATATTTAACATACAGATCCCCGTTTTTTCCCAAGAAACCTACTCCTTTTTCCATATGATACCACTACCCATCAACCAAACTAACTTGATAGTTACAAAACCTTACATTATCCTAAATTCCGAAACGATCCAATATTTCGACAAAGTATGCCCTAAAACCGAAGGGACATATATATGCCACAAATCGAGCCGCAGCGAAAGTGCACACGAATCCAAGTGCCTGATGAAATTGCTGAATAACCAGCCAGCACAATGCGACATAGCCCATCAAAAAACCGATATAATTGAAATATACCAGCCACAGCCAAATATACTAATCCTTATAAATGTTCCAGAAATGGTAGTCAATTCATCTTGCAGACCCAATACGCTCAAAGTTCGAGGAACCATGTTCATTCGATTCTGGAACTGTGCACTTATAGTCAACAACATCGCATATTCATCAAAAGCCACACATCACTGGGACGAAATCGAAATTTACCCGACAATCTTTATTGGAATTCTTCCTGTACCAGCGAACAGCACCATCCACCTTCAAAACCTCAAGAAATACGAATTCTCGAAAGAATCACTTGCACCGCGCTTGCAAGAGGACCTAGCCGATCACAAAGAGATTCCAGTGACACTTACCATACTCGCCATCATCTTCCTCGTTACAACCACCATCATCTATTATAGAAGATGCAAGAAATTTCATCATCTTACACACAATGGGCCTTTTCACACTTGTATTCTTGATGCACTCCTCAAACCAGTTTACTGGGCAAGAGACGGAAGAATCAAGGGGAATTCTCTGCTTTTTGTAGAGATTTCCCCTTGATTCTTCCGTCTCTTGCCCAGTAAACCGGTTTGAGGAGTGCATTAAAAATACAAGTGTGAAAAGGCCCAATGGGCCTTTTTAGACTTGTATTCTTGTTGTAGTCCTATAACCGGTTTTCTGGGCAAGAAGCAGAAGAATCGAGGGGAAATCTCTACAAAAAGTTATGCACTTGGAGAGAATTTTTCATAATTTTTGAAACTGATTGAAACTGATGCAAATCACTAACACAACTATAAACATAGTTCACGGGTCAGGAATTTTTCATGAAACTCTCAAGTCGAAATGAGAAAACAACAACACGCACACATTCATATGCATAATCGGTATATGAACGGTTCCGTTGCTGATGCACACCAAGTGTGGAAATGTTGATTGTTGTAAAACCAGTTTCAGGAGTGAATCAAGAATACAAGCGTAAAAAGGCCCAATGTTTGTCATCAACAATCAATACCACCTCGTACTATCGCTCCAGTCAACGAACCTGAAAGCATGTTCATTTGCCCGCCGCTCCACACTAAGGGGGGAGGAGTTATGGTAACACCACCGTAACCAACGAATCCACCAAGCAACGTGACCTCAAATGCATATCCGGCTATTACACCTTTCGTCTACAACATTTCCCGGCACATGCCGCTACGTAAACAAATTGCGAAATTCCAAATTCATTGAATTTAGAACAACACCTGCTGCAAGTCAGCAGTTCAAATAACAATAAATAGATGTACCGAATCAACCTGAACCAGTTTATAATTGAAATACGTAATAAACGTTTGATTGAAGAATTTAAATATAGTTTTTTGTTCGAAAGCTTTAAGTTTAAGATTTGACTCGCGCAATGCACTTTTTATATTCTCTTTCCATATTCTGTTCCACATGCAATGTGCGCCAGGATAAGTTGAACTAGCCCCAAAAAAGAGAGGAAACGACTGAAAAATTTGTGTGTGCATATTAAACGCAATTACCAAAAGAGTAATCAATGGGCTTATAGTAGTCCTTAAATAAAACTTCTATTGTTATATCACTTGCTCGTCGTTCGCTAACTGAATGAATTGTGTGTGGTATCAGCGGGTTAAATTAAGCTAATTAGTTTTTGCAATTGAAGACGAAACGATGGTTTTGCTTTTACAGTGCTTGTTGGTATTATCGTATCATAAAACTGTATGCTTAGCTTAAACATGTTTTGATGTGATACAGACAGATCAGTACGTGTGATATTTTATGCAAAATGTTGATCGCATTCAAAATGTGTGAGAAAATACAATATACACAGTTTGCAATATATTTAATCTTTGAAGACACTTTTGAAAAATGTTTACGTCAAATGCGGGAAGTGACCATTTTCATTTTTTATTCTGTTCAAAGCATAAATACTAATTATTTAATTTTTACCAAAGTCAAATAAGTACCCCAAGATCGATGGGTATTTGCTGGAATTTTCAGTTCCCAAATCATACAATCTGTTTTTAAAAGTCTGGGACATCTAATTTATTGCTTTGATTTAGCTGAATGGGATTCTTGGGACGTTTTTACGATAATAGAAGCAACCGAATGATAAAGTTATAAGCTATGATAGTTTTAAGTTTTTCTAGTGACTTTTTAATGAAATATTCGAATATTCTTTATAATGTTTTGCATTCACGCAACTTATGATTTAATTTGTTAATTCAATAAGAAATAGTTTGAAGCTAAGCAAGCTTAATCATAAGGAATGAATGGTGACAAAAATTTCCAAGTATGATCCTCATGTTATAAGATAGATAAGTTTGGAATATAATTATAATCCAATTAAATCCAGTCAAAATTGATATATAATGATGAACTGTTCTAAAATATGTGTTCCAACCGGAACACATTATTTTTAAGTACTCTTTCAGTCATATTAATTTCTTAATTCACTATTATTATTGTAATCATAATATTTATCGAATGATTCAACTATGAGTAATTGTCAGCAAATACATAAATACCAATCGTGATATTTAGTCTCAGCATTCTTTGCGATATATTGAACTTTCATATGAACATTTTATTCTTTGTATTCTCAGCCATATTTACAATAACAACAATGCTAAATTCTGTTAGTAACGTAAATTCAATTAATCATTGTTTATTATTGCAATCAGCACTTTTTATTGAACTGTGAATTATTCCAAGTGGGAATAATTCACAGTTTTGTTGTGATATGTAAATCAGCAGTTTTAACATCGATTAGCCGTTCATTCAAATTCATCAGAAACTAGATTTTTAGTAATTTAGAGTTCCAAAGACCATTAATCAGAAACTATATTCAACACATCGTTGAATCTAGATTTCAGACGTTCATTGTTACCTCCGAGCTCCAAAGAGCATTAATTTTTCTAGATTCAACGCACTGCTAGGCCTTAAGTTGAAGCGCACAGTTGAATCATTAACCAACCTTAGTTTGTTAGCTCTGTCAGCCAGCCGTTGAGATGTCTACAGAAGTAGAAAGCCTATGCCAAGAAAGGTCCGCGCAGGAGTTTTACGGAATTTTGAAAAGAATTCTCCTGAAAAGAAACCTGTTCCTAACATCGTTAGCTCATGTGTATTATTTATACATGAGCTAACGCGCACATATATATATATATATATATATATATATATATATATATATATATATATATATATATATATATATATATATATATATATATATATATATATATATATATCAGCAGCAGCAATACCCTCACCCAACAAATCAGAGTGGCCGCCTATTGCTTACGATTTATAAAGAATTGCAACCTTCCTAAGAAGGAAAGGAACCTAGATTATCTGTGTCCCGACGCGGCAAAAATGTGTATCGTAAGATTTGTACAGCAAGAGTCATTCCAAGATGACATACAAACACTTAGAAGCAGAGCTCCATTAAAGAAATCAAGCAGGTTACTCAAGCTCTATCCGTTTATAGATAAGGTTGGAGTCTTACGTGTCGAGGGAGGAATTCAGAGGTCTGACACAGCCAATGATGTCAAGCATCAAATTTTGCTTCCACAAAAGCATTTTATGACCAACCTTGTCATTGATCATGCTCACCACCAGACGCTTTACGGAGGTTCGGACTTAACCTTAAATTATAGCCCTACTCAACAGTTGATGGGAAATTTTTCAGAGGTCCGGGTAACGCCTTCTTCACCATTCTCATATTGTGGAATATACTACGCTGGATCATTTATAATGCAACTATCCAAAAGCGTAGGTACTAAAATGCCTAAAAGACACATTGCTCTTTTTGTCTGCATGATGACAAGGCCATTCATCTTGAGCTGGTCAGTGATACGACCGCAGATGCCTTCTTAGCAGCCTACAAAAGATTTGTTGCTGCTGCGTAATTTGTTCTGGTTGGAACATGCTGGCTCCATCTAAATTAGAGTTGCAGCTGTAGCTGGTGAGTAATTTGTTTCGGCTGGAACATATGTCATTTGCTACTGAATCGCAAAACTTTTTTTTAAAGATGATAATATGTTTTCTTCTGTTTAACAAACATATACATAATTTAATTCAAATACGTGCTATCACTTCTATTATACCAGTAGATTCTGAAAGATGATTTAAAAATCTAAAGAATGCTGAAACTTTAAGAACATATAATTCAGTTAGATGAGTCAAAAATGTTTAAGTTTATTTGCAGTATTATCTATTAGTTAAAAATCTGAAAATTTGAATATGCAGGTGATAGATTTATTCAACAGAAAATTAAGCGCATGAAAAAATGGGCGCATGGAAAACCTATATAAACGACAAACAGATGCAAATAATAAGTAGAATTATCCCGGAGGAATTTATTACTGAGTTGACTTATTTGTAAATAGTATTTATTTATTTTAAACCCGTTATTAAATATATATGTATATATATATATATATATATATATATATATATATATATATATATATATATATATATATATGTATATATATATATATATATATATATACATATATATATATATATGTATATATATACATATATACATATATATATATATATATATATATATATATATATATATACATATATATTTATATATATACATACACATTTATATATATATATATATATATATATATATATATATATATATATTATTGGTGGAATACAATACTTTTATAAAAAATAAAAAACTCTTCCGAATTTCCAATATAAGTTAGTACTGGTCCTTGCAGACTAGCCCCACTTGTATTGGTTCCCATGAGCTGCTACTGATTTCATATGCAAGTTTCATGTCTGATTTCGATTAAAACCTAGATAAGATTTCATATAGGTTTTTTTATGTGTAATTCTAATTTAACAACCAACTTAAACGAAAGCTTACAAACAACGCAATTTTCCTGCTTGGGATCGTTTTTTTGCAGCCTTACGCTAACCATCTCTTCTAGGTTGCCAAAAAACGCACCTATTGTAAATACTATGCATATGGATATAAAATGGCAGCATCTGTTGGGGAAATATTTACGAAAATGTCCGGTCCTGGCAGCCTTACCATACCCTTATTCTACTTGACCTTAAGTTAAACCCATCCTCTGAATTTCATTTCGATTGAATGACTGCGCTGGAAGTTATAAGGGTGAAAAGAATTTTAGGGCTACCACTCGCAATTTTTTTTCATGTCCTTGAAACTTCAACATTTGTTGTTGATTGTCATTGCAGAATCATTCCCATTTGCAAACTTAATGACAACATCGCTTAGTAAAGAAATGGCAAAAAATTACAAAAATTACATAGCACGCAGCCCTTTCATGATTTTTCTAGGAAATTCCTATGAAATAAAGGTGGCAATAAGGTCCATTGCCTTCATGAATTTTGTTTTGATTTTATGACTGCATCGCAAGTTAAAGGGAAAACAGCTTTATTTTGCTAAGCAAATTTCCAGAATCTAGAAGACGAAAATTGTCCAATTTTTTCAGCTTTTGCTGATTTTTCAGCTTCATCTTAATTTTTCGACTAAATTTCTACCAAATGTGGCTAAGAGTTAGATCCAGCCACTGTGTGAATTTCCTTTAAGTTTGTTGGCTGAATCGCAGTGATTGTTTAAGATGGAACCACTGCCACAATGTTGCCCCCATTTGAAAATTACTTCCACCAGACCTGGTCCTAGTTAAAACCAACATGTCCTGCAAATTTCAAAATGATCGGATTATCCGGTCGTCAGTTCACGTAAACAGAAGTTTCAAGTGCTGAAAATAGAGGTTATTTGGTGATAGGTTGCCGTTCTTGTACAACTCGGAATTTCAAATATTTTAAATTGGCATGATCGACAAGGCTTTGAGTTTATCAATAACTCGAATTTCTTGTCCAAAAGCAAAAATTTTTTCAGGAGGGTCGATGATGTAAAGTATTTTTTTCACGTGCCTGCCATAGCTACAGAGTTTTTCGCACAGTCTTGAAATCCCATGTGTGTATAGTTTTAGTAAACACAATAATAATAATAATAATAATAATAATAATATTTTTGTCAAAAACTGTGACAAATCGAAATACGACAAAAAATTCCTTGCTTATTTTTAGGCACTCAGCGCTCACATAGGGCTAATAATTTGCAATTTTTTTACACACAAGAATTAAACATAATTAGTTTTCATTTCGGGTATTTATTTTCAAAAAAATGTACTCTGTATAGATATTTAGTGGTACCTGAAAGTTTACTAAAATGCCTGACGCCGCCAAAGGATTAAAAATATCGTAATTTTAATTAGTGACTGCACTAGTTCTTCTTTACATTTATGTTCTCTGAAAATTTCAGCATAATCGAATTTGCCACTCCAGAGATTACCTCGCGTAATTTTTTTGCTGATATATATATATATATATATATATATATATATATATATATATATATATATATATATATATATATATATATATATATATATATATATATATATATATATATATATATATATAGGGTGTTTGTAAATAAGTGCACTGCTATATGTCATCGTGTAGGCTCTGATGTTGCAAGTAAAAATTGTATGGGCACTTTGCAGGTAGAGCTTCGTTTGGAGGAAGAGGGGCTTAAATGATTTTGTAATTTTTTATGACCTACCTGCCTTTTTTATCCTTCGGCGTCTGTAATAAACATTCTAAGCCTGTTCGTAAGAAGCTCATCACAAGCGCATTGAATTCAAGCCCATAATTCTGCTTTCGTTGTTATAGGTATGTTATATACAGAATTTTTCAAGTATACTCAGAAAAATATGTTTCCGAAAATCAAAGAAAATGTTTACTTGCTTACGAGAAGTCAAATCTTCTATCAACATTTACTCAAATAAGGGGTCGATAGCTTAGCTCGCTAACGTGTCAGTCCAAAGCAGCGATCTACCGCTCGCGGGTTCGACTTCCGCCAGGCTCATGGTTGACTTTGTTCGTCTTCAGTTGTCTTTACTCCATTGATTAAGTGTCACATTATAGCTTGAAGTGGCGACTGGGCAATGAATAATGCTAGCGCTTCAGAAAATAAGAAAAAAATGTGCCACTTATATTAAGGAAAAATGGAAAAATTGATATTGACTCTATTTTTTTTACTTATTTTTATTTTTTTACTCCCTTTAAAGTAAGCCCTTTTTATGATATGAAGGGTGGTAGAGTTTTTGCTAGCCAACAACATGCGATGCTTTCAAGCGGTCTCCCATCTAAGTAGTAACCGCGTCCAGCACAGCTTAACTTCGGTGATCGTACGTGAACCGATTTATGCCAGATTTTCTTGAAACTATATCAAACTTTACTCAAGGCAAGTTCAATATAAGTTCTTTGAAAACGATGAATTCCTTTCTATTTTATTGAGTAAATATTTCCTTCAAACTATACCAAATTTTACTCCGAGCAAGTTCAATTTTGGTTATTGGGAATGAATAAATTTCTTTCTTTGGATTGAGTAAGTATTTCTTTGACGCAGAATCATGAACAATTTTCTTTGATAATGTGTTCATTTTTCTTCAAAAAATAAAAGTATTTTTCTGAGTGTAGTCCCGTAAGAAAAAATGAAGAGAATTTAAGTCAAGTGACCTTGGAGGCCAAGAAACAGGTCGTTTAAGTAATCACGCACAGCTCTAAAAAAAGTGTGGTGGAGCACCGTCATGCATAAACCACATATTTCTTCTAATTGCCAATGGAATATTTTCTTCCAATAAATCTTCTAAGCCCTTCCTTATAAATGTTAAATATTTTTTTCTATATACGATCCCTATATCATACGGTCCTATAAAAAATTCCCAACTATTCCACCCCAAACACTTATTTGAAACCCTCATTGGTGTCTTGTTTGTAAAAGTCCATGGGGATTTGAACTAGCCCATACAAACAAATTATGAATATTAAAATTACGATCTCTTGTGAATATTGCCTCGTCTCTGAATAAAATATTATGAACAAATAATTGATTTACCTGATTATTGTGCTGTTTAAATCTGCAAAAGGAAAGTCTGGCTGAAGGATCTGACAAAACCCTCCAAACAGCAGCGTGAGATACACCAATTCTTGCAGCTACTCTTAACTCTAGTTCCCTCGCAAACAAATCTAAGATATTTTCATATTCTGATTGTCTAGATCTTAATCTATCTCTAATTAGAGCTTGGAATGTACCTCTCTCTCTCTCTTAAATTCCTACCAACGTTTTCAAACATTCGCTGACTGGGTACTCTTCAGTTTGAAAACCTTTCCTGGTAAATCCGCTTGGCCAAAGCAGCGTTTCTGCCAGCTTCACCATACACTAAATGTATGTCCGCATATTCTTCGTGAGAAAACTTATTTAAAAAAAAAAATTATTCTAACCACTTTTAAATTCGAAACACTAAAAACTTATTCACAAAAACACCAAAAATTTCGAGTACAAATCATCACTATTTTATAATGTTCTTTCGCTATTTCACTCACTTACTCACTGTGTAGTAATTTATAATTACTAAGATTTTTGCTTGCTTTTAAAGAATTACGACTACACAAATCTACCTACAATTGTTTAAAAATGCCGCCCCACCCGTATTAGTCTGAAAGTCAGAACTTTTACCAGATAGAAAATTGCGGCTTAATTTATCTGCACGAGAATGAAATGTATTGTTGTAGCATTTATTTATGTTTCTTTAATCGGGAAGAATCAAAATTTTTCGGACAAACAGTTATGCATTCGAAATTGTTTTTGTGCACTGATTAAAATTGAAAAATTTTAACTAAGTGGTTTTGAAAGTATGCACTGATTCTCATCAGACATCAGCTCACAGTGCATACCTGACTGATGTGACCACTTGCAGTGGGAGACCATTAATTTTTGTTTACGTTAATTGGGATAAATTTTAACACCCTCGACGCATATCTGGTGATATCCTGTACTCATAAAAGTTATTGATTTGTGATCATGCTTCCCTTCTTGTCTATAAATCAGCATGGACAACTTATATCGTCTCTTATGCTTATCAAAGCAGAGAATATTTGATACGGGAAACTCGATCGTTTTGCGGAATAAGCCACCGAAAGCAGAATCAAATCAAAATTGTTTTTGTGGGATGATTAAAATTGAAAATTTTTAACTATGTGGTTTCGACAGTATGCAGTGATTCTCCTATACTTAAAAAGTTTTGCTTTTGTTCTCTATCTTTAAGTTACCTTTGAGGAAATCAATTGGCATGTTTAAAAATAGGTTTTAAATATAAGGAACCAAATTAAAGTGAAATTTTAGGCAATCTAAATCTGAAAACAAAAATTTACCATTTAATGGGATTTTGGCGGAAAATTTAGTGAAATTTGAAAAATTTCAAAAAAATATTTATATATATATATATATATATATATATATATATATATATATGTATGTATGTATATATATATATATATATATATATATATATATATATATATATATAATCATAAATGAAGATACATGAATTTTCGGCGAAAAAAATTTAATACTAATTTTCTTCGAAACTCAGTAACAAACCGAATAGTGTCCGGAAAAGAAGTTGGCGCGTATCGTGAAAACAGCTGAACAAATAAGCGTGGAAATGTAGCTTTATGCGGGCTCTGTTAATGTAGTACAGAGTGTAATATACGAATAATGAAGATATGGCAGTACTCAAGTATAGTTAGTTATAAGAGAATGTTACTGATAACTATTATACCAAATGTATAATAACTGTACTAAATATATAAGAGATGAATTATATGTAACGTCAGAGTAGAATAAAAAGTCACGTGTAAAATAGCACATGGCGCAGCCGGTACAGAATTTTACGTGCCAGGGTAAAAAAGTTAAATTTTAATAAAATTTGGTTAAATAAAGTCAAATATGACAAAAAGTAAAAAGAAACACGACTCATCGGGTGCTGGTTTTGAGCAAGTTTCGAGAATCGGGTTAAATAGTTCGTTTTGTGGAACAGAATGCCAATTAGAGGTGCCGCCTCCGAAACCGATGTTAACTAACGGAGCTAACGGAGATTTTTACACCGCATGGCAGAAATTTCGAAGAAGCTTCGAATTGTATATTGAGGCGAGCGAAGGAGCTGGAATAAACCCCAAAAGAAAAGCTGCTCTATTCAAATATTCAATTGGTGAGGATGCTCTAGATATAATTAATAATCAAGACATTTCAGAATGTGAAATAAACAACTACGAAACACTGGTGCATAAATTTGATGCGTATTGCAAACCATTCCAAAATGCAACATATTCACGAGTGTGTTTCAACAGCAGAATGTGGAGAGAAGGCGAAGACTTTCAACATTTTTACGCCGATATTTGAAAATTAGCAGGTTTGTGCGAGTACAAACAACAAAAAGACGAATTGATTAGGGATAAAATCATCTCATCGTGCTGGGATGCTGGTTTACGTGCACATTTGATGAAATTACATGCTCCAACTATGGATCAAGTCGTCTTATGCTGCAAGCAGAATGATCTTCATAAAGAATGGGAGGCCATTAACAACGATAAAAGCAGACAGGTATTAGAAATAAAACAAGGTAAAAATTTATGTAACAGTTACCCAAAAAGTACGAACAAACATATGCACTTAGACAATAGCAAACATATAAAGAACAATTTTAAAAGCCGGTTAGAATACGATAAAAGTGTTAAATTTAATAACAAACAAGTTTTTGAATGCCCAAAGTGCGGTCGTAGACATGAATCGAAAAACTGTCCAGCTTATGGTAAAATATGTTCCAAATGCAATAAGCCTAATCATTTTGCAGTTAAATGTAGAACGAAACGGGAAATTTTTACAATCGATAATTATTATCTTGACCGAATTGAGAAACGGATCGACAGTAATAGTAGTAGTTGGTTTGAGAATATAACTGTTTTCAACAAAATAGTAAAATTCAAAATTGATACAGGTAGCTCCTGTGATGTTATACCTTTTCACACAATAAACCGTTTAAGTTATCACAAACGAGTTCCGATAAAAAAATCCGAAATTTCGCTTAAAGCTTTCGGTGGAAGTAACATTGATGCTTGTGGTGAACTAGAGACGGTTATATCATTTGGGGATAAGTGCATTAAAACCAAACTCATTGTGGTGAATTCAAATAGAAACATCGTACCGATTCTTGGTTTGCCATCATGTAGAAAACGAGGCCTTGTTAACAATATTGATCAAATAGTGCAGCAATTGCCTAACGATAAAAAAAAATTTATAAATACATTTATTGAGCAATTCGATTCGTTCGGGATGTTTGAAAAGGAATACAAATTTAAACTTAGGGAAGGTCCTGAGCCTTTTTGTAAACCTGCACGACGCGTTCCTTTTGCATTACAAGAACCTTTAAAGCAAGAATTCAATTTTTTGGTAAGAAATGATATAATAGCAAAAGTAGAAGAGCCTGTTGAATGGGTTTCGAATTTAGTTGTTCGTTGAAAAAAGAAATAAAAAACTCAGACTATGTCTTGATCCGCGTGATCTAAATAATATGTTAATTCCAGAAAGTTATAATATTGCAACAATGGAAGATTTGCTGATAGCGCTAACAGGAAAGTCGTACTTCACTGTATTAGATCTCCATAATGGCTTTTGGCATGTAAAATTAGATAGGGAATCGAGTAAAATATGCTCATTTTCCACTCCCTTTGGAGTGTATCGTTTTAAATGTCTACCTTTTGGACTAAAAACATCAGCACAAGTATTTCAAAGGTACAACATGGAGTGTTTCGGTGACATTCCAGGTGTTTTCATATACGTTGATGATTTATTGATTTCTGGTAGTGATAAAAATGAGCATGATGAAATTTTATTGAAAGTCATGAAAAGAGCTCAAAAAAATGATGTGAAATTCAATAGTGAAAAACTACAGTAAAGAATGGAACAGGTATCATATTTACGAAATATAATATCCAAAAATGGCATCGCACCTGATCCAGAGCGCGAAAAAGCCATTAAATTGATAAAAAATCATTCAAACAGAAAAGAACTACAACGTATCATAGGCGTTATAAATTATCTCCATCCATTCATACCAAATCTAGCCAAAAAAAACAGAACAGCTACGCGAATTACTAAAGAAGACAAACGAATTTCGTTGGGAACATAACCATACAGATGTTTTGAACAAAATAAAAGAAATAATTCAAAATGTCACAAATCTTCAGGCGTTTAATCCTTTAAAACCAATAACAATACAAACTGATGCATCGAAAAGTGGAATAGGTATATGTCTGCTTCAGGATAAGCAACCAATCTTTTGGGCTTTATCCCAAACGGAAATAATGTACTCTCAAATAGAAAAGGAAATGTTAGGAATAGTTTATGCATGCCAGAAATTTCATAGATATATATATGGACGACAAATAACTGTAGAAACAGACCATAAACCTTTAATTAATCTTTTACAAAAAGAAATTCATAAAATCCCGTCCCCACGCCTACAAAAAATGGAGCTGAAGATGCTGTTATATGACATACACCCTATATATATTCCTGGAAAAGTCTAGTTTTAGCTGACTATTTATCTCGCACGCATCCCGTACAATATGATTCAAAAGAGGGAACTCTTTTATGTGAAAATGTTCATACTATTAACATTAGTGAAATACGAAAAAAGGAGTTAGTGGAACAAACAGCAACTGATCCTGAGTTAAGTCAGATAAGTAAAGATTGCCTAGAAAGATGGCCATTATCAAAAAAGAAGCTACATCCATCTCTTAGAAAATATTGGAATATCCGAAGTGATGTATACTTTGTCGAAAGTCTGGTATACCTCAATGAAAAAGTATGGATACCCGCAACAGCACGCAAGTACATCCTGGAAGACTTACATAGGGCACACAATGGAATCGAGAAAACAAAAGAAAGAGCTAGAACTATGTTATATTGGCCTGGTCTATCTTCTGATGTAGAAAAATTTATATCAAGCTACCGAATTTACTTGAAATATGCAAATAAAATTTGTAAAGAACCGCTTATAAATCTACCAATTCCTAAACGCCCTTGGGAGCGCATCGAAGTTGACATAGCAACATGTCGAAATAATGATTATTTGATTGTAGTTGATGATTGAATACTTCCCCTTTCGCATAAAACTGCAACAGCAGTAATTAATAAATTAAAACAAATTTTTGCAACACATGGAATACCTGATGAAATAATAGCAAATAACATTCCATTTGGGTCAAGAGAATTTAATGAATTTGGGAAATCATATAATTTTAAATTTTTATCTTCATCTCCAAAATGGCCAAGAAGTCACGGTCTAGTAGAAAAAGCTGTCGACATTGCTAAAAAGATGATTCTTAAGAGTTTTGAAGACAAAATTGATTTAAATTTTGCACTCATGCATTACAGAGATACTCCAATCAAAGGTTTAAAGCTCACTCCAGCGGAAATGCTGATGTCAAGAAAAATAAAAACCACACTACCGGTTAATTTAAAATTACTAGAGCCAAAAATACAAAATAATATAACAGATAAAAAGGAGATGAATAATGAAAAAATGACAAAATATTATGATCGTAATGCAAGACTTAGGGAAGATTTCGAAGCAAATGACAAAATAATGATATTTTCGGAAAACAAATGATAGGTAAAAGGAGAAATAGTAGGGTCCACAGGATATCATCGGTCATACATGGAAATGTGTAAAGGCAAACTTCTCAGGAGAAATTCAAATCATCTACGAAAAATTAAAAATGCGTCGCTATCATTTCAAAAATAAAAGTGATTACATTTGTAATAATAGTTTTTGTTGATTAAATCATTTTATAATTTTTATTTTCTCTCTATTCATTCCTGTCTACGAAAGAATTCACAACCGCACATATGTGGAAACAATATAAATCTACAGTAAATAATGAAACAAACCTAAGAAATAGAAAGCAGAAATATATTATTGTTTCGAAACTATAACTTTGCAAAAAAAAAAGGAAAGAAAAAGAAGAAGATGACAAATGTATAATGATTTGAAACAAAAAAATGAATGTGTCAAAAAAAAAAAAAAAAAAAAAATTATATATATATATATATATATATATATATATATATATATATATATATATATATATATATATTATGTAAAGCTTTAATATGTTGAAATTATATAGTTTCCAAAAACAACTATTGAATTGTAAAACATATATATTTGAATGTAAAAGTAATACACACGCATTAAACTACATTTGAAACTGGGGAGATGTAATATAAGAATAATGAAGATATGGCAGTACTCAAATATAGTTAGTTATAAGAGAATGTTACTGATAACTGTTATACCAAATGTATAATAACTGTACTAAATATATAAGAGATGAATTATATGTAACGTCAGAGTAGAATGAAAAGTCACTTGTAAAATAGCACACAGAGGACAAATAGAAGCTTGCAAAGAAGTTACGCAATCGTTTGATAAGGATTTATCGAGATTGCTAACGGTGCCTTCAAAATTGCATCTTTGTACACCTTGCAGTAGCTTTTAGTGACACGCTGAGAGCTTCTATGTTAGGTGCCGGCAATTCGCTTTTTAAACTTGTTCGTTTCGAGTGCGTACGTCCAAATTTCCACCCCGTAGGGTAGGAAAATGTTAGTCACCATCATCAGCAATTTGCTTCTCGTTTCACCTGGTTCACCGATGTTGACTATCAACCTACTCAGCAAGCCAGCGGCTCTTTATGTTATATCATATACCGTGCGGATGTAGGTTAGCTTAATGTCCAGCATCACTTCCAGGTATCTTACCGACTTAAGGCAGGTACTGAGTTAATCGTGAAGCTAAATTTTGACATGTCTCCATTAACTGGTCATTCTTTCGAGCGAAAAATTTGGGAATGGATAAAAGCAGAGACTGCTCATTCTTGACGGATAAAATGTCAAAGATTTCAATTTTTGATTGATTTTCTTATTGGGAAGATATTTGCAAAATTCAAACAGCAAAGGTTACCTTTCAGCTCGAAAGAATGAACTGCTTACACTAAATTGGCGTGAAATAATTGGAGACATGTGTCAATGCAATCTGCATTTTGAAAGCGAAAGCAACTACCGAGGAATTTTTCATGCTACGAATTGAGTACATCTCTTGCTTATTTTCGAGCAAACAGTACAAAGCTTTACTGATCTGTACCTTTACTGTCATCAAGATAACAGTCTGTATCCTCCGCTTCGTCAACATGATTATCTCTATCTTCAACAGCGGCGGCTTTGGACTATAGTCAGTCATCCACCATTCCAACATCTTCATGAATTGGGTAAGTCTGAGTGTAACTTGGGTGTAATCACTTCGAGCGAGTGGGGTTCGGTGTACATTTGTGGGTTCTCTTTTTTGCCTTTTGACAGTTTATTTTAAGATGCCATAATTCACATGCTTCAAGATATCCTTCAGCGTTGATGTGACTTGCAGCATTTTATATAAAATACCCTTGCATTTCGAAAGCATTTTTTCTTGGATGGTCCAGTAACGTCTCAATAATCTATTACTAAGGAGTTGCACGCAGACAGGATCAGGTTCGGGGTTTCGGGTTCCCTCAAAATTATCTGAATATTTTGTTTGCAGCCTTTCGATATCTCAAACGGATGTTTGCGGCGGCTATTTGCCACTTTGCCCGTGCTGTCGCACCTACTGCTTGAACATGTGCAAAGCTTTCTGCTTTATCGATTTCCCGAGAGCGTTTGCCCGAGAGGGTTTGCGTTTGCCATGTCAATGAAAAGGCAATTTTTCTGTTTATTTCAAAAAAGGAGGCCTTCGAAAGTCGGTGTCAGTCGTCATTAAATCTGGTACTCAGAACAAGATCAGCGCTAATCGGGAGCAATGTCAGCCAAACCTATACCACCAATCTTATTATGAAAACTTTGAACGTTCTTTGCGACTCGCCCAGGATTTAGTAGGATGGAGACGGACATGGCATTAACCTGAAGCCGTTGGTACTCAGCTGTTTATCGGGGGATACTACGCACTTGAGCGATTAGGTCCAGAATGTCATATCCATCAGCCCAACATAACAGGTCATTTAAGTGGAAGGTCGGACTACAAGTGCCATTGCTGATAGTGCATCAGATCAAGTCCTTTACTAAAATCGTTCGAGCCGTTTAGTGTGACAAGTCATGAGAATAAGTTTTTAATAATTTTACTATTGTCAGCAAGTTCGCATATGAACTGCATTATATCTATTATGCTAGTGTAAGCGTCAAGCGATAAGTTTGGTCACGTTAAGATGACATTCAACAATAATTTCTTACTCGACCAGAATGACATAACATCCGACACAAAACTTTAGCGAAATTTTCATTTCTGTCTTGGCGGAAAATAATGTATTCCGAATCTAAAATTTCACTTTTGTGAAAACTTGTATAAGGCTGTTTCTTACACATCTTAGCATTCGGAGAAGTTTCTTTTTTCAAATTAAATTTGCCGCCTCGTCAAGTTCAGTATGACTAAACTTTGAACGAGCTCACCGGCAACCTGAGCTGCCAACAGACTTAAGTGTAAAACACAATAGCTGCAAAATTTCGAAGGGGGCGGCGAAATTCAAAGCAGAATTTTGCATCTGAATATGATGAACCACATTGGCAGCGAAAATTTCGCTGTCAATGCACTGACGAATGACAGTTACATTCAAAGCGCCAACCAAGGCGCCAATCTAATTCAATTTTTTTTCTTCTTTGGTTTGCTAAATCCTGATCTACGAGGATTAGTTTGGCTTACCACAGTACATATCAGCCATCGTTTGTCGATACCACCAGACCATTTAACCTAATTCAAGCAGACCTAATTTAACCTAGAGGTGATGCTAGCCGCAAGCTGGCATCATCGCTAGCGAAATGAAAAAATTAGAAATTTGGCAAATTCTGACGCAGCGAAAATTTCGGCCGCCAGAAATGTGGGCAGTACCATACAAAACAGTACATTCGAATTTTTTGACAGCGAATTTCTACGCCCATTGCTACATTTCGCAGTTATTATGTTTTACACTAATCTGACGGCCATGTATCAAGAAAATGACCATGTCCGCTTTGTTTTTTGATTTGACCGCGGAACCGGCCGGAGGTCTGCCGAGTTCGGTCGGGAGTACAAGTGGACCGTAATTAAAAGCTCATAGATCGCGCTTGAATCGTTTATCAGATGTGAACAGTCAAATGAGAAATTCTTCAGTGTTAAAAACAAAAATAAATAAACAAAAAAATAACAAAAAAAAGTCTAGCGCATCAGAATCGCTAGAAAACTAATTTTCGAAGAAATTGTCTTCGAGTGACAAAAAAATGTGGAAAGACGTAACACACTTTTTTGTAGAATCAAATCAACCATTCCTTATCCAAAGCAACAAAACTCAACTATAACACAAATGAGGAAAATGTTGAGTGCTGGCAACACTTTCCCAACGAAGTAGCAATAAGTTAACCATAACAGGCTCATACTTAAATCAACTTATCCTTTGAATTTCATTCTCATCGGAGGATTTCATCGCAAGCTTCAGCGGTTAAACGTTGTTTGAGGCTGCGATACGAAAAATTTTCAAAACTCGGAAAAATTTGAAAATTGGTTTCTTATTTTTATTTCAAATACTTTGCATATGAGTATGTAATTTGAAGCATCTGTTGGTACAATATTTACGAAAATGGCTAATGCTGATTACCCTGTGTCAGCTGCAAAGCAAAATATATACCAAATCCACTTCACGTTAAGTAAAACCCAACCAGTAAATTTCGTTTTGATTGAATTGAAACTCTATTCTAAATTTTCAGTCAAATTTTTACCAAATATTACCAAAAATAAGGCCCAAGTACTGTGTGAATTTCGTTAAAATCTGATGGCTGAATCGGAAGTTATAGGCCAAAAACCCGCATTTCAAAATTACTTCTATCAGACTTGGTCCTAGTTAATACCAACATGTCCTGTAAATTTCATTATGGACGAATAATCCGGTCGTCAGTTCACGTGAACAGAACTTTCGAGTGCTGAAAATAGAGGTAATTTGGTGATGGGCTGCTGTTCTTGTGCTAATCGGAATTTTCAAAATTTCAATTTGACATGATGGATAAAGGTCAAAACGTATCAATGATTTAAATTTTTTGTCAAAAATCAAAAATTTTCAGGAGGGTCAATGATTTGAAGGATTTTGTTTTCAGGAGCCATCCGTAGCTACAAGGTTACCCGTACTATCTTCAAATTCCATGTGTGTTAAATCTTACTCAACATCAATATGCTCTGCAAATTTCACGATGATCATATGTTTTCGTCAGAAGTAATGACAAATCAAAATTTGCCTACTTTTAGGCACGCTGCACCCACACGTGGCTACAAAATTTCGAACTTTTTAACATAGACAAGCTTAAAACATAGTTTTCATTCTCAAACATTAATTTCAACAAAAATTTGCACTAGAGTACATCAAAAATAAAGGAGTACATCAAAATTCACTTAAACGCTCGCCGCCTCCAAAAGTTTTAGGGTATCTGAATTTTAGCAAGTCATGGACCTACCTACTATATACATCTACGTCCTTCAAAAATTTCAGTTCAATCGGATTGGCCACTCCAGAGAGTATCTCTATTAATCATATATATATCCAGTTTAATACTAATTTTCTTCGAAAATTTCTTCGAAAATTAGTAGAAACTTAATGTAAAATTTGTCAGACGATTTTGTTTGAATGTGACAGGAGATTGTGCAGCCGAACTGGAACATCCATCTAGCGATGCTAGAAATACTCTTTACTCAACCTGCAACGCATATTAAAGTGCCTGAGATTCAACCACGGTACCACGAAATTAATTGTGAAGGTCGTAATAACGCGTCGGCAGCGAAGGGAACGGCAAATTCGCTTTTGGATCGTCCTTCCAATACACCGAACAAAAGTCCAGATCCAGCGCCCGGCAATTGTTCGTTGCTGGTTTGAGCTGGCCAACATCTTCCGAAAATCTCAAGGAATAATTCAGGGCGTTCAGTACAGTCTCAGATGTTCTAATCATGAAAGATCCAGTTACACCGGGAAGTCGAGCGTGGCTCCAGCTACAGACGGTTTATACGACAACGGCCATCCAGTGTCATTATTTATTTATTAAAGATCGTTCCGGTACCAATTTCACTTAACATAACAATCCTTTAAATGTCGTGTCGGACAGAACGAAGTTATTCCGGACACAGCATTTCCCGACTAGTAGTCATGGTCGGAATTAAATATGGACTAACATATGTCGCATACATTGAATTCGTCGCCAATCGGCTGTTGAATGATTTGGCCGTTCCTAAAATTTACAACACAACAAATCCGTTCCCTTTCATGGAACTTATTTCACTCGAACTCAAAATAAACTTCTCAACTTCTAAGTGCGGCGTTATGTCGAATTCAGAGGATATCGCTTTCACGATGGATGCGGACATTTAGTTGTATAAGCGCGTAGGTAGAGTAATTTAAGTTTAGTATATCTATCTAACTGAGCTTTGAACTAAAGCCGTCTGTCATTTTTACTCATTTTCGAAGAAAATTAGTATTAAACTCGCTTCGCCGAAAATTCGTGATATATATATATATATATATATATATATATATACAGGTATATATATATATATATATATATACATATATATGTATATATATATATATATATATATATATATATATATATATATATATATATATATATATATATATATATATATATATATATATATATATATATATATATCAGCAAAATGATTAAGAGAGATAATCTCTGGAGTGGCCGATCCGATTGAACTAAAATTTTCGGAGGACATAGATGTATGTAACAGGTAGGTCCAGAATTTGCGAGCGTTTAAGTGAATTTTCAGGTACTCCTATATTTCCAACCAGTGGAAATTTTTGTTAAAAAAAAGTATAAAGAATGAAAACTTATTATGTTTTTAGTGTGCCTATGATAGAGAATTGGAAATTTTGAGCCTTGTGTAGGCGGTGAGTGCCTAAAAGTAGGCATGGATTTTTTTTTCAAATTTCGATTTGTCATAACTTCTAAGAAAAACATTGATAATCGGGAAATTTTCAGACCGTATTGATGTAGACTAGAACACACATGGACTTTCAAAACTGTGAGGGCGTGTCTGTAACTACAGCAGGCTCCTGAAAAAAAATCCTTCAAATCATCGACCTTCCTGAAAAATTTTTGATTTTTGAAAATAAATTCAAATTTTTGATAAATTTTGACTTTTTTCCACCAAATCAAATAAAAATTTTCAAAATCCCACGATAAACAAGAACGGCAACCCGTGATCAAATAACCTGTATTTTCAGCACTCAAAAATTCTGTTTACGAGAACTGACGATCGGATAATGGGGTCAATATGAAATTTACAGGACATGTTGGAATTAACCAGGACCAGGTCTGATAGAAGTGATTTTGAAATACGAGCAACACTGTGGCAGTGGTGCCATTTGGAAAAATCCCTGAGAAAAAAAACTTGTTTTTGGCCTATAGCTTCCGATTTAGACATCAGATTTTAACGAAATTCAGACAGTAGGTGAACCATACTCTAAAATAGATTTCATAGAAAATTTATATTTCGGTTGAAAAATTAGTATATGAACGCCAGCTATGGCAGTTTGTGTCTCCTAAGTATTGTAAATTTGCTCAGGAAAATAAAGGCTTTTTCCATATAACTTCCAATGCAGTGACGGAATCAAAACGAAATTCATGTAATAGGTGGACCTTGTTGCATTTCTATTTTTGTTGGAATTTTGTTGAAAAATCGTGAAGGGGTTGCCAGATATGATGAATTTCGTAATTTATTTACATTTCTTTATC
Source organism: Nemotelus pantherinus (assembly GCA_963978885.1). Classification (NCBI taxonomy): domain Eukaryota; kingdom Metazoa; phylum Arthropoda; class Insecta; order Diptera; family Stratiomyidae; genus Nemotelus; species Nemotelus pantherinus. Next base: position 111,779,256 of record OZ022263.1, on the reverse strand, counting down.
GAGCGATGTTGTCATAAAATTTCAAAATGGGAATGATCCTGCAATGACAATTAACAAGAAATATTTACGTTTCTAAAGGTACCGTAAAGTACTTTTATGTACCGATAATGAAAAAAAATCGAAAAAATGTTTGAGGTGTGTTTTTTTTTCAGATGTAAATGCATATAAGCTGTAGTATGAAAATAATCATTGAAAGAACAAAAAAAAAATAATAAACTAAGTATCTGTTTTACGAATGTGATTAAAATACCATTATCGATTATAAAAATATATAGCTATCAAGTAATTATCAAAATTTTGAATACAAATTAAACAGCCCTAAAAGGAAATTTATTAATAAAATAACTAGAATCAGAAAATGGACTCACCCGCTGGCCTAGAACTTGGTCGATAAAACGCTGCCATGTTGCAGGGGCATTTTGCAACCCAAAAGGCATTCGTCGGAATTGGTAAAGTCCCCGATGTGGTACGGTAAAGGCCGTAAACTTCTTGGATTGCTCAGCCATAGGGACTTGCCAATAGGAAGACTTGACGTCGAGAGACGACAAAAACTTGGCCTCTCTCAGCTTATCCAGCGTGGCTGATACATATGGGATGGGGTAGGCGTCATGTTCGGTAACTCGATTAAGCTTTCGGTAGTCAACACAAAACCGATAGGTGCCGTCCTTCTTCTTCACCAAGAGTATGGGCGAGGCCCAAGGGCTTACAGAGGCTTCTTCTATTCCCTGTGCCAACATGTCATTCAGCTCGGTATCAATGTGCTTCTGAACCACTGGGGAGACTGGATAATAGCGTTGTTTTTCGGTGGAAAGTCTGTCTTTATGACATGTTCTACCCGTGTTGTGCAGCCGATCCCTTCCTCCATTAGACTAAATTCCTATGTTAGTAGCTTATGTAGCGTGTTTTTTTTGGCATAAGTCAGCCGATCAAGTGCCTTAAGCTGTTCTCTTTCCGCCCGTTGCATTGCGCAAACGAAGTTCCAACTATCTTCACTCAATCTGACAACCAGCCCGAATCTTTTAGAAAAGTCCACGCCCAGAATTAGAGACTGAGGTAGGGAGGTAACTACCAACACCCGCAGCCACTCCAACTTTCCCTTCAATTTGAATGGGATAACCGCCGTGCCCGTGTTTGGGCAACCTCGATCATTGGCCATGCGTATAATCCATTGGTCAGTCTCCAAAACTTCTACTCCCAGGTCCTCCAAGATCCGCCAACCTTCTGCTCCCACTACTGTGCAAGATGCGCCCGAAATGTAAGAGTCTTTGGAATCTGTGTCCCAGAATATCCACCGTTAGGTATGGTATGTTGTCCCCTTGCTTCTTGTCAAGTAAGTAAGTCAAATGTGCGGCCCTATCCGTCTTGTTCGAAGTGCTCAGGCGGCCGCCTACTGATATTTGTACGACTCTTCTAAAAGTGAAGATAAATGCAATACATTTTTTAAATACCTCGGATTGATATAAATCAAAGCTGGTATTTATAAAAAAGTTGAGTCCGTCTTCACTGATTTTCGGAAAATAATAAGTAAAAAGATAAATACATAAACGATATCTCTTTTATATCATTTTGAAACAAAACAGTAACAAATGAACTGATGACAACTATCAATATCACTCACCGTTACACCGTAACAGCGTCTACAAATCGTGGAAATTTATTTCCGAAATCAGTTTTCAGTTGTACAGACTCAAAAATCACTTCCTGAGTTTTACGTCCTATTCACCATGTGATTACGTTACTAAACATAAAGTCAACGTCTAGATTGGGAATAGTGTGCTCCAAAGAGAATACCGCAGGCGTGCAAGCAAGAGTTGCTAACAATCCCGAATTGTCGATTAGCAGGCGTGTACCAGAATTTACGATTTGTCTGTTCACTATGTGGAAAATTTTCTGCAAAGATCCCAGTCTAGAGACTTACAAAATCCTACTGGTGCAAGAACTAAAGCCGTATGTCGATCGGATGCGTCGCACGTTTGTAGAATGAACTAAAAACCAACTGGAAATTGACCCTCTGTTTGACGTGAAAATTTCGTTCAACGACGAGGCTCATCTCTGGCTTGGAATTGCCACATCTGGAGCCACATCACAATGAAATTGCCGCATCTGTAGCAAGTCAATTCACGGAGACTCCAATGCATCCACAAATGGTCTGTTTGGTCCATACTTCTTCAAAGATGAGCACGGTGAGCCCCTTACTGCCAAAAACTAGCAGTGTAGAACGATGGTAAGCCAGCCATAAGTCGTATGCCAACACGGTGATATGTGTTACACAGCAACCGCAACCATCGACTTATTGAAGATGAAATTTGGACATCGTATAATCTTCAAAAACGGACCCGTTTTTGACCGCCGAGTCGTGTGATATGACTCCGTTGGATTGCTTCTTGTGAGAACACGTAAACTCGTTAGTCTAGGCTGACAAACCAGTGATAATCGACGCTTTCGAAACCAACATAGCTCACGTGATTCACGATATACGACCCTAGTTACTCCAAAAAGAAGTCCGAAATTGAGTTTCTTGAATATGTTTTTTGAGAGGTAGCTGGAGCTGTCGATTGCACAAGATTATTCGCAAAAAAGTATATGAAAAAAAAAACCAAATTACGCAATAGAAAACTATAAGGTGATCGGACTAATAACTATTTTCTTATTCAAATTTGAAATCAGAGCCCTCTAAAAAACTCACTTTACGCATACATACATATATATTTGTATATATACATCTTTTTATATATATATATATATATATATATATATATATATATATATAGCAATGGTGGCTTGTGACATTTATAGCCAGGGAGGTATGTTAAAAATTATTTAGGGAAAGGAAATATGACGGGTTAATATATACGAATAACATACGAATGACGCTTTGGAAACATTTTACTTGAAAATAAAATCCAGGCATCTTTTTTTGCGGCAGTGAAATATTTATTCATTCACCAAACAAGGTACAAAATCACATATTAAAAAAAAAGTATATGAAAAAAAGTATATGAAAAAAAAAACCAAATTACGCAATAGAAAACTATAAGGTGATCGGACTAATAACTATTTTCTTATTCAAATTTGAAATCAGAGCCCTCTAAAAAACTCACTTTACGCATACATACATATATATTTGTATATATACATCTTTTTATATATATATATATATAGCAATGGTGGCTTGTGACATTTATAGCCAGGGAGGTATGTTAAAAATTATTTAGGGAAAGGAAATATGACGGGTTAATATATACGAATAACATACGAATGACGCTTTGGAAACATTTTACTTGAAAATAAAATCCAGGCATCTTTTTTTGCGGCAGTGAAATATTTATTCATTCACCAAACAAGGTACAAAATCACATATTAAAAAAAAAAAAAAGGACATCAAATTAAAATAAAAAATGGAAATGATAGTAAAGTAAAGGAAAAAGTAAAAACAAACAAGTTAAATAAGTAAAAAACAAACAAATTAAAAAAGAGTAACAAATAAATTAATAAATAGCAATCAATAAATAAACATTGACATAAAAGCTATAGCTTAAGGTTAAGGGTACGGATGGCATGGAAAAGAGAGGACTTGAAGGATGATTTGGAAATCGTAGGGGAATATAAATTGCTTATTCTGTTGAATACTCTGCAGCATCTATTTACTGGCTCATTAGCTCCATATGTGGTCGAATGAGAATATTCTTTTAGGAAACGATTGGACCTGGTGTTCCTCACAGGGATATTTATCAAAATTTTGTTATTCAGGAATTCTACATTAATAGCGCCTCTAATGACGTCGAATGTGAAGCAAGCCGATATCACCATTCTTCTGGAGGCTAGTGTCGATAGGTTTAAATGACCCAGTCGAAACTCATAAGGGGGTAGGCTATTAAAGTCATAAGGGTTGTATAGCTCTCGCAAGGCGAAAAGTAAAAATTGCTTTTGTATTGACTCGAGTCTGTCACTGTGGGTTTCAAAAGCAGGATTCCAGCTAATGCAAGCGTATTCGAGAATAGGACGTACGAGTGAAGTGTATAAAGATCTTTTGACCCACAGACTACGAAATTCTTTGGCTCGCCTTTTGATGAAGCCAAGTTGTTTGTTTGCACGAGAAAGTATTTTATCGTAGTGTAAAGTGAAGCGGAGTTTTTCATCTAAGATAACACCGAGGTCAACAATGTTATCTACTCGAGTTAGCACATTATTACCGAGGAAGTACGTATTGTGTGTGACCGTGCATTTTCTGGAAAAACTAATAACCTGGCATTTATTAATGTTGAGAGAGAGCTTGTTTACATTGCACCAATGATCAAGGGAATCAAGTTTGGATTGGAGAAAGAGGGCATCCGATTTGGATTCAATGGTCAGATAAAGTTTGAGGTCGTCTGCATAGAGTAAATGAGGTATGCCTGCTAGGACATCAGATAGGTCGGAAATAAATATATTGAAGAGAAGTGGACCAAGATGGCTACCTTGGGGTACACCAGAGGTAGCACTAATGTTTTCCGATAAAAATCCTTGAAATTTTATACATTGTGTTCGATCGCAAAGGTAGGAAGTCAGCCAGCTGAGTAGAGACCCGGTAATACCGAATTTCTGTAGCTTAAGAATTAAGGTAGAATGGTCAACTCTGTCAAATGCCTTACTGAAGTCTGTGTAGACTGCGTCAATTTGGTAACCTTTTTCCATTTTGCATAGGACGTCTGAGATTAGGATTGTCAAATTCGTGGTAGTTGAGCGACCTTTTCTAAAGCCATGTTGTTGCTCGTTCAGACGGGAATCAACTAGCGGCGACAATTTGTCGTATACTATCTTTTCGAAAAGTTTTGGAATCGAAGACAAAATGGCAATGCCCCTATAATTTTCAATACAGCGTCGGTCACTATTCTTGAATATGGGTGTGACATAAGAAAGCTTCCAACTGGATGGAAAAACTCCTGACGAAAGTGATCTATTAAAAAAAATATGCAAAGGAGTTATAAGCTGCTCTACACACTTGCATAAAAAGATCGGAGGAAGAAGATCGGGCCCAGGACCTTTGTTGCAGTTGAGTTCCAAAATAGTTTTACGTATTTCATCGCGGGAGATTTCTAAATGGTTGACAAAAGCCGTTGTAGTTGAATCGAAGGAAGAAAGGTGTGAGTTTGTTAGGTCTGGTGCACTAAAAACTTTTTGGAAACTATCTGCGAATAGGTCACATATCTCTTTAGGGGAAGAAGACGTTGTGTTATTCAGAAACATTGACGATGGATAGCCAGTAGTTTTTCGCTTCACATTAACAAAATCGAAGAATTTTTTCGGGTCACGGACTATATTTTCACCGGTTGACCTAATGTAAGTATCATAAGCCTCACGAGACTTTGCTGAAAATTGCTTAGCGACTTGATTATACTCTTCCTGAATAGCAGAACTAACGTCAGTATTTTCTCTAATCCGCTTATATAGTTTGTTTCTATGATTTCGCAAATGCTCTATCAAGCCATGGCTCAGACAATTTATTTTTTTTTTTTTTTTATCTTTGGTACATATCTTTCAACGGCGTCAAAAATTTTATTGTAAAAAGAGGAAATGGCTGTCTCAAGATCCTGAGTTGAAAGAATATTCGTCCAATCAATAGTATCTAGAACGTGTTTAATGCTTTCATAATCAGCATTACGGAAGTCAAATACAATTGAATTATTGTAAGTTTTTAAGTAGGTGGAATTAGAAGTGGAAAGTTCTACTGACAGTGCTGTATGGTGTATACTGTTGCAAAAAAGATGCTCAGCGTCATTAGTTGGACTAACCACTACTTCGTCATAAGCATTCGTGAAAACCAGATCTAACCAATTTCCATTTTGGTTGGGGATGTGGGAAACCTGCTGTAAATCATTACCATAAAAGGCACTCGCAAGATTGAAATCGTTGGTGTCTACCAGGTTTACGGGGAGAAGGTAAGAGTCATTTTCATCCGGAACAAAGCAAAGATTCGGACGATTGAAATCACCCAAAACTATTATTTTATCTTTTTCGGTAAGTGATGTTGCTAATGAAGATATTGTGTCACAAAAATTGCTGTAGATGGATTCTTCAGATCTAGGGGGGATGTAGACAACAGCGATGTAAATTGAGTTGTTATTAGAGGAGATCCGAACAATTATACATTGGAAAAAAGCATTTGGGGTGGTATCAACGAGCTCACTTGAAAATGTGTTGCTAACAGCAAGTAAGACACCACCTCCTCGCGACTGACCCGCAGAACAATAATCACGGTCGCTTCTGTAACTGGTCCAAGTACTATCAAGAATCTCCTCATTTTTATGAGAGGCATTAAGCCAAGTTTCCGTGATGGCGAGTAAATTAAAATGGCATGATTTGGCGTCAAGGTATAATTTACTTAGCTTGCCTCTCATACAACCACAGTTGTGGTAAAAAAGTTTGAGGCTTGTCTGAGTTTGGTTAGGAAAAATGCCTAACAGGGTTGACTGATCTTCGAAGAGATTCAGATGTCATATTGCTACCTATACCTATGTTTGCGGCAGCCTGATTGGAAACCTTGGAGCAGATTTTATTAGCTACGCTAGCATACCTGCTTGAGTGAGAAGATGACGCGTCAAATGCTGGGGGTATAGATGCATAATTATTATTACGAGTAGATGCATTACGAGTAAAAACATCAGTTAACGAAGAATTGTCTGTTCTCACTAGAGACTGAGACTGAGAAGGTGATGAGAAAGTCTTATGGGCGGAAGGAAGTTGGGCAAAGGAGTGGCTAGGGATACAATTTTTTTTTACAATTTTTTGTTTCTTATTCCTAGTTTTGCCGGTAATGTTTCTCCAAGGGCTGAATGTAATTCCCTTCCAGTTGATGTCGCCGTTGTTTCTACTCCAGCACGTAAAAAGCCACGCATATTTTGATGGAACAAAAACTTTACACCGTCTGGAGGATTTATGTTTGGACTGGGGTAATAATTTCACTTCGTAATCCTTTATGTGAAAATCAGCTTCGAGAATCGTTCCCAACCATTTGTCGTCAGCAGAAAAAGGAATCCCTTTCACGAAGAATGAACTTTTGGTGGATGAAGTTGTTAATTTTGTGGACGTGTGTTTATTGGGAAGAATTTCGTTGGTTTTTTTTATTTTTTGTAAACGATTCTGCCAATCATTATGGGACCAAAAAGTACCGAATTTGTAAATTGGGGTTTCACAGTCTAGATTTGAAAGTTTTTCTAGAGTAGATGGAATTGTGCTCTCTGCTAGAATCCTAATAGGTGATGTTGCTTTGTTCTTCGTTCTCATATTGCTGACCGTTGTTTTGCTAATAATCTCTAACGTTGCGTTGAGGAGCTCTCGATGGAGTGTTATATCGTTCATTAATAAGTTTTCGTCTGCATCATTTGTTGAAGCATCGCAATGACGGTCTAAATCTTCCAATTTTCTGCTGATATCAGCTAACTTTAGTTGTTGCTCGGACAAAGCGTCTGTGAGTCTGTCGGTTTGCATTTTGAACGTTCGTGATAAATTTTCAAACTTTTCAAGCGTATCTTTGGTGTTTGATTGGCAAGCATAATTACTATTATTATTATAAGTGGACAAATTCGAAGAAAAGGAATCCACTTTATCAGTAAGAGTATCCATTCTCTTCCCAAGAGTGTCAAAATACTTTTCGTGGCTCATAATGTTCGATTTCGAAAAGGAGGACGCCAGACCATCGAAATGATTTGATATTTCCGCCAGAAATTCCTCGTTTGCACGCGCTTGTGCTAGCTGTTTAGATATTATATTATCTTTTTCGGAATTGAGTGTCCCGATGTAGCCAATCAAGCTGTCGTACATACTTTTTAAAAGAAGGTCACTATTTTGGCAGTCCGTACAGATAAAATGGTTCTCGAGGTACGGATGAAACCAATCCCTGGGAGCACCCATGCAAGCCTCGTGTAACTTCCTGTTACAGAAAGCTTTGCATGTCACGAATTTCATCGTGTTGTCAAAGGCAAAGCAATTTTCAAGGCTGCACTTGAAGCTCATGATGATTTAAGCAGGTGGATTCGATGTCCAAAAGTATCCAATCTTAAAGTGCCCAGAGGTATGCAAATGATTAATTTAGCTTTCTATGTATATGGTGCCCAGAAGTATGCAATTGCTGAAGTTCAATTTACCATGGACGAAAACCAATCAATTGGTAAATTGAATATTTATGCGAAGAGTCAAAAATGCGAGTTAAAAGCTCGGCGCTGTGCGAATTTGAACTCCGTCCGTCGGAATGCGGGGTGGTTGACGATGTGACGCTGCTACCAAAACTGATAAATTGTGAGATGATAAACTCAGTTTAACCTTATAACAGCTCGGCCAGTGCAGTTGATTTAAAAATGTTAAGTGTGTTAATTTAATTGTAAATGTATTTTAATTCAGAATTTTTTCAAAACGAAAGTGCAATTTTTCATTTAAATTGGTATCGAAGCGATTTATTTTACAAAACCCAACGAGACTTACAAAAAGCTGAGGTACTGACGTTGAATTGAACTCGCTCTCTAGTGCTCCAAAGTTTGCAACAATGCCACTGGGCTATGACCAGTTGGGTCTGCATGAAGGAAAAACAATATAAGAACAACACCGGAAAGAAAGTTTAGTTACTAAACAAATGTTCTGTTAACATATGTGGAATTGTATTCTTTGTTCGCACTTCCCGTTATACACTTTCACTAATGAGGAACGTGATATATGAATATGAAATATGTCAATAAGCATAAATTAGATGCCCTTTATTGGGTTGTACAAGGTATAGATTCAACAGAAAACCGGGTCGACCCCTCAGAGTTTTGCTGTTGACGCGATTTGGAGGACGACGCGACGTTACGCGACCTTGTTTTCTATTGGATCCTCACAGGGAGAAGAAGGGTAATATTTGTTTTGCGAAGAAAGCCAGAAAGCACTCACGTTAGCACCGCACATAAGATCAGTAAATCGGCATAGTGTGGAGACACTCACGTAAAAATAATAAAATTGAATATGGTTTGGAATTATACAAAAATTAATTTAATTTAAATGAATTCGACGGGAGCTACTACACGCACGTTTTGACAGCTTGACAGCCAATTTATGATATTTTTCGGAAAAAATTGTCGTTTTGCCCAATTTCCCCTATCAAAAATGTTTCCGCCATTAAAATATCACTAATATACTCCCCGGCCACTTTCAATCATCGAAAGCGCTGTAAAGGCAGTTTTTGCCAAACTTTGGTCAAAAAACCCCTTACTCCCCTAAAAAGCCAAAATTTTTGTATCACAACAAGAGGTCTTGGCCCGTTATGTCCCAAACTACTCTAACCCCAAATTGGCCAATTGTGTCCGATTTCACCTATTTTTGCCTTAAAAACTTTTTGAATTAAAAAAAAACTCTAGCGCACCTTTATCGCTAGAAACACTAATGTTCGAAGAATAACAGAAGAATCGTGCAGATATTAGGTCTGTTCCCGTACTTGAATCTATTATAATAATATATTAAAATAGATTCGCAGCAATATAATATATTAAAATAGATTCGCAGCAAGTCGTTTTCGTACTTTTGCTGCAAGCTAAGTGCAAGCCAAATTTTGCAGCAAAAAGAAGCCAGCTGCCAAATTCTGTTACTGCTGCAGTTTGCTGAAGTACGGAACATACCTATTGAGAGCATATTCTACCACACGAGCTACTTATTAAAGCCAAACTGTTTCAAACGCCACGTTTTACTTTGGTCTCAAGAATGCATTATAGCTCATATAGTGGAAAGGTTTCAGATATTACCACTGACATGAATTTCACAGTTTATGAGAGAAAAACACTTGTCAATTATATTCGTTATCAGTTGCTAATTTCACAAAACTTTGAAAGCAGCATCTCATATAACATCAATGAAGAGAATGCTCAGTGCCTGCAGCACTGTGACTGAAGTTGGTGTTTCGGGCTGCGATTCGAAAAATTTGCAGAGCTTTGGGGATTGAAACATCGGTTACTTATTTTCATTGTAAATGTTTCCGGTATAAATACTAACTGTAAGCATTTATTCATACGAAAATAGCACAACCGACTCGTGCCGGCAATCTTTTGCCAGTATCAAAAAGCCAAAAATACATCACATCTGTTTCACGTTGAAATTAACCTACCCTGCGAATTTCGTCTCGATCCGATGACTGCATTCGACGTGATAGGAGTAAAAAGAAATTTAGGGTTAACAGCCGCGACGTTTTTCAAATAATCGAAAGCTTAATACTTGCTGTTTATTGTCACTACAATATCATTGCCATCTGAAAATTTTACGATTAAATTGTTTAATAAAGATATTGCAAATAAATGCAAAACCAACAACAGCTGGCAGCCCTATCGTGGCTTTTCAACCAGATTCGCCCTGGATGATGCCTATAATAGGTTCCATCAATTGTTTGAAATTTGTATTGATTTCATGACTGCATTGGAAGTAATAGGGCAAAAAGCTTTATTTTCCCGAGCGAATTTTCAAAACAAAAGACACAAAATTTACCATAGATGGCAGCACCAACCGAATTTTCCAACCAAATTTCTGTCAGATTAAGATTCAGCTACTGCAAAAAGCATTTTTTTTTCTTTGTAATTTTTCAAGATGGCATCACTGGCACAGAGTTGCCCACAATTCAAAATCGCTTCTATCAGACCTGGTTTCACTTAATTTCAATGTATTCTGTAAATTTCAGCTGTAACTGATAATAGGTTCGTGAGTTCCCGTGAACAGAAGTTTTTGATGCTAAAAATATAGGTAAATTGGGAAAGGGTTACCGTTCTTGTCCAACATAAAATTTCCAAAGTTTTACTTTGACTGTATAGATATAGCATAAG
>OZ022263.1:111600945-111765945 GCA_963978885.1 Nemotelus pantherinus | reverse complement strand
TTCCAAAGGGACACCCCTCCTAAAATTCTGAACACACCCCCGAAGAAAAATGCCTGAGAAAACCTCTGGGTTGGCTTCACTAGTGGGTGCATGTTTAAAAAACGTAATATTTTTTTTATAATTTCTGAAAATTTTCGACAAACTTCATGCTTCAGTGAGGTGAAGTGGAAAACTGACTGTTTTAGATTAGCCAGGAAAAGTTTGGTATCTGGGATCGATCGATGAAAAGTCATATAAATGGCAACAGGATTAGTTGGTCCTATCTTAGTAAATTTTTCGACATTGGTACTTTGAACGAATACTGGAGGTGTTTTGTGCATATATTAAAATGAAAATCAAATTAAATTGATTGGCTTTGATTGTTTTCCCTTAGATGGCTCCTAGATTGAACAAAGATTTGCCAAATAAGTGACCGATCATTGAAAGGTTACGGGCAAGCTGCACGGACTAATGGCTCGGTATCCTTTCACGGTCAACTGCACCATCACCATTCTAGCCTGGGAACTTTATGCCTGGTGGGTGGGGGAGGGCATATCATACCGTTTCATCACATCACTGCAAATCGCATGTGCTAGCTAGTATTTTTGGAACAGGTATTTGGAACAGGTATTTTTTTGTACTCGTACTAGGAATACCTAGTATGTGAAAATCCGACTATGACCCAACTCTAGTTTCTGCCCATAATATACATACAAACATGTAAAATTTTCAAAAGGACATGCGTCTATTAACTACTTTTCAGATCTCTTTGTTGATTATGTTTTTCCAGTATTTCATTTTCCTTTTTCCGTTAGTTTCAGCAAATCGTACAAATCGTAAACAGATCTTGGGTATGTTTTTTTTTTAAAAAAAAACTTGGTAAAACAAGATCGTCTGTATGATTTTGTTCTGGATTGTTTTAGTTTTTGAAGAAGTTTTTAGTTTTAGAAGTTTTTGATTTGGTGTTTGATTGAAGCACAAAATCATATTTACTCGTCACATCGACTTTTTCTTCTTCTTCGATTATATTCGGATGGCTCATTATATTTAAAGAAGCTGCTGTTTCTAGTGGTTTGTGAAAAACAAGTCCTGGCGTGATCAATCAATTTGATGGGAGCCTAATAATTGTAGGCTTAATTGCGAGATGATGTGGTCACGGCATTGATCATGACGTTGGCGCACGATTTAGGCTTTTTTATTCAATGAAATATGCTTTTGCCACTCATCTTTATTGGAAATCTAAGGAAAGAATATGAACGGAAAGTAAATTGATTTTTCAACTTTATAGCTACGGTAAAACCAAAAATCCTTGTAATACCTTTTCATACGAATGAATGATTAAATTTTTAATCAGCTCTAATAGCAATATTATTTCTCAGTTTATTTAACGGTACCATTGGTACCATCTTATTTAATTTTTAATTTCTTCTGAGAGCGTCTTTGAAAAAATGGTCTCACTCATAAGCGATCAATTATTTTTCTTTTGCGATCAATAATTTTTTATTATGATATTTTATTATCAAACAAGAATTGATTGAAACGTCAGTTAATCAATATGAACAAAATAAACATAAGTAATATTAGCATATCTTGATACCATGTAAACTATCCACAAATTACAAATTTCACACTAAAACACTTCTTGCGTATGTAAATGCATCAGTTTCACCCTGGTGGTAAGCTGAAATACTAACGCTTATCTATATTACCAAGTCCATAATTAACAGCCATATAAAAGTGGAAACAGTCCAAATTTCCCTTAAAATATCAACCGAAAAATTTTTTGGTTTCTCATTACAACATATGAAATAAATCATTTTTATCACATTTTATTTTTTATGCGCGTATTTGAAACTATCTATAGTTTTTACTAGCCGGATGCAAAATATTGACAAAATGCGAATCCAAGAACTCAGAACTACCGATATTCACAGTTCTTAACTTTTCATTATCCCCTTCTCTGGTTTAAAACTACCAATGCAAATTTCACAGGGTGTGTTGACTTTGACGTGTAAAACTTAGTAGTGTAAGACTTTTGATTGTAGGGCTAGTAAAGTGTTGGCAAAATTGAACATTTTCCTTATTTAGGCTATGCTGCCGTCAAATACTCATGTGATTAGCATCCTTTAATAAAAAAAGTCTAGCGCATCAGAACCGCTAGAAAACTAATTTTCGAAGAAATTATCTTTGAGGGACTTAAAAATGTGTGATGACGTTATACATTTTTTTGTAGGATCATATCGACCATTTCTTACTCAAAGGAACAAATATCATTTTCTGACAGCATTTCCTATAACATAAATGATGAATATGTTCAGTGCTGGCAACATTTTTTCAACACAGCAGCAGTAAGTCTACCATAACATGCTCCTGCTTAATCAACCTATCCTTTGAATTTCGTTTTCATCCAAGGACATCATCGAAAGTTTCAGCGATTAAACTATGTCTGGGATCGCCATCCGAAAAATTTACAAAAATCGGAAAATTTAAATATCGGTTGCTTATTTAATTGTCAATGCTTTGCTAATGAATACAAAATAGAAGCATCTGTTGGTGCAATTTTTACGAAATTGTCTGATGCTGGCAATCATGCGTTAGCACCATAGCTGCTTCACGTTGAGTTAAATTCATCCTCTAAATTTGCTGTTAACTGTCATTGCAGAATCATTCCCGTTTGGATATTTTATGACAACATCGCTCGATAAAGAAATGTCAATAAATTACGAAATTCATCATAGCTGGATACCCTTTCACGGTTTTTCAACGAAATTCCTACTGAATTAGAAAAGCAACAATATATGCTTATCACATGAATTTCGTTTTGATTGCGTTACTGCATCGTAAGTTATAGAGGAAAACCTTTATTTTTCTGAACAAATTTACAATATATAGGAGACAAAAATTGCCATAGCTGGGAACTCTATACCAATTTTTCAATCAAATTTCTATGAAATCTATCTTCACCTACTGCGTGAATTTTGTTAAAATCTGCCTGCTAAATCGAAAGTCAAGCCAAAAACCAGTTTTTTTTCTCAGCGATTTTTCCACTGCCACAGTGCCACAGTATTGCCCACCACTGCCACAGTATTGCCCGTATTTCAAAATCACTTCTATCAGACTTGGTCCTAGCTAATTCCAACATGTCCTGTAAATTTCATATTGATCGCATATATATATATATGTATATATATATATAATTATAAAGAAATATGAATATTCGGCGAAACGAGTTTAATACTAATTTTCTTCGAAAATTAGTAATAAGCAGCAAATGTTTTACTTTTTTAAATTCTGAAACTCATACGATAGTTTACGCTAGAAACCTTTCTGTCCTATGATTCTTGATACAGTCATCGAATCAAAATGGTCCGTGATCTTAAATATAGGTTAATTGTGAGAATGAGTACGTTTGAAAGTTATTTTTCATCGTAATTCCTATTTGGCACAGAAATTCAGGCATTCCGATGCAATTTCTATTTTGTTGAGCCTGGCAGCTTGAGAGACAAGTTTGTTCTAGTGTGTTGGTTGGACTGAAATTTTTTAGCAAAAACGGCAAACAATGAACAGCGCATGCAATAAATAATAATATAAAAACCTAACTTTAAATTTATGATGCTTTGACAAGGGCTAAAAAAGTTCTTTTTGGGTCAAAAGAGGCCAATATTTTTTGGTGTTTCAATAAAGAAAGGATTGACAAAGCAAACATGTACATTTATAAACAGCCAATAAATAGGAGCCGCAACATATTTAATAGTATGAGCCAGAACTTGTCACCTACGATTACTGATAGATCGTTCACACTGTCGCTAAATCAGGCGATTTCGATCAGCTGATCGCTTTAGGGCTGACAGTCGAAAGAAACCTGATTTAGATATTAATCTCCTCGCTTCAAATCACTTCGGCTAATGTGAACGCTTCACCTCATTAACTTCTGATTTAGAGTGTAGTGCAAACAGCTTATTTATTTTTTTATTTATTTATTCATATATAAACGGACAACTGCCCATAGAAATAATTGCACAGTAGCTGAAATATATATTAAATCAAATTTAAATTAATAAAAGCAAAGATAATTATTACATTTACCGAGAACGATGATTTTCCAAAATTAGTATGTTGTTGGATAGATTGTTTATGCTTTATCGCCGTCTTTTGCTGACTCTTCTCAAAAAAGATTCCATTAAAAATTGTATTAAAAAACTTCCAACATTTGAGAAACTATTTAATACGAGGGCAGTATGATAAGTCAGTGATTTTTTGAATGAACGATTTTTTTTGGCTCATAAGCGTCTTCTTTCTCAATGCAGTCTCCTTTTAGCTCTATAAATTTAGTCTAGCGTTTCTAAAAATTTGTAATTCTCTCCAAATAATCGATTCCCTCAAGACCTTCAAATAAGCATTTGTTTCAGTGATGGCTTCTTCATTCGACGCAAATCTCTCACTGCCCGGTAATTCCTTCAGATTTAGAAACAGGACATAATTGTTAAGGTCTAAATCTCGAGAATATGCTGAATGGGGTAACAGTTCGTCGCCCAATTTATGTATTTTTGCCGTGGTGGCTACACACGTGTGCATTCGTGCGTTGTTTTGATAGAACAATACCATTCTCTTTGTCGAATATGGTATTTTTTGCTTTAAATCAATATCAAACCTGTCCAAGAGCTATCAATATTATTTGCTGGAATTTTTCTACTCTAATCAAGGTAATCAATGTGAATGTTACCATGTGCATGCCGAAAAATTGTAGCCATGACCATGTTGGCCAACCGACCCAACTTGGCCTTCTTTGGGTCACGTTCACGCAAAGAAACCCACTGTTTTGATTGTTTTTTGGTCTCTGGAGTAGTGTGACCGATCCATGTTTTGCCTACGGAAACGAAACGATGCAAAAACTCTGCTCTGCTTATGGTCGTGTAAGAGCAATCGTGGCAGCCATTGAGTGGATAACTTTTTCATGTTCAAATATTCATGTCAAATGTGATGTTTCCACTTAGTTGAGATACTTACAGTCTGAGCCTTTTCACGCTTTTTACTAATGTTCGAAGAAGAACATTAGTATTAAAATCACTTTGGCCAAAAATTCATATTTCTATATATATATATATATATGTATCATCAAAAAATTTCAGTGAAAAAATCTCAGGAACGCGCCATCTGATTGAGCTGAAATTTTCAGGACACATTGATGTATATGCAGAATAGTGGGAGGTCTCACAAAAAGTTAATAATCTTTAACCCTTTGGCGCCGGCGGTCATTTTAGTGATTTTTTTTAATATACCTATTATTCCGTACACAAATAATTTTTGCAAAAATAAAGTTGACGACATAAATTTCGAACAAGTTTTACATGTGAATCGGATAATGTTTTGGAATTTTTTAACCCTATGTGTGCGCTGGGTGCCTAAAAAGAGAACGGGAAAATTTGAAAATTTTTAAATTGCGATAACTTTTGACAAAGCTATTCCATGATTACGAAATTTTCAGAACATGTTTGTTTTATTTAGTTGTAGATTAGTGTACGTTTTAATGATTGTGCTGGCAACCCTGTAGCTAGGGCAGGCACTGAAAGTGAAAACCTCCAAATCATCGTTTCTCTTGAAAAAATGTCGTTTCTTAAAAAAAAAGCCACTCATATGTAAATTTTGTGCTTTGTTTACATAAACAAAAAAAAAAATTTGATATGGTATAACGGGCACGCCTGGTAACCCTTGCCCAAGTTACCTATGTTTTTAGCATCAAAAACTTCTGTTCACGGAAACTCACGATCCAATGAGCAGAATTTATTGAAATTTTCAGAATGTATTGGTCTTAAATAGGACCAGGTCTGATAGAAGTGATTTTGAAATCCTGGCGATTCTGTGCCAGTGGTGCCATCTTGAAAAATCACTAAAAAAGGTAACTGCTTTTAGCCCTATAAATTCTGATTAAATCGTGCGATTTTAACGAAATTCACACAGTAGCTGCACCTTATTTCAAACCACGTTTGGTAGAAATTTGGTTGAAAAATTCGGTTTGGAGCTGCCAGCTATGATAAATTTGGTGTCTTAAATTTGAAAAAATAAAAATTTGGAAGTGAAAACATTCAAATCATCGAATATCCTAAAAATGTCCGTTTCTTACAATAAAACCAATATGTATACAAATCTTATGCTCTATCTACACAGTCAAAGTAAAACTTTGTAAATTTCATGTCGGACAAGAACGGTAACCCTTTCTCAGTTAACCTATATTTTTAGCTTCAAAAACTTCTGTTCACGGTGACTAACGAATCAATAATCAGATAGAATTGAAATTTACAGAATGCATTGGACTTAAGTAGGGCCAGGTCTGATAGAAGCGATTTTGAATTGTAGGCAACTCTGTTCCAGTGGTGCCATCTTGAAAAATTACAAAGAAAAAAAACTGCTTTTTGCCCTATGAAATGTGAATAAGTTACCAGATTTTCATGAAATTGACACAGTAGCTGAACCTTACTTTAAACTCTGTTTGATAGAAATTTGGTTGAAAAATTCGATTGGTGCTGCCAGCTATGGTAATTTTTTAGTCTTTTTATGAAAATTCGCTCAGGAAAATAAAACTTTTTGCCCTATAACTTCCAGTGCAGTCATGAAATCAATACGAATTTCATACAATTACTGGAACCTATTATAAATATTATTCAAGCCAAATTTGGTTGAAAAGCCATGATAGGGTTGCCAGCTATTGTTGGTTTTGTGTTTGCTTGCAAAATCTTTATTAAGCGGTTTTATCGTAGAATTTTCAATTGGTAATGATATTGTAGTGACAATAAACAGCAAATATGAAGCTTTCGATTATTTGAAAAACCTCGCTGCAGGTAACCCTAAATTTCTTTAAACTCCTATAACTTCAAATGTAATATAACAACGTGAAGCAGATGTGATATATTCTTGGCTTTGATACTGGCGAAAGGTTGCCAGCACGAGTCGGTTGTGCTACTTTTGTATCAATAAATGCTTACAGTTAGTATTCATACCGCAAACATTTACAATGAAAATAAATAACCGATGTTTCAATTCCCAAAGTTCTGCAAATTTTTCGGATCGCAGCCCCAAACTCCAACTTCAGTTACAATGCTGCAAGCACTGAGCATTTTCTTCATTGATATTATATGAGATGCTGCTTTCAAAATTTTGTGAAATAAGCAACTGATAACGAATATAATTAACCCGTGTTTTGCTCTCATAAACGTTGAAACTCATGCCAGTGGTAATATCTGAAACCTTCTACCATATGAGTTATAATGCATTCTTGAGACAAAAGTAAAACATGGCATTTGAAACAATTTGGCCGTAATAAGCAGCGCATGTGGTGGAATATGCACTCAAAACCTGCACGATTCTTCTACTGTTCTTCGAACATTAGTGTTTCTAGCGGTTCAGGTGCGCTAGAGTTTTTCATTCTCCGGTCGTCTGTCATTTCATAGATTTTTTGGACAATTCCTGGTGTGACGACCTGTTTTGGGGAATCAGAATGTTCGACGTCACTTGTGCTCTCACGAGCACAACGCATCTTAGTAAACCATTTCTTTATCATTCAAATTGATGGTGCAGTCTATTAATCGAGCCTTTTTTTGTTTTCGGCGATGGTTATTTTACGCAAAAAGTAATGCTTAATCAGCATATGAACTTCACTTACTTTTTTATTTTCGTTACAATTCATGAGGTTGTGTGCTTTCCATGGATGTCAAAAACAAACTAAGTAGCGCAATTTGCCCAAAATGTTACGGCAGTCTATTATTAAATGGCAGTTAACGGGAGCAGTATTGCATTTGAAGTTATTGTGCGGGAAATTCAAAAAGTCACTGACTTATCAAACTGCCCTTGTCATTTCTACTATCGTCTTCTTCGCTAAAAAGCAAGCTGGAACTTATAGCCCGTACACACTGGCGCTAAATCAGGCGATTATCATGAGCTGATCACTTTAGAGTTAAATCGACCACAAGTCTATCTGATTACATTTGTCTCAGCGTCTGACAGTCGAAAGCTACCTGATTTAGAGTTAATCAGGTACAAATCAGGTACTATTGTGAATTTGGTAACGGGTGAATTGATCTCAGAGCGTACTGAATTCGATCCTTGAGAGCGAGAGTAGATTTGAATGAAATGTCATTCAAATTTCGCTCTAAAATAGTGCAAATTGAACACTAAGAGAAAAAATGAGTTGTACAAAATGAAAAGAAAATATTCTTGCATGTTTTTGCACCATTTTCAACAATTTTCATGCAAAAAAAAATTGTACACATCAATTTAAATTATGTTTCTCGCTCTAAATCTCCTCATTTTAAATCACTTCGGCTAGTGTTAACGCTTCACCTGATTAACTTGACAGCTCCTAAATCTGCATGATTAAGAGTGTAGTGTGAACAACAAATTATATAGAATAGCTTTACAATGAAGTTAAAAAAAAAAAATTTGAATATTTAAAATCATAAGCAATATTAAGCTTGGAGCAATCACTCAAAAGCTTTCGATATTAATTCGATACTTGCAAAAACGTTCGAAATAGTCAGAATCAACAATTTCAAAACAACATTATTTCAATGTTTTTAGAAAAGACAAAGATTTGTTTCATACCGGAGGCTTACAAAAGATTTGCCAAAGTTTTTTTGTAATTAATAAGCTAACAACTAAATGGCAAAAAACTTTCATTTGGTCATTAATTACTTGCATAAGCAGTGTGATTTGATCATTTATACAGATGATCTTTCTAGGCATGTAGGATAGTCCAAATTTATAATATTACATTTTAAATTTTATTCTATTACAGTTAGGTACAATGGCTTCATTGTAAAAATAACCCAGCAGAATTAAGAAAACTCTAGCGCACCTGAGCCGCTAGAAAACTAATTTTCGAAGAAATTGTCTTTAAGTGACAAAAAAGTGTGGAAAGACGTAATACACTGTTTTTTAGAATCATATCAACCATTCCTTATCCAAAGCAACAAAACTCAACTATAAAACATATAATTCAGTGCTGGCAACACTTTTCGAACGAAGCAGCAATAAGTTTACCATAACAAGCTCATACTCAAATCAACGTATCCTTTGAATTTCGTTCTCTTCGCAGGATTTCATCGAAAGTTTCAGCGGTTAAACGTTGTTTGAGGCTGCCATCCAAAAAATGTTCAAAACTCGAAAAATTTAAAAAAGAATTCCTTATTTTTATTGCAAATGCTTTGCATATGAGAACGTTGTTTGAAGCATCTGTTGGTGCAATATTTACGGAAATGGCTAATGCTGGTTAGCCTGTGTCAACAGCAAAGCATAATACATACCAAATCTGCTTCACGTTAAGTTAAACCCAACCAGTAAATTTCGTTTCGATTGAATCACTGCGCTGGAAGTTATACGGGTGAAAAGAATTTTAGGGTTACCACCCTCAAGACTTATCAGATTTTTAAAGCGTTAATATTTCTTGTTAATTTTCATTGCAGGATCATTTCCATGTGGAAATCTAATGACATAATCGCTCAGTAAAGAAATTAAACAAAATTACAAAAATTGTCATAGCTGGCAGCCCTTTCATGATTTTGGTACGAAATTTCTACGACATTTGGTTCACATTAAAGTCCATTTACTGCGTGAACTTCGTTCTGATTTCTACACTGGACCGGAAGTTATAGGGAAAAAAGATTTATTTTGCTGAGCAAATTTGCAAGATTTAGGAGACAAAAATCACCATAGCTGGCAACTCTATTCTAATTTTTCATCAAATGTTATATAGAGTAAGATCCAAGTACTGGATGAATCTTGTCAAAATCTGATGGCTGAATCGGAAGTTATAGGCCAAAAACCGGTTTTTTTTCTCAGTGATTTTTCAAGATGGTACCACTGGCACAGGGTTGCCCGCATTTCAAAATCACTTTTATCAGACCTGGTCCTAGCTAATACCAACATGTTCTGTAAATTTCACTATGATCGGATAATCCGGTCGTCAGTTCTCGTGAACAGAACTTTCGAGTGCTGAAAATAGAGGTAATTTGGTGATGGGTTGCCGTTTTTGTGCAAATCGGAATTTTGAAAATTTCAATTTGACATGATGGACAAAGGTTAAAATTTATCAGTGATTTGATTTTTTTGTCAAAAATCAAAAATTTTTCAGGAAGGTCAGTGATTTGAAGGTTTTTTTTTCAAGAGCCTGCCGTAGCTGCAGGGTTACCTGCACTATCTTGAAAATCAACGTGTGCTAAATTTTAGTCAACATTAATACGCTCTGCAAATTTCACGACGATCCATTGCTTTTCTTACAAGTAATGACAAATCAAAATTTGAAAAAAAATCCTTGCCTACTTTTAGGCACCCTGCACCCACACACGGCTCAAAATTTCCAATTCTTTATCATAGACGAGCTAACAAAACATAATTAGTTTTCATTCCCAATACTTTTCTTTAACAAAAATTTACACTGCTTGGATATGTAGGAGTACCTCAAAATTCACTAAAACGCTCGCCGCCGCCAAAAAGTTTAGAGTATCTGAATTTGAGAAAGTTGTGGACCTACCTACTATATACATCTACGTTCTCCGAAAATTTCAGCTCAATCGGATCGGCCACTCCAGAGATTACTTCTATTAACCGATTTGCTGATTTATATATATATATATATATATATATATATATATATATATATATATATATATATATATATATATATATATATATATATATATACATATATATATATATATATATATATATATATATATATATATATATATATATATATATATATACATATATATATATATATATATATATATATATATATATAAATAAAGAAATATGAATTTTCGGCGAAACGAGTTTAATACTATTGTTCTTCGAACATTAGTAAAAAACCACCTTCGATCCTTGATATATATCTCTAAAGGCGTGTTTACACATGCGTCCATGCGATCAAACAAACAATCATTACAAGGTAAACATTATTTTAAAAGTACAAATCAACGTACCAACTCGTTTCCACCCCACTCCCACGT
Organism: Nemotelus pantherinus; assembly: GCA_963978885.1. Lineage (NCBI taxonomy): Eukaryota > Metazoa > Arthropoda > Insecta > Diptera > Stratiomyidae > Nemotelus > Nemotelus pantherinus. The sequence goes on along the minus strand of OZ022263.1, from coordinate 111,754,966 downwards.
TTTGAAAAACTGGTTTGATCGCATGGACGATATGGATAAAATAAAACAATTCTTGCAATAGGATTAAAACCATAAATCAATTCGCGAAATTCACAATATCATTAAAAATAATTTGCATCCGAAAACTTAATTTGTAACCTGATAGCAAAACTTTATCAAAACGCATTTCTTACATGATCTACTAACGAACCACCAGTGATGCAAATCAACTTAACCAAAAACAGCTTCTGTTGCATACTTTATTTCCTATCAGGATATATAAATCAAAGTGATCAGTGATTTCAGAGCTCAAAATTCAAATTATTATTAATATTTAGATTTCCAATTCCGAAATTCAGTGACAGTGCAGTTGCTTGATTTTCTCCACCATCTCATTATCAAGAATATCGTTGCTGCTTTCGATGTGAGTATCTACATGTCCGAAGCGATATATAATCACAAAATATATTCTGTCGATTAGTATGGTCGACAAATTATATATTGCTCGGTTTGGTGACAAATTAAATATGTATTCGAAAGAAATATGTTAATTTCAAATATCTTCGTGCACTTCCTCTTAACTTCTGGTGCCACAATATCGAGTTCCACTTTACTCAGCTCACCGTAGATCAGATCAGCTTATCGTATCAATAATAATTCATAATGATTAAATAACGAATTGTCTACGAGTATACAACATTTCTTTCTGGTTTGCGAAAACCGACTTATATATTCCAAATCAACATATCACTCGGATATCGGGTTCGCAAAGTCATGGATACAGCTTTATCAAAAATTCATATTTGTGGTAGATTATGATTGAATGGTTGTGGTGTCGTTAGCTAATAGGATCAACATTTCAAACGACACTAGTGATGACATATTTTTTGAAATATGATGACGATTAACAAAAAATAGACACAAAAGAAATATGATATTCGTTGTGTCTGTTTCGACGGAATTTCGGATATAATTTGAATGACATTGGAAGTGGCGACTATTGTTAGTACGGATTTCATTAGTTTGAGGTGAATGTTGAATGACAGATAGTAATCTAAACTCAAGCTCAAATTGGGACTGTATCTGGGCTCATAAATTAACTGATAAGGCTAGTTTGATTCAAATGTGATGAAATTTTGAATAATATTACTAGAAGATTTATTATTGACTTTCTCAGTCTTGCTCTAAAAATTTTTTTATTACTTTTAAAAGTTGTAAGAGAACATATTAAAGATGAAGGTTTGTGTGGATAAAAATAAATTTTTAATTTTCAGTGCAAATCTATCGGACAAATTACCTTTTTACATATTTTTTGATAGCAAAATCATATAATATAATGTATAGTTTTTGCAGACTCTAAAAGCAAACACGAAGAAAATCAATTTGTATGTAAATCAATTTGTATGTATAAAATATATTTACGATTCATCGTAAACAGCTTGAAACAATACTAAAACAACAGCTCAAGTCACGAAAACAATTAAACATTCATAAAAAACAGATTGGAATCAAAATCGTTGTCATAAATTTACTCATTTTATGACAATACTAAACAGGATGACCTGAAAAACCATTCAAAAAATTGCAAGCAACAAAATTGATACCTTGGAAAATATTTGTATTTTTAGATTAGATACAGCTTTATCAGCCCAGTTATCCAAAAATTAATAGGAAGCGCATGTTGATGAAGTATAAAGATTTAGATAACAGATTTTTTGGTTAATTTGCTAAGAAAATTGTGTATCTTTAGTTGAATTGTTTCATTCTATTATCAGAGAAATTAAAGCTTTGGACTATTTGTTTCATCTACTTGATCTTGAAACTATAAGTCGTATTTTGGGTCTCAATTTTATTTGTTGTTAGAGTTGATTTGCGCCATGGTATTACAAAATGCAAAGTCCATATTCCAAAGTAACAGAGCGCAGCTTTTGTGATCACATGGGCTGTACACAGTACTCTGAACCATAATAGCTTATCAAAAAGACCAAATTCCCATACACTAAGAGCGGTTCCGCTATGTTTAGTGCCAAAATCTTGTTTAAAATATAAAACATATTATCGGTAGTTATCAATAAAATAGGGTAAATAACAATCGTTTTCAATAGTTTATAGTATATAATAGTTTTGTAGTTTTTTTTTCACAGTACGATAAATGTTAAAGTCGATCTCATAGAATAACTGGAGTATATCAAATAATACATCAGACAAGTTTGATATAAAAATGCTGAAAAGAAGAGGGCCAAGGACCTAAGTCCACATGAGTTTCTTTAGAGATAAGCCCTTAGAAATCAACATACTGTAAGGAGTTGTGGAAGGAAGAGCGAAGTCAACTGTGATTCTGAACTGTTGTAGCTTGAAAATCAAAATCGAGTGATCAACACGGTCAAATGCTTCGGTAAAGTCAGTGTAGACTGCATCAAATTGATTACCTCTCTCCATTTTGAATAGAACATGGATAACCAGCATCATTATGCTGCTGGTGGTAAAAATTTTCTGTTTTTTTCCTTAATACATGCTGTTGCTCATTTAGCCGAGCATTGACCCACCACTGATATAAAAGAAAATGGATACGAAATGACTATCCGTGTACCCATATGTCAGTTAACCTTTTCAAAACAAGCGCAACGGTGCTCTCTCACAAAAAGTTGGCTCAATGCACCCCTCTCCACCGCATTCACAACCAATAGACCCCAATTCACCCCCTTGTTTACGAGGAATGACATGATGTGCAGGCCAGAGTGAGCGCGCTAGTGGCGAAAACCAAAAATAGTGTCAAAATTTCACGTGAGCAATTTCTCTGTTAATTAATTTTTATAAAATAGCTTTGATCGTTTTGATCTGAAATTATCTTTCAAATTATTGAACGAATTCAAAAACTGAAATGAATATTATGAGTCACATGACCTGGTAGAAAAAAGTTCAGCTGATCGCATTTTTTATTGTTTTGTCAAGATTATCATCAAAAATATCTGAAAGTTTATATAAAAATATTTGGTTAGTTTTGGTCACGGTTGAATTTGGTTTGCCTACTTATCATTCTATGCACTTTGCATAAATTATAAATTTCCAACCAAAATTATCTCTACTGCAGTGGAATTATTGAATATTGCTTATGGTTCTTGTTTTCACTGGAAAGTGTGCGACCATTGACTAGGCTTCCCAAGAAATAAAATGAAGCCAGCAGACAGAAAACTGAAACGAAAACAGCTACTTACATTTAGGTAATAATGTGTAAGCAAACTGATAAAAGTGAATTCAAAAATGAGTCTAATAAAATATGAGTCTTAAATGGAAACTGAGTGCTATGAAAATATGTTACTAAATGTTATTTTGCTTTTATGTAAATTGTCAGAAAAGCTTGAGATACTATAAGTAGCTAGTAAAAATTTCAAAAATATTACATACTTCTCTGCATTATTCACCATCGGGTAGCTCCTTTGAGTCATTGTTTCAATTATTCTAGATTTGAAAACAATTGAAACCTTCTCACTGTCCAATGATATGATTATAAATATTTTCTAGACCAATCTCGCCATTCTATATGTTTTACTGTTGTCGACGAAACTAATTAATTCCTAATGGTGGTCGCCAATAATTGGTAGTTACTACCCTGTGACATTTAGAAGGCAGCGAGCTGAAAATATTACTTGCGTTTTCAGTCCTCAGTTTGGCCTTCGGTTCGTAATAAGCCATCCTACTCCCATGTTACTTGGGCTTAAAGAGTCTGATAGGCAATTCTCTCTTCTTTTGAAGCAGAATAATATTGTAAAGCTGGTTGCAAAGAATACGAAATTTAATTTGATTCTAAAATGTACGCAGTTCAAGCAAGTGCAGAGTCGTTATCACTATTTTGAATGCAATTTTTACAGAGTTTCATCTCAATATTCTTTGTAAAATGTTTATTTGTTTTTAACTTTCTCTACAAGATTCCTTTCTTTTGAAAATATATGTGAAGAAGCTCTTGGTAAGAATTGACGAAAACTACCATAGCTAGCAAATCTGTTTAATTTTTTAATCAAAATTCTATCGAGTTCTTATTACACTAAAGTCCATTTTTTGTGAATATTGTTTGAAATAAACGTCTGCAGAGGAAAAACCAGGCCATAAAGTATTAATTTGTTGAGTGATTATTGAAAATGGCACCACTGACATAGCCTTGCCTAAATATTCAGTAAGCTTCTATCAGACCTGGTTCTACTTAAAGCAAATACATTATGTTCATTCCAGTTGAATCTTACAAACGAATCATGAGTTTTCATGATTGACGGTGTCAGCGTGCTTCCGACTGAGGTGCTGAAGTAGATTGGCCGTCGTCGCTCTACTGTGGTTCAGATTTGCTTGGAACACCGGCACTTCGGCTTCCCTCAATCGCCTTCTCCGCTCCAACCTTCATGGCGATCCTCTTCAGCTCGAAGTGAATAAACCCTCTGTTGGCCCGTACTTGATCCGCGAACTCCCGAACACTTCTAAGCACAATCACATTGCCGCACCAGTTAAATCGGGTTCCGCCGATTGGTTGCTTAGTTTGACAGCCTGGAATAATCTCCTGCCCGACACTTCCAGACCAGGGTTCTGTATCTTTAACAAAGACCTAGCCTCTGAAGCAGTGGCGGCTCGTGGGAATCAATGTGAGTGTGATTAGCCCGCAAGGACCAGTACTTACTTATATTGGAAATTCTAAACAGTTTTTCAATCCTGCCAAAGGGAACCGCACTTAGAGCGCTTACCGATTTTTGCAAACAAAAGGTGTTCTAATACCGAAAACTCAAATAAATATCAACAACAAAAAGCTTTCAAGTGTATTCCACCTCTAATACATATGTATATATGTCTATATATGTATATATGTATATATCTACATATATATATATATATATATATATATATATATATATATATATATATATATATATATATATATATATACATACATATATATATATATATTTATATATATATATAAATATATATATATATATATATATATATATATATATATATATATATATATATGTATATATTTAAAAATTGTTAAAATAAATAAATACTTTGCACATATAAGTCAATTCAGCAATAAATTCCTCCGGGAAAATTCTACCAAATATTTGCTGTTACTTACTATTCATATATGAAGGTATTCCATCCACCTATTTTTCGGTTCTTTCACATGTTCATTAAGATTTTCAGAATTTTTGTATTAAAGATGATACTGCTAATAAATTAAAATGATTTTCACTCATTTTACTGAATAATAAGTTTACACTGAAAGAAAAATCTTGGTAAAATCAACAATTTTCCTAAGTTGTTTTTGCGTCAACTACTGGCTTTAAATAAAACAACCATAAAAAAATAGTTGATTACTTTTATGCACCATGACGCGTGGTTGATAAACAACGTCCATGGTGCAAAAAAAGTAAGCAACCACAAACAATGGTATTCCAACAATATACATCGTACGAAATAGTAAATGACTATAGTATGTATGTAGTGCGTAATTATGTTTGTTGAATTTAAAAATTGTAGAATGGTTCGCTTACTATGAAAATTGTTGATAAAATGAATGAATGAAAAAAAATGAATTTGGTTGGTGCCTTGGTTGCATTGACAACAACATTTTCGCGGCATTGTGATTTACCAAATTCGCGGCATTCACGCCTCCCCCTGTGGCGCCGCTGCCGCAATGGCGCTGTTATTTGTTTACAGCATCAACTGCATAAAAATTGTCATACAACGTAATGTAAAGGCTTCACAGCATAACATAAATATGAATTATATCGAACAGCAAACCGAACACAATTTTGCCATGTAGCATATGAAACTTCTATGATAAAATAGGAGTATGAGTATGAGGAGTATGAAAAATCAACAGTTTTCCTTAGTTGTTTTTGCATCAACTAGGGCTATAGTTAAAACAACTATAAGAAAATTGTTGATTACTTTTATGCACCATGACGCGTGGTTGATAAACAAAAAAAAATTCATTCGGAGCATGAAAAACGTCCAAATGTTTAAACTATTCTACTTTGCGTAGAATAATTTCAAAGACGTTGCTCACTGAATTACGTTTGTTGAAATCAACTATTGCGAAGTAGTTTAAGTACCATAAAAACTGTTGATAATTCGAAACGTTGAAGTTCTGAGTGAATTGATGAATATTTTTCTATTGATCAACTATTTTTCGTGGTTATGAAACAATTAAAACAGTTGATTTCATGAACGTTGCGATATTTTTTGTATAACCAGAGCCAACTACTTTTATATCGTTAAATTAACTATATTAACAAAGTAAAAATAACTATTTTCCATAGTTCGTTTAACGATTTTGAATGAATCGTTACAATACTATTAAAAATAGTTGAACCAACCAAGAGTTTTTCTTTCAGTGTATGAATTATAGTTTATACAGCATTCTTTAGATTGCTACTTAATTTTGCTGAATGTACAGTTATAGCTGGAGTGACAAAAAGTGTTTTCATGAAACAATTGAAAGAAGTAAACATATTAGTTTTTTTTAAAAAAAAGTAGTTGTCATATTTTAGAAAATTTCATGATTATACATAAATTTTGACTTATTTAAACTGGACTTTAATTACATATATCCCAAACTTATCTATCCTATAAGATGAGGATCGAATTCGGAAGTTTTTTTTCACCATTCATTCCTTATGATAAAGCTCTCTTAATTTCATACTATTTCTAACTGAACTATTATATCAGACCCTAGGTTTCCATTTGAACTGCGTGAATGTGAAACATTATAAACAATATTTGCCTGACAGAATATTATCGGTTGCTTTTCTTATCAAAACAGCGTCCCGAAAATCTCGTTGAATTGTTTCAAAAGAATGAATTAGGTGCTCCAGTCTTTCAAAAATATGTTGTAGAATTTGGAGACTGAAAATTCCAGCAAATACCATCGATTTTGGGGGACCTAATTGATATTGATCAATTTCAAATCCTGATCAATTTCAAATTACTTCGAAAATCAAAAAAAAAAAAAATTATCATTTCTGCCATTTGATGTAAGAAAACTATTTAAACGTGTCTTCAAAGATCGATCATATTGATAAACAGTGAATATAGAATTTCCTCCCACTTTTTACTCCAGCAAGATTTTCCATAAAATAGCATACGTACAGATCTGCATTTACACAATTTTCTATCATAATTGCTACCTGAACGATAATATTAACAAGCTCTGTAAAAACACAACCATCATTTACTCTTCAATGGCAAAAACTAATAAGCTCAATTTAACCCACTGATACTACACACACTTTATTCAGAACGCGAACGACGAAAAAGCGACATACCAGTAAAAGCTTAACTTTGGGACTTAGCCCACTGATTACTCTTTTAGACATTGCATACGACATCCAAACATTTTGCGCTCATAGAATTTTTTCATTCGTTGCCTCTCTTTTTGGGGCTTGTTCAACTTAGCCCAGCACGCATTGCATGCAAAAAGAATATGAAAAGACAAAATGAAAAGAGTATCGCGCGCATATTGCATCAGCAAATTAAGTTTTCTTGCATTAAACTATACATACAAATCTATGCAACGAAAACCAAATTTTGAAAGAGACAAGACACAAATGTTTTAATGGATTTTAAAAACAGTAGGTGAACGAATTTGCGGTAATATGAAATTTACTATTTGTTCGTAATAATGGAGATACACATAGGTTTCTTTTCATTTTGGAATGAAAAAAGGATGGTGGGGCTAAGCCCCACTAGCTCCATTCGTAAAGCCACCGCTGGATGTCATCAGTTTGAGATATCGAAAGGTTATCCCTTTGAGATATCAAACGCTTTAAGGTAGGTATCCATATGTTGCATTTCTTCCGTATCGTATCCCTGTTGCGTATCATTCACTAAACGGATACAGTGTCCACACTACTCAATATTCCATGTATCATCAATACGATCCGTTGCAAAAAGCTCGATACGCAGCTGCAACACTTTTATTCACGAATCTGTAGTGTACAACGCAACGTGTCCACACATGACTCCACTTAGTATCGTATCATTCCTTGCACAAAATGTGATATCGTCGATATACTTCAATAAATTGAAGAATGTTTTCTTTATTCCACTCCATTATCCATGCACTGCACTACAATATTAACAAGTTAACGACTCAAATGTCAAATCATGCAACGTGACTTGTGCAACGCAAGTTGTCCAAATATGATTCGAGAGCGTATCGTTTCATTCCTTTGATGCGACGGCAAGAAACCGCCAAATGACCGATCGAGTTCGTTGCGTTTCTTTGTATCAAATTTTGATACGCAACGAAGATACGTTTGTCGTATCCACTGATACGCAACGGTGATACGATACGCGAAAATGATACATATGGATACATACCTTTAGACTTCAGAGTCTGAACTGTTCGAGTGGGGCACTAGAACTTTAGCTTTTATAAGCTTCGGCACGGATGTTCCCTCCACCACGTCCAAACCTTGAATTTTTAGGACGATAGACCAAAGCCACTCCGTTGTGAAAACGTCACTGCAGGTCTCCGCAATGTGACTGCGAACAATGTTGCAGCCTTCAATGCGATGTGACTTTTCTTCCGTCGACATGGCAAATCTGAGGAATTTCTCAGCGATCCGTTTGAGAACCACCTTGACGACATCATCTTCGAGTCTCCATTCCAGTTGCTCTTGTTTCTCGACGACGGCCAGCTTAAGGTAACTTGCAGCAACGTTCCTAAGGGGACGTGGGGGACGGGTCGTCTCTCGCCGTGGCCTCTTCGTTGACTAGCCTCTCGACGAGATTTACTCCTCTAAGCGTTGGTGCTTGCTTGCAGCCGTAGCAGCAAATTTCACTTGGGTATCCACGGGTTTCCCTTTGGATTTCAGCGTCACCGTGCTCATGGCCACTCATTTTGCCTCTCGCCTTCTCCCCACTACACTCCGTCCCCATAGGCACAACATATTGCTCCGACCATTATTTTCCTTCTTGGAATCACGCGGCAGACTGCCATACAACCTTCCGAGGGCTCCGTAGGCTTTGACAGTAAGCTGAACTTGCGAACTTTGATGTCACCGCTAGTCTAACAGTTTAGCACTCTGTAGACCGCGGCTCACCAGTTTCCAGAGCTAGACAAAGTAAAGTGTTGGATTCAAAGCCCCGCAGGTGAACTTTTACCTCAGTCATCAGTCTAGGTCCGTCCGCAGGCTTCCGCGTCACCCCTGCGGAGAGAAACAAGAGCACCCCCTGCCGGTTTTGAACGAAGCTTCCGTTTACACAACCCATACAACTGGCGGCTGTACGGGCGTGCGACAGAACCAAACACTTTTTACAGGAGAGTGACCTCCCACCAACCTTGCTTACAAGGGACTAGCCTGATCAAATTAGCCAATCCTAACTTCCGGGAGGATTGACTAATTATTTTTTTTTATTTTTAATAAGTAATTATTTTTTAGGAGACTCGAACATTTCAAGGATTATTTTTTTACATCTGGCGTAGCTACAAGGTTACCCATTCATTTTTCAAAAACCACAGAAGCTTTATGTTCATCAATGTATCACATAACCATCTGATGACTCTATTGGAAGTTTCGTATATTGAAATATAATAAATTTTGCTTTTTTTCTAGTTTTGTACGTTTTGCTCGTACATGGGGCTGAAAACTCAAACAATATTATCAGAACCAAATTGAAATCATGACTTTTTTTTATATTCTAAATTTGTTTTTCCTAAATATCTTGTTTCCACAGAAATTATAAAAAACTGATTAGAATATTTTATTTTACATTTTAAAAAACAGAGCTCATATTATTTATCTCGTGTATCGTAGCTTATTCAACATATAAATCCTTTTAGGAATGAATAAATTTTTGGTTGAGCATTTTGAAGATTTTCATAATTGATGACAGCTGGTAAGGTCGGTAGCATTACTTAGAAGGAACATTGTTTGCATTATATCAAGTTGCAAGATATTATTATACCTGACAATTCACAAGTTTGGCTTTATTGTTCCTCCAGCCATATTATCTTCGCATTCATTTACCTGGAATCGTTAGTGACATCTATCACTACACGCACTGCCAAGTTGAAAGCGAGTAAAATACTAAGTGCCACTAGAACATGATAGATGTGGGCTTGGTAAAACCCGTCATCGGTACAGGTGACTTTGTGAAAGGCAATTGTTTCTAAGTGACTTTATTTACGAATCTAAGCTCTGGGGGAGTTTTTCTAATATTTTTATAATGCAGGAGTGCTTGTGGGCTGATACTGTCGTCAGGACGCATTTTATGTTTTAGATCAAAGCAAGTTGTAGCAATGACACAAAAAGATTCTGCCAAAAAACTCGTATCAGATACGCATTGTTAAGCCGTCAAGTCACTCTGCGCTACCACTTTTAGCACAACCAATGGGATTTAATTAGAGCCAACACATTTTGTTTTTACTAACTTTCGAAGAAAATTTGATTACCAATTACTTTGGAAAAAAAATGTTACATCAACAAAAAGTTTGAGTGATTATTTCCGTGATTGCATTTTTCGATTGAATTTGGAGGGTGCATTCAATTAGGTACCAAATATTCCTTTTCGTTATTCATTTGGTGCCTATAGAAATCACAGTGATATATTAAGTACCCTTATAATTATATATTAAGTACCCTTATAATAAATTAACCCCTCCGATCGTGCACCATCTTGTCGTGGTGATGGTGGCCGCGTATTGTATCACCGTTGTGCATCATTTAGCTGAACGGATACGGTGTACATACCAGTGTTGTGATATTGTGAGAATTTTCCCTTTTTATGGGAATTTTCACCCTCTAAAACTTGAAAAAGGGAAAAGGGTTAAAGTGCTGCTCGTAGAACAAAATCGTGGGAGAAATGGTTTAAATGAAGTGAAACACTTTCGAAAAATTGCCACCAAATATATTTATAAAACAATCCAGGCAAATTGGCATTTCTTCATATATTCTTATATTTCAGTTAAAACCTGGGATGAAATGAATAAGAATCGCTTCTCAAGACATCCGATTAGCGATTTTCAACGACACTAGAAATTGAATGAAGACTAAATATCAAATTTAATTTTCTTCCTTTAGAAGCTGATTTATTTCAACTCCTTGACAGATATTGATATTTCGAAAATAATCCGACTTCTGTTCTAATCCGAACACTGAACGCAGTTTCTTGCATTTGCTCAAATTTCCAGTCTGGACCTGTTACCTGCATTGATTTCGAGCCTTCTGACAAACATTTCAATTTACACAATGCACAAAATCTATGTGATAAGTTTAAAAATGAACGCATTTTATATTGCATTAAAATGAAATAATTTTTTTCACGAAATCAATGTGTTTTTTTTCTTCGCTGTAACAAATCAAATATATGTGTGTATAAAATATATGAAACTGCTGTTTTTTCCTTATAAGAATCGGCATTTGCGCGATATTGATAAATAAACATAAAACTGTGGTGAATAGCTCTCATATTGTCCGTGGGAAAAACCGTGGGAATTCGCGATCTGCTCTGCGGGAAAAACGAGCATTTGCGAGGGAATTTCGGCTACGGAAACCTCACAGCACTGGTACATACGACTCGATTTGTCATGTATCATAAGTGCGTTGCGTTGCAAAACGCACCATACGCGGTAACAATGAGATGTGTGTCTCAGTTCCATTTCAGTTCATTTATCGCTGAAGAAAAAACAGAACCTTAAGGCCAATGACAAACAGAGCGGTTTTTGCGAGGCGTTTCCCGAGAGGAAAACCGAGTCGGTATAGTCGTACATTACTTTAGCATTGTGATGACACACACCGCGGTGCGAACCGCCTCTCGGTTTCGGAATCGCGTCGGTTGATGAGAGAAATGACCCACCGACTCGTTTTTCGAGCGTTTTTCGATGATTTCATTGCTGCGTAGTCCGATCGAGCTGAAATTTTCTGGATGCATTGATGAATGCATGGGATAGGGGAAGGAAAATATGATACTCTGACGTAATTTGTAACTAAACCGACTCGATAAACGCTTCTGAAAACCGCTGTGTGTGGCAGTCGACGCGCCAAACCGAAGCGTTAAACGCTTCGGTGAAACCGAACTGTCTGTCATTGGCCTAAGTCACCCCATGTGTAAGTTAATAAAACGTTTAGTCTTTTATATTAAAAAAAAAAGATCTTGATTAAATTGGATCAACTTAAAGATTAATTTGGATTTATAATATGCATCTGCATATCACCTCGGTTTGATATAGTTGATGCAGCAGCAAAATGTGATCGGCAACGTGACCGGCGAATCTGGGAATTGATGAACGTTGCAGAGAATGATGACATCACGAGATGGGTATTGTTGTTTTGCCTGGGTGTTTGTGCGTAGGAATGGGGATCAGCAATTCGTAAAGTGGCTTAGGCTCCGCTTAATTCTTCCCCACATAAACTGATCATCCTCGATCGGCTAGAAAAAAGTAAGTTATAAAGGCTTCCTTGGCCTTGCGTCTTAAGTTGAATTTAAGAATCTTTTTCGCAAATGATATCATGAGGTGGTATTGGATGAGCGGCGGTTTCTACAATGATTTTTGTTTGCGCCTGTTTTCTCCTGAATCTAATAATTTGCGTCAGGATGAAAGTGGTAAGTAATATTATAGAGAGCCCTTAGCTGGTCCATTGGCTAATCTCTTTCATTGATCTGATAAGACTAGGTGTTACGGATTTGGAGTTTCTTAATCATTTCCAAAGATAATATTTGTTCCACTTCATCCGTTTCTAATTCACGCTGTAGCAATGGTGGTAATGGTTTTGCGTTTATTACTTCCTCCGCTATGCGTTTTTTGTTGCCAATTCCTATGCTGCTGTTCTCAAACTTGATTAGGTACGTTCGTTGAAAGTGTTGTTTTGCATCGTTTAATAGTCTCACGTCTGGTGCTAATTCTTCGATCGATGGTAGGTGGTGACTAGTAGAGTTTTTGTGTATTGCAGGTGTGCTTTTTAGTAAGTTAGGAGTACATGCAGTGTTGCTTATATCTTCAATATTAACATTATTACACATTGAGAGATCGTTTAACATTTGTTAATTTTTTTCAATACCAAAAATTACATCATCTTTTACTAGAATATGGTTACAGTGAATTTTATATATGGTGTTATTCTTCTTTATAGGTCTAATAGGAAACTTTTCAAAATGTGCGTTGTGTGTAAGGGGTACTTTAATAACATACAATAAATGGCTTTTGTTTTGAGCTATCTTTACATGTGCAAATTCTCGCGCTTCTTCCTTATTCATGTATGGAACAAGGTTTTTGTCAAATTTATTTATTATTATTGAAATTTCAGATTCGGAAAGATCATTTGAGTTGATTATTTTTGCTTTAGCTAACCGTATAGATTCCATTATATCAAAGAGGTCTTCTTTAACAATTTTCATTTTGTTTGCGTGCTTTTTATTAGTGTTTCTTATTTTTGTTAATTTGTTTATTCTATCAGTGTGAGCTTTGTTTATCAATATTTGGTTGTTATTATTTCCTACTAGATCGTTCATTTTTCCTTCCAGAAGTACGTAGTCGTCATGATCGGAATTTCCCGCCATCCACTTCTATGCGGATCCTAGAAATTTAAGTGATAGTTTTGTCCTGTGCTGGTCAATGTTGTCAATTAATGTCTTTATTTGTGTAAGTTCATGATCCAGTAGAGGATAGAAGATATTGGTTTTTGAAATGTGTTCAGACAGCAAGGAAGACACTTCAGTTGAAAATTTCCTGTATTGCTCTTGTTGGAAGACGTGTATCAAATTTAAATATCCATTTTGGATCTTAGCGGTCCCGATTTTAATAGCGATCAGCTGGGAGTTGGAATAATCCAGGATTTGAATGTCAGCTGCTGCGATGAAGACACAATATCTGAAATAGAGTTTAGTTACTGATATCACTTTTTTTTGTGTTCGTAATTACTAAGGTTGGTTTATTTTCCTTGACTATTTTTTTCCTGAATCTAGGCATTAGTTTGGAGCCGAGACGCTTGTTAATTTTACATAAATTTTCTGGCTTACAGTATAATCTTTGATTGGCTCCCTATTTTTTTTGTGGGAGTGGAGATTTTTAGCTTCTTTTGATTTGAGTTGGTTTATGTTTTCTTTCCGAGATTTTTCGAACACCTCAAGATCAGTTGACACTATTCTGCCATAAAACAATTCTATAGGTTTCTGCCCCGTGGTTGAGTGGGCACTGCAGTTGTGTTCGTGGACATATCATTCGAGTAACTCTTCGAAAGACCTGTCGGTGGAGTCCGCTCTCAAGCACCTCATAATTTCAGTGAGTGTAGAATGAAACCTTTCTACCTGTTCTACAACTATCCTGGGCTGACTCATTTATCCGGTTCAATTTAACTATATCAAGAAGAATGTGAAGCATATATTTTCTGGGACTATCTACGAATATATATTCAGAGCTAAATGGAAAGATGCTGTAAACATCTGCAAACATCTTTTATGATAAAAGGTCAGCAAGGCCGAGAACTTGTATTCTGGGTCCCAATGTGCTTGATGCCACCACGGTGACAGTTTTCAAGCTGGGACCTTTCAGCGGCTCTCGCGCAGTGCCGGAAAAATGAAAGGCTGAAACACGCGTTTGTTGGATTATCCTATTTTCCTTTTAACTCCTTGCTCTCGCGCCAACAGGAATTAAAAGACTTGGTTCAGTACGTTTAATCAGAGAGACAGGAACTTTTGTAATTAGAGCAGGAACAAATGTGACTCCAGAATATAGGTGCGCCGTAGAAGGAGCAAGGGGGGGGTCCCCCCAGATGCTAGGTTGGCCCCTCCCAGAAAAATAAATATTTCCAACAGTAGACACTTAAGTGTTCGCCTCTTTGGTTTTTGTGGTTACAGCAAGAGTTGTGTAGTGCAGTAGTGTAAGCCTATTCCAAAGCATGCACACTATTTATAACATAGAGACTGGGTTATTTGCGGTATTAATTAAGAAAAAGACGAAAAGCGCCTCGCCAATCATCCTTTTTTTATTAAGATTATCTGTTCATTCCTACTGGGCAATATACAGGTATTTAGATAAGAACACTTTTATAAACTGGCGTTTTATGCAATTATGATTTTCACAAAACATTGTCTGAGTATTAAAATGGTAGGCAACAAAGTAATTAACGTAGAATACAATTTTCGGAGTCATTTGGAGAATGAAAATTGCATCCCTGCCATTTTTATGCTATATATTCAAGACAGTGTTGTTTATTGCGAGCAATTTTCCTTGCGCTTACTCTTTCTTGATGGGATCATATACAATAAGCACATTCATATTGAACATTAAGCAAAACAAACACAGTTTCATTCCATATTTGAGAGCATGTTTCTTTGACTTTTGCGTATAATAAAGTATACTTATTAGGTTTGATTCAAAAAGTCCATACTGAATAGCTCGGAAAGTCCAATATTGCTGATGTAAACCTTTTGACATTACCACAACAAAGACTATACCAAATTCGCATCCCGTTAAAATAACTTATCCTATAACTTTGGTTTTGATCTATTGAATATGTTGGAAGTTATAAGAAAAATAGGGTGTTTGGAGTTATCTTCCGCGAATGTGTGAAAATTTTTAAAATTGAAATATTTTCGGCTTATTTCCACTACGAAATCATTATTATTTGAAAATTTAATAGTACCGATTTCCAGGACAAAAATGAATCGAATCGTTTATGCTGGCATCGTGGACCTAACATTACAACCAAAACTCTGACCTACTTGGTTTACACTCAGGTTAAATGTATGTGAATTTCATTAGAATTTGATAATTGCATCGGAAGCTAAAAGGCATAGCACCTCAATTTCACGGAGCGTTTTTTCATGGTGACACAACCGCCACATGGTTCCTATTATATTCATTAAACTTTTGTCAGACCTGTATCTACTCAAGACCAATAAATCCTGTGAATTTTATGCTTTCGCGAGATACCGTAAACGTAAGTTCCATGTGCTAAAAATATAAATAATTTGGTGAAGGGTTCCGATTTTTGTGCTTTTGAGAATTTTACAAGTTTAGATTTGACTGTATAAATATAGTATCGAATTCATCAATCATTTGCATTTTATTCTAAAAACGGAAAAAAAAATACCACAGAGTCAATGATGTGAAAGATTTGTGCTAACGTACTTATGGTAGCTACAAGGTTGTCCGCACATTATTTAACCCTGGAATGGTTCGGTGAATTTTTTGATGATTTAAGTACATGTTTTTACTAAAAAGAAGGCAACAATAGTATTATGTACATTTTTTACTTTATCATTAAACATAAAAAGATTATATTGCTTCTAACCTCATGGTAGTCGGAGTGGCCAACTGGCTGATGCGCAGCAAAATATATACCGTATGTGAGTAAAATTTACTCATCGGTACCATTCTAGGGTTAAAAACGACAGAAACTTATTTATTATGCCCATTAATGAGTTTTGCAAATTTCGTGATGATCTGATGACTCGATGTGAAGTTATCACAAAGCGAAATTTTCCATAGAATTTCCGTTGTTGCCAAAAATACACTAAAATTTCAGCTCGACCAAACTTCGCGATCCGGATAAATTATCCGGATAGTAAAATTAATGTACAATGTGTTCAAGGACATATTGCAAACAATAATAAAAACTTTACAATAATAAAACTCTAACAGTGGCAGAAACTCTAACAAGACAGAAAGTGATATGGTGCTTGAACAGTATTGAAATATTGTCAAGATAAACCGAAATTATTTGGAAAAGGTTATCGACCTTACGACGTGTCACAGTCGCCAAGGACTTGCTTTCAGAGGACGTAATGAAAATGGTGCCAGTGATAGCCGTGAATTTTTTTTTGGAATTTTGTGAATTATTCGTGAAATATGATTCAACTTTTGAAACAAATTTTTAAAATACGGTTGCGAACTACTGTAGTGGCAAAACACAAAATGAATTAATAAAAACAATTGCTTAAATTTTTTGCGACAACATATAGAGTGCGGACTGATATTCATTATGGCATACGAAGCAGGGTCCACAAATAGGAACAACACTCCGTGGTTGACAGATTTGCTACAGAGCTAGCAGTCGAAGAAAGGTTCTTAAGCTTTGTAGACTGTTCAGGAGCTAGAAATGCCTCGTATATAGCAGGTATAATTTTGAGCTTTTTAGACAGCTACGGACTAGCGACTTGCCTGTTGTTGGTCAGTCTTATGATGGTGCTAGTGCCATATCAGGGCAAAAAAGTGGTGTACAAAC
The DNA here is from genome assembly GCA_963978885.1 of Nemotelus pantherinus. Lineage (NCBI taxonomy): Eukaryota > Metazoa > Arthropoda > Insecta > Diptera > Stratiomyidae > Nemotelus > Nemotelus pantherinus. Next base: position 111,737,768 of record OZ022263.1, on the reverse strand, counting down.
CTAAATTAAGATGAAACACCCTGCAGCCACATTTGTACACAGTCTAGCTCATAAAATAACCCTTGTTGTGATGGACACAGTTTTCACAATCGAAACGTGTACATCCTTTTTCAATGCCATCGAATCTCTTTAGCTACACTTGACACTTTTTGAAGCCATCACAACACCAATTGTTGAAGTAACTGGAAGTGGCAGGTGGTCTAAATACAAGGCGTGAAATGAGAAGTTTAAGCTCGACTCGTTAGTCAATGAGATTTCACAATTGCAAATATGTGATCCATAGCTGGGGGTCTATAAAAGAGGCTTTAGAATAAGAAATGAATGAAGGAAAATACAATGACTCTGATTATGCATTGGGGATCTTTCATTCAATCAGTAATCCCAAGTTTGTAGTAAATCTTTTCATCTTTCTCTATGTTCTTTCTATAATGAACATGTTAAGCACATATTTCCAAACTAAAAATGCAACTCTTTGGGATCTGATGGATCTTGTGAATTGGACAGTTAAAACACTACCAAGTGAGCGAGAAAACTTTTATGTAGTTTGGGAAAAAATTAAATCATTCGCAGAGAAGCACTGTCTGGATCTCACATTTCCCAGAGGATCACGAAAACGGAAAACAGCGAAAAGCACTAGTTTGAAAAATTTTGATATTTCATATAGCCTCGGACACGCTGTTAGGGCTACAAAGATATCGCTGCAAACCAAATGGCTCGAAAAGAGTAAGTTACAGCACTCTTCATCTTGGCAAATTATTTGTGTTTTTTCTAGGTTTTCTAGGTAACAAAAATTTGCAACACGATATCAATTTCTTCCTTGTATGCTTAACAAATTCCTATTTCTTCAAAGATATTTTGAAAGGAAGCTATCCCCTTCTTCAAGTATAAATTGAAATATATTTAGCTCCTAAACGAAAAAATAATCTTATATTTCTAATTATTTCCATTCTATTCCCGTATAATTCATACAAGCGTTCATGTCTTAGCTGTCATAGATAATTCATGTGTAGATCATACCTACCGTTCACATTACATTCATGAGGTAATAGCTCATACGTATTCACAGACACGAAGTTTATTTGATAATGCATTATGCATTAGCAAATAACAAAGAATAAGTTAACAAACATATAATGTATGAGTAAATTAAATAAGTTGTATGAACAGTACATGTACCTTACGGAAGACAAAATCATCGCATGTTTTGAACCTTTCGGTCCCTGGCCCCTGCCATATTTTAGGCCACGGCACGCTTATGCTGAGGAGACAAACTCTTTGATTTGATAGCTTCTGCGGTGCTAAGGACTTTGAAAATCGGGATTCCTCCAAGCTTTGTCACCCCTAACAGAGGTGTGGACAAGCAGTAAGAGTAGTAAGAATAGTAAGTATCAGTAAGAGTAGATCCAGCTAGACGGTTTTCCGACGTAACCAAAAACTGCGAAAGCTTAAGAAAAATACCAGGAAACTTCTCAATCGTGTTTGTAAGAGCAACACTGACGACGACTAGGTCGTCTACAGAACTTCGCAAAGAATCTTTAAAAATTTGATGAGGACCTCTAAAAAAGAATTATTCGAATTATTTTTGTTCTGTGAGAGAATGAAAGGTGCACAGAAGACGTCAAAGCAATTCCTGTAGAAGGATTAATCAGCTAAGGTAGAATCTCTAAAATACCCGAATGTTAATTTTACCAAGTCCAAAAAGGAGTCTGGATATTTAATAAAGGACTCACTTTCCGGGTGCTGTAGTGATGAAAACACAGAAAGCATTTTTAACTCTGAGCAAACTTTATGTTCTTTGCAGCAATAGGAGATGCTGGTTTACAGGTAGATATGTAGCGATAACATCAGGTTGATGTAGTCTTTTTACCTAGTTCAGAGAGAGATAGCTAAGCAGATCCAAGGAACTTTAGGTCGATCCGCTTAATTTAGCGTGTGTTAAAATACCAGGAGAAATTTGACCAACGACACACAAGCATTATAACGCTTCAGTCTGATCCATTGAATGATGAGCAACATGTGCACTTGCTGGGTGACTGAAGATAAGTGGCGGGGAAAACGTAAGACCTATGACTTCTTCAAAAAATGCCCAAGAGTGCAGGATACGATTAGACGCTGTTGCTAAATTGAATATAGTGAAATTATTGTGGGTACCGGGGTAGTAAGGCTCTGAGGATAATGAAGTTGGTGACTCCATTGTGAAGCAACGTTGGAGGCCATGGAGTCGCGAACCACATCTGTACATGTCATGTTTTGGAAGAATGATCGCAAAGATAGATGTATGTTTTATGATGTGGTCAGGTACACTAAAGTCTTCCTTTCAGAGCCAAGCATGCGACTGCGGCATTCAACCTAAACAAGATACGAAAAGTGTGAAGAGTAATTCCAGGCATGCTTACTGGACCCATGTTGAACAGATTACTTCTCTACATCCTGCCTAGAAAAAGTGACACTGTGGAGCATTTCACCAGAGAATACCCCGCATTTGCGCATTTAAGATTTGGTTGAGGTGTGGCACGTATGTAGAAGATAGCTTATTTTCCGCAGGTCAATATTATTTTCTCAGGATATATTGATTTTAAGTAAGATCAGACTTATAAAGTTATTTGAGAATGTAGGCAGCTCTGCGGCTGTGGTACCATCTTAAAAAACCACTGAAAAAAATAGAATGAAATGAAGAAATGAAGAAAAGAATAGAAATTCCGATAGATACATCAGAATACTAAGAAATGCTACTAGATGCGTTTTTTGCACTCATGAGCAGGGTAAGTTTAAGTAAATAAATTGAATACAACAACAATCACCCAGAGTGCAAAAAACGCACCTACTATTAAATGACCTTGTAGTGAAAGTTCGCAACAGATGTTTCAACTAAAAAATTTTGAAACTTCTGCAAGCGGTAGCTTGGAAGGTCTTTCATCGCTAGAAACTGATCAAAGCAAAATCTGCGAGTTGGGGTCTTGAAGTGAAACAAATTTATTATACTTTTGGATATGACACGAACAAAGTGTTGCTAGCACCAGCTTTCTATCCATGCAACTTCCTGTGCAATCATCGGATAAAAACGAAATGCACATGGCGTGGAGGTTGATGCTAAGCAGTTGTGATAGACTTTTGGGTTTGCAGTGGTGGGAACGTTTTAAACATTTTCACTATTTATGCCATAAGAGATGCTGCCATAAAATTTTCATAGGGTTACCTTATAATCAAAATAAGTAGCATATGTTTGCTTTCATCAATTTCGAAAATCATGTGAGTGATAATCTTGGAAATTTGTCTTCCCTGTCGCTTACGATACAGTAATCGGTTTATTGTAAGTGTTTGAATGAAGCTCCTTACTAGCTTTTTTTTTATTTATTTATTTATGAGGAGAATGGATGCGAAAAGGACCGAGAGAAATGAAGCAATTTTCGACTTCTGGTATAGTTGTGTAAGCGAGAGGTCGCAATGTGTTTGTATGATGAGAGCGGCGTGAAATATTGTAAAATTAAAGGGCAACTTTTTTGGTGCAAATATAAATTTATTACTATTGATGTAATGTAATTCACGTCAATAGCGAATCAATGAGTTTCGATTTGCATTAAAAGTGTGCGTAGTATTTTAATAGTTGTGCGGCTGCTGAACATGTTTTTTATGAAATGATAAGCTCCCCAACGGGAAAATTAATGCTTACGGATATATTCGGTAAGCATTTAGCGTAATGCGTGGAAGCATTACCGGACCATTACATGTTGTTTCTTTTTAACATTGCATGTCCTAGGCTGGGAAGATTTATACAAGGGGAAACTCATACTTTTAGCTCTATAGCTTTATGTATAAGAGCTTTTTGGAAAGTACGACATCGTATTCTCGCATTTATACGCATAAATACAAATTATAGCTTTGGCCGGCGGCCGATCGGATCTCTGCATGTGTGGTTTTTGCATGCTGAGTGATTGTGACGCTCATTGGAAATTCCAATAGCGCATGCTCTTTGCTACTAGGCGGAATTGGTTTCATACATTTTACTTACCTGTGATGATTTGAAATGCTCCGAAATTTTCATCTTTCCGCTTTATATAGCAGACAACCCATAGCCGATTTATGCTCGCAAGTTCTTTTCCCCTTATTTCTGCGAGTGATATTCATTGGCCAGTCATGGACTTATAACATATGAGCTTTCTCCTTTGCAGCATTCCCCATACTCCAAGTCAAGTATACGAGTATATCGTATAATTGCTGGAAAATAGCTTTGGAAATAGGAAATTCGCATTACCAGCATTGTTTGATTGATTCATTACGCCAGAATACATTACCGCGATTCCCGTTGGGTCTGAGCAACGCTGAGGTCTGTTCGCGTACTTTCAGTCACTGAATTTTCCTGAATCATGTGGTGGGGGAAATTGAGAAAAAGTACGAAATCGCTCTGACCCTTGACACTTGAAGTATCGTTGCGTCAAGTGTAACGAGTCACATCGGCCAGGAGAGTGCCAGCGTGGAAAGAATGATGCCAGCGAGGAGTCCCCGGCGTACTGCGTCAATTGTGGAAAGTATGGACACCCAGCAAATTACCGAGGATGCAGTGCGTTTACCGATATCAAAAAACAGATGGAAACCAGGCGAGAAGCAAAAACGCAAAGACAGCAGTTTATACGAAAATCAGTAAGTACATTTACCAATAATAATATTTCATATGCCAGTGTAGCTGCTAGTAAACCTCAGTCTCAAAAACCAAAAACATTGCACACGAACAAACCTAAAGTGGCTGAACAGGATGCTTTTGATTTCTGCATGAAAGACAGCATGGAGATCACAGGTATGGACCTATTCAGCCTCATAAAAAAAGTAAAAGAGTTTCTTCCCAAATTCAGGAAAATAAGTGACAAGCAAGAAAAAAATCTTGCTTTCATGAGCTTTGTTTTCAGCATGTGCTCACCATGAACTTAAAAATCACATGTTTAAATGTAGGGTCTCTTGTCTCGCATGCCAAAAGGCTTGCACTTCTAAAATTCTTACAGGAATATAAGCCTGATATAATGTTTCTTTCTGAAACTCACCTCACTTCTCGCCATAAACCTTCATTCCCAGATCACACCCTTCTCAGGTGTGTTAACGGCTCAGGCACAGCAATTCTTTTCAAAAAAGAGCTGAATATTATAGAAGTAACTCCACCCACACTTAGTACCGTGAATGTCTGCACCAGTAGGCTTGCACTGCAGAATAGCGATTGTATCCTCCTATGTGCTTTATATGTCCCGTGTACTGCCAGATCAGCTGATTTCAGATCAGATCTTTCTATACTTAAAACCTTTTCTCGTAACTTTTCACATGTTGTTTTCGGAGGCGATTTCAACAGCAGACACCCAAACTGGAACGATTCACTTGTCAATGCACATGGAAGAGTATTGACTTCTTGGATGTATGATAACATCTTGGAACTTGATTGGGCTATCATTCCATCTCCAAACCCAACCCATCCTAGAGGTCATTCATTCATTGACTTCTTTATTATATCCGCAAGTCTTCTCGATCATGATACAAATCGGTTGTGTGTTACAACTAAAACTGCTGAATCAGATCACATGGCAGTAGAACTTTCTCTCCACATTTCTTCAAAACCTTCTATAGTCCTACAAGAACCCCTGTTTCACTTCCCTTACCAATCAATAGACTGGAGAGATTTCGCTAAAACAATTGACGCAAATATCTCACAAATTCAATTTGCAACAGATCGGAGTCTCCTGAATCCGGAAATCGATTCTCTCATAGTAAATGTTTCAAATGCCATTGAATCCACTATAGACAGTTACAAGACGCAAACCACACCTCGCTCCCATAAGTATCAAAACGTACCACCGTTCATTGAAAACCTTTTCGAAGAACGGAAGACACTTCGAAAAAGGCTCAATCGCATCTATCACAGGAACCTTAATAGAGCTAACATCGAATACAGACAAGTGTTAGAGCAAATTAAAACCATGTCAGCAACTATAGCTCAAGTTGTAACAAACTGGCAGGATTTAAAGTTTAAGGCAGCACTAAGAGTAGTGAAACCAGGCCCAGATATGTTCAAACATATCAATAGGTTTACTGGCCGTAAGTCATTTTCTCTCCAGAAAGTCTCACTCAACGATCAACTTTTGAGTTCAGATGAACAAAAATCAGAAGCTTTTGCAAATCGGTTCGAAAGAACCTTCAACTCTTCGAATCATTTTGAAAATCCACAGCTTTCCTTTGAAGTAGAAAGCACTATAAAATCCTTCTTGGAAATCAATAGTTTCCCACATCTGACCCCATTTACAACAGAAAACTTGGCGATTTGTCCCACTGACCAGCAGATATTCATTAACCCCGTTCATTTGGCCGCAATCATCAAAACAAGCAACAACAAAAAGTCTTCTGGCCCAGACAACATTTCTATGTGTGTTCTAAAACACCTTCCCATCAGTGCTTACTGTGCCTTTGCAGTTATTCTCAATAACTGCATTAACAATTGCTACTTCCCGATCTCTTGGAAAGTCGCAAAAATATTCCCCATCCCCAAGAAAGGAAATTCAAACGACGTGAGTAATTTCAGGCCTATCTCACTTCTTTCTAACATAGCAAAGATTTTAGAAAGAATAATTCAAAAGAAAATGCAGCCTCACATTGAAGAAAAAAACATTATACCTCCTGCCCAATTTGGTTTCAGGGCTCAACATTCAACTACTCATGTCCTCCTTAGATTTCAGTGTGACACCTCAAAGGCACTTCAAACAGGTCAATCAACCACTGCCTGCTTTCTAGACATTGAGAAAGCCTTTGACTCTGTATGGATAGATGGAATCGTTTATAAACTCATACAACACAATTTTCCAGTTGACACTGTCAAAATAATACAAAGTTTCCTCACCAACAGGCACTTCTTCGTCCAAATAGGAAAAGCAATCTCTCCAACCAAAATAATCTCTAGTGGTGTACCTCAAGGCTCAGTTCTAGGCCCCATCCTCTTTAATATCTTTACTGCAGATCAGCCATGTGAACAAAATAATCAGGCCAAAACCCTCCTGTATGCGGATGACTCCCTTACTTACGCTTCAGCGTTTAATCCTAAGTACGCCACAATTCGTGTACAAAGACAAATCACGTCACTCAGTGATTATTACAAGAAATGGGAGATCAAACTTAACGTTGCGAAATCGGAAGTCCTTCTAATCAAACCATCTGGCACCAAAAAGAAGTCAATGCCCCTGAGAATAAACGGTTCTGAAGTTCAAGTAAATAAATCAGTAAAATACCTGGGAATCACCTTCGATGATAGAAATAAATTTCATCTTCATGGGAAAAATACGCTAGTCAAAGCTCACTATGCTTATCATCAACTCTATCCTCTGTTAAAAAAATCGTCCCCTCTTTCTCAAAGAACAAAGCTTCTTATGTACCGACAACTGATCAGGCCCATACTGAGCTACGGTTTCCCAATCTGGATGACAATATCTCAAAGCCATAGAGAAAAACTGGCAAAATTTGACAGGAAAGTCCTTCGTTCTTGCACTGGAAAGTATTTTAAATCAGAAAATTGCTATTTCTCTAACACAGAGCTATATGAAGGAATTAACATGCCTCCTCTTCAGAAATACCTTCTTGAACTCGGCGAAAAATTCCTGGCGAAATGCCAGAACCACCTGAACCCTCAAATTCGTAATCTCTCCGAAATCACTTCTGAAGCCCCAAGCAATATCTACCCTTCACCATTCGAGGCTTACTTGAACCTAGCGGCTACGCATAATCCTCGTGAAAACGAGACTTCTGCTTATATATTTTCAGGCTGAATCCAATAGAGGATCATCGAAAAATCATTAACGACACCCCAGAGGAAATCAATAGGAAACGAACGAAATCGACATCGAGAGCAGTCCAGCGCAACAGCAAAAGGAAACCTGTCAATTACTAATCTTAAGAAAATATATATTTTAAAAAAAAATTTTTGTAAAAATGATATCTTTTGAACGAGGAAATAAAGCTTAGGCACCATCCTCAAGTAATTAAATTATAAATATATAGGTTTATTTATTAAATTTAACGCTCTGATTGCATTTCCTGTAAATTGACAAACAAAAGTGTCAGTTGTCGGATTTTAGGAGAACAATAGTAATCATAAAGTCATCCTAAGTGGTGATAAACTATCGCCACAAACATATTCGATCTTCAAAACGACATTACGCAAAAATTTGTTACCTGCCGCGCAAACTTGAAAATTGTTACTCTCGACACGCGTTTGACACTTTTCAGTATTTTTCAGTAGCTCCGACCATACTGAAATTTACTGAAAGAGGGGAAATTTTCAGTATTCAGTAAAACGGAGTACAAAAACGGCTTCATTGCAATTAATTGCAATTAATCATAGTACGCAAACAGACCTATTATATGAAGTTGAGTTTTGTCATGCATCCAAGTATGTAAAAATAAAATTTGCTTTTAGATAGTGCAGTTTGAAAGCATATTATGTACCGAGTATTTTCGTACTTGCGAGTATTTTATTCAAATATCAAAAAAAATTTAGGGCAAAAGTAGCTGAAATCGGCCAATTTTGGGTAAGAGTGGTTTCGGACATAACGGGCCAAGACCTATTACTGTGATACAAACATTTCGGTTTTGTAGGGGAGTAAGGGGTCTTTTGGCCATAGTTTGGCAAAAACTGCCTTTATGGCACTTTCAATGATTGAAAGTGGTCGGGGAGCACAATAGTGATATTTTAAGGACGAAAAGAATTGTTAATAGGGAACACTGGGCAAAAATGTCAAATTTTCCCAAAAATTGGTTTTTGGTCTAGCATGAACTCGGGGACCTTTCTGAGCAGTTTCGGGTGAAATTTCCTTATAAGTATGGGAAAAAACGGCCTATTTTCTAAGGTACTGCAAAATGCACAGCCGGAGAAGCCAACTATCGAACCAAAAAAGATGTGAACATTTTCCTACTTAGCACTTTTAGTGATACTTTCAGTTTTTTCAGAAGGTTTTCCAGCGGATTTTATTTTGCCGTATCTTCGAAACTAGACCGCGTTTTCCCACACTTGTATAGAAATTTCGCCCGAAACTACTCAGAAAGGTCCCTGAATTCAATCTAGACCAAAAAAAAATGTTTGGCAAAATTGGACATTTTTGTTTTTTTTTCATCGTTAAAATATATCTATTGTACTCCCCGACCACTTTCAATCATCGAAAGCGCGGTACAGGCAGTTTTTGCCAAACTATGGCCAAAAAAACCCCTTACTCCCCTACAAAACCGAAATCTTTGTATCACAGCAATAGGTATTGGCCCGTTATGTCCGAAACCACTCTATTTTCCACAAATGTTTTCAACGTGAAAGCATTTCTTTCAGATTTACCGCAAATAAACGTATTGTGCTGATGCAAATAATGCAAGAGCAATACTATTGTTTCTTGATTAGCCACCTTATTCAACATATTTTCTGTTAACATAAAAAGGTAAGCTATAGTATAAGAAATTCCATTTAGAAAAGTTAATTAGCAGACAAACACAGCCAGCAAATCCAAAATTTCCTTAAATTCCCTAAAAACTATCGATTTGAAATCAAACTGAATATTGTTTAGAACTACGAATTGAATTTTCACGACCAAAACACTTGCTAATTTAATTTCAATCAATGGGTTTGCCTACCAATGTAACATGAAACATCTACACGTGAAATATATATAAACGACGCGTATAGATCATTTAGCATCATAATCTGCACGCAGCATTCCTAAATAGTAGCCCAAGTCAATTTCAAAGTTTGCTTGTGCTTCTTTAAATCGTTCATTCACACCGGTTTTCATCGTTCGAATAATTTTCTTCACCTAAATGACGTCAGTTCATATGGTTGATCAAACTTAATGCCCCTACACGCGATCAAGCTTTCCCCGCCTATGAACAAAAGCAATAAATAAAAATGGCCATCGGGCGGTTTGACACATGTTTTATTTTCGTGTTTTCATCAATTAAAAGTGTAAATGTTTAGATTGGTGAATAAACAGTGCGAAATTAAAAAGTGTTTTGCACCAATTGCTCATAGGATTTCGCCCTAGAATGTTTAATGTAAGTACAAATGCAATTTGAACAAATGCATCTATTTTTATCGAATTTAGTATAGAAAGCTTTCGACTCGTGGAAAAAAATGGTTGCTAAATGTGTGCAAGTAACATTTTCGACCTCCTCTTACAAAATAACATCAAATTTCATTCAGAAAATTTGATTCATTTTGAAATTTGTGCTCCATGTGACACATATTTTATTTTCCCCGCTATTCCAACTAACCCGTAAATCGGCCATGTTGACAACAATAGAAATGTATGTAAATGTATGTTTACATAGAGAGCCTACAGCGCAGAAGGGTATAGTGTGCGGCATTGAGGGGAAAGCTTTTTAGCAGAAAGTAAATTGCATATGTAGTAAAATTGCTTCATTCACGTACGGGTTCATGGATTATGATTGCGTGTCCATTCTTTATATGTCTATGGTTCTATCATCCCAACGGGAATCGCGGTAATGTATGCTGGCGTAATGCACGAATCATACAATGCCGGTAAGGCACTTTTCGTATTTGCAAAGCTATTTTCCAGCAATTATAAGATGTACTCGTATACATGACTTGGAGCATGGAAAATGCTGCAAGGGAGAAAGCTCATATGTTATTAGTCCAAGACTGGCCAATGAAATCCACTCGCAGAAACAAGGGGAAAAGAACTTGCGAGCATACATCGGTTATGGGTAGTCTGCTATATAAAGCGGAAAGATGAAAATTTCGGAGCATTCGGTATTCTGTGTTCAGCACTCGGATGAGTAAGACGGTTGCTGAGAGCAGTGAGTATTTGGGATATTCAGACTGGTTTCTGATTTGTAATTGTATTTCATAGTTGTTTCAAATTGTGAAATACTGTTCGTCGGGGACTGCGAATATTTTGAATATTTTTATTTGAGTAAATTTTGTTCGGATTATTATAGTTATTATAAGTAAACTGAATAGAAAGAGGTTTATTTTCCCTTATGGCGAGCGATATGCAATTTGATTGCATCGTTTCGCGAGGGAATGGCGAGAAGACAACACATGAGAATATCCTCATCGCGTATAATAAACTCCATCAAGTTATGATGGAAAAATTTAATTATACGGTTGAGGATATTAGCCGCGCACACAAGGACTGCGCAAATACCCTTGGGTATACAACCGTCGAATCGAGCGGAAAAAGGAAGAAACCATGCAAAATAAAAATGGTTACCGAGCCCGAAGCATCGAGCAGCAAAAAGAATCGTTATGAGGTTCTATCAATGGACGAGGATGACGACGAGGAACGAACGAGTCAACCAATGGAGGAAGCAGAGAAGGATACGACGATTTTCGATAAACCCGGAACGACCAAGAAGAGCAAAACTCCGATAGTGTGCGAAAACCTTAACGTGAGGAACTTTAAGCAGAGCATCAGAGAGAAGGTAGGAGAGCTGGAAATCTCCAATCGCGGCAGGAAAACGATCATTAAAACGACGGAGCCAAAGAAAATTTTCGAGCAGCTAAAGAAAGATGGTGTTGAATGTTTCACGTACACACCACGAGACGAGAAATCGAAATCAGCTATTCTGCGAGGCATTCACCATTCGTTCTCCGCGGAAGAAGTTAAGGCAGCCCTAGAGTTAGCGCTGCCAGGCACTAGCTGGCAAAAAGTTCAACGTTTCGAAACATCAAGGTCCAAACAACGAGGGATTCAACTCGACATGTTCCTGGTGCAGTTACCAGCCGACGGGAAACTAGAGCAGCTAGCCCAAGTCCGATACCTTCTCAACCAGAAGGTTCATTTCGAAAGACTTCGACCACGAGGCATTACACAGTGCTTCAGATGTCAAGCATACGGACATGTTGCCACAAACTGTGGCATGAAGTATCGTTGCGTCAAGTGTAACGAGTCACATCGGCCAGGAGAGTGCCAGCGTGGAAAGAATGATGCCAGCGAGGAGTCCCCGGCGTACTGCGTCAATTGTGGAAAGTATGGACACCCAGCAAATTACCGAGGATGCAGTGCGTTTACCGATATCAAAAAACAGATGGAAACCAGGCGAGAAGCAAAAACGCAAAGACAGCAGTTTATACGAAAATCAGTAAGTACATTTACCAATAATAATATTTCATATGCCAGTGTAGCTGCTAGTAAACCTCAGTCTCAAAAACCAAAAACATTGCACACGAACAAACCTAAAGTGGCTGAACAGGATGCTTTTGATTTCTGCATGAAAGACAGCATGGAGATCACAGGTATGGACCTATTCAGCCTCATAAAAAAAGTAAAAGAGTTTCTTCCCAAATTCAGGAAAATAAGTGACAAGCAAGAAAAAAATCTTGCTTTCATGAGCTTTGTTTTCAGCATGTGCTCACCATGAACTTAAAAATCACATGTTTAAATGTAGGGTCTCTTGTCTCGCATGCCAAAAGGCTTGCACTTCTAAAATTCTTACAGGAATATAAGCCTGATATAATGTTTCTTTCTGAAACTCACCTCACTTCTCGCCATAAACCTTCATTCCCAGATCACACCCTTCTCAGGTGTGTTAACGGCTCAGGCACAGCAATTCTTTTCAAAAAAGAGCTGAATATTATAGAAGTAACTCCACCCACACTTAGTACCGTGAATGTCTGCACCAGTAGGCTTGCACTGCAGAATAGCGATTGTATCCTCCTATGTGCTTTATATGTCCCGTGTACTGCCAGATCAGCTGATTTCAGATCAGATCTTTCTATACTTAAAACCTTTTCTCGTAACTTTTCACATGTTGTTTTCGGAGGCGATTTCAACAGCAGACACCCAAACTGGAACGATTCACTTGTCAATGCACATGGAAGAGTATTGACTTCTTGGATGTATGATAACATCTTGGAACTTGATTGGGCTATCATTCCATCTCCAAACCCAACCCATCCTAGAGGTCATTCATTCATTGACTTCTTTATTATATCCGCAAGTCTTCTCGATCATGATACAAATCGGTTGTGTGTTACAACTAAAACTGCTGAATCAGATCACATGGCAGTAGAACTTTCTCTCCACATTTCTTCAAAACCTTCTATAGTCCTACAAGAACCCCTGTTTCACTTCCCTTACCAATCAATAGACTGGAGAGATTTCGCTAAAACAATTGACGCAAATATCTCACAAATTCAATTTGCAACAGATCGGAGTCTCCTGAATCCGGAAATCGATTCTCTCATAGTAAATGTTTCAAATGCCATTGAATCCACTATAGACAGTTACAAGACGCAAACCACACCTCGCTCCCATAAGTATCAAAACGTACCACCGTTCATTGAAAACCTTTTCGAAGAACGGAAGACACTTCGAAAAAGGCTCAATCGCATCTATCACAGGAACCTTAATAGAGCTAACATCGAATACAGACAAGTGTTAGAGCAAATTAAAACCATGTCAGCAACTATAGCTCAAGTTGTAACAAACTGGCAGGATTTAAAGTTTAAGGCAGCACTAAGAGTAGTGAAACCAGGCCCAGATATGTTCAAACATATCAATAGGTTTACTGGCCGTAAGTCATTTTCTCTCCAGAAAGTCTCACTCAACGATCAACTTTTGAGTTCAGATGAACAAAAATCAGAAGCTTTTGCAAATCGGTTCGAAAGAACCTTCAACTCTTCGAATCATTTTGAAAATCCACAGCTTTCCTTTGAAGTAGAAAGCACTATAAAATCCTTCTTGGAAATCAATAGTTTCCCACATCTGACCCCATTTACAACAGAAAACTTGGCGATTTGTCCCACTGACCAGCAGATATTCATTAACCCCGTTCATTTGGCCGCAATCATCAAAACAAGCAACAACAAAAAGTCTTCTGGCCCAGACAACATTTCTATGTGTGTTCTAAAACACCTTCCCATCAGTGCTTACTGTGCCTTTGCAGTTATTCTCAATAACTGCATTAACAATTGCTACTTCCCGATCTCTTGGAAAGTCGCAAAAATATTCCCCATCCCCAAGAAAGGAAATTCAAACGACGTGAGTAATTTCAGGCCTATCTCACTTCTTTCTAACATAGCAAAGATTTTAGAAAGAATAATTCAAAAGAAAATGCAGCCTCACATTGAAGAAAAAAACATTATACCTCCTGCCCAATTTGGTTTCAGGGCTCAACATTCAACTACTCATGCCCTCCTTAGATTTCAGTGTGACACCTCAAAGGCACTTCAAACAGGTCAATCAACCACTGCCTGCTTTCTAGACATTGAGAAAGCCTTTGACTCTGTATGGATAGATGGAATCGTTTATAAACTCATACAACACAATTTTCCAGTTGACACTGTCAAAATAATACAAAGTTTCCTCACCAACAGGCACTTCTTCGTCCAAATAGGAAAAGCAATCTCTCCAACCAAAATAATCTCTAGTGGTGTACCTCAAGGCTCAGTTCTAGGCCCCATCCTCTTTAATATCTTTACTGCAGATCAGCCATGTGAACAAAATAATCAGGCCAAAACCCTCCTGTATGCGGATGACTCCCTTACTTACGCTTCAGCGTTTAATCCTAAGTACGCCACAATTCGTGTACAAAGACAAATCACGTCACTCAGTGATTATTACAAGAAATGGGAGATCAAACTTAACGTTGCGAAATCGGAAGTCCTTCTAATCAAACCATCTGGCACCAAAAAGAAGTCAATGCCCCTGAGAATAAACGGTTCTGAAGTTCAAGTAAATAAATCAGTAAAATACCTGGGAATCACCTTCGATGATAGAAATAAATTTCATCTTCATGGGAAAAATACGCTAGTCAAAGCTCACTATGCTTATCATCAACTCTATCCTCTGTTAAAAAAATCGTCCCCTCTTTCTCAAAGAACAAAGCTTCTTATGTACCGACAACTGATCAGGCCCATACTGAGCTACGGTTTCCCAATCTGGATGACAATATCTCAAAGCCATAGAGAAAAACTGGCAAAATTTGACAGGAAAGTCCTTCGTTCTTGCACTGGAAAGTATTTTAAATCAGAAAATTGCTAT
The DNA here is from genome assembly GCA_963978885.1 of Nemotelus pantherinus. NCBI lineage: Eukaryota > Metazoa > Arthropoda > Insecta > Diptera > Stratiomyidae > Nemotelus > Nemotelus pantherinus. The sequence continues at coordinate 111,722,760 of OZ022263.1, read as the reverse complement.
TTCTCTAACACAGAGCTATATGAAGGAATTAACATGCCTCCTCTTCAGAAATACCTTCTTGAACTCGGCGAAAAATTCCTGGCGAAATGCCAGAACCACCTGAACCCTCAAATTCGTAATCTCTCCGAAATCACTTCTGAAGCCCCAAGCAATATCTACCCTTCACCATTCGAGGCTTACTTGAACCTAGCGGCTACGCATAATCCTCGTGAAAACGAGACTTCTGCTTATATATTTTCAGGCTGAATCCAATAGAGGATCATCGAAAAATCATTAACGACACCCCAGAGGAAATCAATAGGAAACGAACGAAATCGACATCGAGAGCAGTCCAGCGCAACAGCAAAAGGAAACCTGTCAATTACTAATCTTAAGAAAATATATATTTTAAAAAAAAATTTTTGTAAAAATGATATCTTTTGAACGAGGAAATAAAGCTTAGGCACCATCCTCAAGTAATTAAATTATAAATATATAGGTTTATTTATTAAATTTAACATAGAAATAAGAGAATTGTATGTATGATAAGACGCTGAATAAATTATTATTATCTATTATTTCGGAGCATTTCAAATCATCACGCACGGGTAAGTAAAATGTATGAAGACAATTCCCCCTAGTAGCAAATAGCATTCGCTATTGGAATTTCCAATGAGCGTCAGCATGCAAAAACCACACATGCAGAGATACAATCGGCCGCCGGCCAAAGCTTTAATTCATATTGAGGCGTATAAATGCGAGAATACGATGTCGTACTTTCCAAAAAGCTCTTATACATAAAGCTATAGAGCTAAAAGCATGAGTTTCCCCTTGTATAAATCTTCCCAGCCTAGGACATGCAATGTTAAAAAGAAACAACGCGTAATGGTCCGGTAATGCTTACACGCATTACGCGTAATGCTTACCGAATATACCCGTAAGCATTATTTTTCCCGTTGGGATATGATTGACTTTTCAAATTAAATTTATATGTATACTTTGCAGGAAAATTATTTACAGACTGAAAGCTTTGCGAATTTTTTTGGAAGCCTCTTTTTAATGCACCTTCTTTCTCTACACTGTGACGCAGTCTCTGTCGATAAATGCAGGAGTATCTTTCTGACAGACTGTGAAAAAGTTTTTCATTATCATATGATGTGCTGAATGCTTAAAGCTTTGTACAAACAATTCAAGTGAGACTAAAGGTAGAACTACATTGGTCTCACGTAACGTGAGCTCACGTGTCGTCACGTTATGCGTGTGGAGGCATGAGCTCACGCTTGGAAATACACTTGTCTCATGCTAGCAGCTCACGTGTGTTGCAGTTCCTGATCGATGGTTTGAGGTTTGACTAAATTTCGCTGCGCACATAAAAATTATGTTACAATTTTTTCCCACAATTTACCAGCATCAATGTATTTCGCCATTTCACAAGTATTCATGATTATACATTTTCAACAAATACCATGCGGTAAAAATATTGGCTAAACGTGCTCTCACGTGAGCTCAAAAATCTGAATTTGCAGATTATCAAAAACGTGAGCTCACGTGATAGCACATGAGCCGTGTGACGTGTCGCCAGTGTATTTCTAATACAAAATGGTACTGCAGATCTATGACACGTGTGGTCAGCTGATGTGACGACACGTGAGCTCACGTTACGTGAGACCAGTGTAGTTCTAGCTTAAAGCTCTTTTTGGACGTGAGTCCACGTGTCCATGCGTTATTAGATTTCACAAGTCAAGTCAACTCAAATTCAGTCTTTTAAGGTGGGGCTAAGGCGATAAGTGGATGGGTTTTAAACGCTTATAATTATGTTTTTTTTGCTCCGTACAAATATATTGGTGACAGAAAATTGTATATATTTATCCATATGACTATATATACCTACATTTATATGTTTGTCAAATCATTATAAAATCTATTGTACATGAATCAGCATTCCACCTCCTTCGCTTTAGAGCCGCCTATATAAAATAAATCGAATTGACTCGTGTAAGCAAAACAAGCTAGATCGCACGGACGCGTGGACGCGTGGACGCATGGACCCATGTCTAAAAAGGGATTAATAGTTTTTGAGATAAAAGTCTGAGATAGCTTCAAGATTTTACATCACTATCGAGGTTTTCTCAGTCTCATGCGTCGGGAACTATACTGCCCTACTAAGCATAAACGTTTATCTACATTTTGGTACATTCAAGATATTCAATGATTTGTGCTTTGGTTTGTACTGGAAATATATGGAGAGTGCATTTTTCAATACTTAACATACTTCCACAAAAGATATGTTTTTCAAATTTTGTAGAATGTATACTGCCCTGCTTAACATAAACGTTCTATCTACATTTTTGTTATTTTGAGCTAATGCCTAGTACTATACTCTTCGCAAAACGAATTCAACGGTCAAATCCCATACAAAAGAGCTTTACTGACGAATTGAAAAGCTCTTTTTGTATGGGATTTGACCGTTGAATTCGTTTCGCGAAGAGTATAGTACTAGGCATAACATCGAATTCGAAAACAACAGACTCTATTACATTATTTTGCAAAATATGATAAACCTATTTTTTGTGGATGTTGAAATCTATAATGAAAAATCACCCCATCTACAAAAAATGTCGCATTATTTAGCATAAACGTTTTATCTACAGAAGATAGAACGTTTATGCTAAGCAATGCGGCCAATTTTTCGTTGCATGTTATTACAAAAAAGTCCTATCTGCTTAAAACCTATCTTTCACAACTATTTTCATTGTGAAAGCTTTTACTTGAGATGTATCTGAAGTAAACGTGTTTGTATCCATGTTTAAACTTTTATAACATTTGAAGATGTCCATAGCATTTTGAAAAACACAATTCATTGAGTATCTCGAAAGAGTTACAATGTAGATAGAACGTTTGTCATAAGCAGGGCAGTGTGATTCTCAAGTAAATTTCGTGCAGAAAACTTTTGTAGACATTTGCGTACTAAACAATTTGGTGTTTTGAAAAATTCGGGTGAAACCAATAGACAACAAAATTGTTCATAAAAATGCATTATCGTAGTCTCTGAAGTTTAATAACTTTAGTTGCGCACGCGACCCCATAATAGACTTTCAACAGTATGTTTCTCATCATAAAAAATCATCATCGGGTTTTATTGGCATAACAGCTCCTTTTGTCTGGGTTGTTTATGCCAAAAGCTTTAAAAGTATAGGCTGCGCTTTGAACTCAATTGAAATGTCGTACCGTAATATGAGTGTTGTATAATAAGAAGTATTCTTCGCATAAGCCGGAGCAATCTTAAATACCAGTATTCTACTTTCCCACTTGCAAAATCCAGCTCAGCAGCATTTGAATACTAGCCTCATTCAAAAAGAACTGACTCCAACCTATATCGTGACTTATGATCATGCCAACATTATTGAAAATTGATCCGCCACATATTTATCAACAAAATGATATCGACCTCAAGATAAGTTGAATGGTTCTAACTATGTACTGCTGAAATCGAATAATGATCATTTAAGCCTGTGATGCTCGTGATCAATTGATTACTGGTCATAATCGTTAAAGCTAATCTATCACACAGTCAAACCAGGATCATTTTTCTAGACCACATCACTTTTCAGATGGAAAGAAGATACATTGCACGCAAAATGAACTTGATCGATAATAATTCATATTTTTTAGTTAAATATGACTTCGATGAACTAGATGTAAATGTTCGAGCATAGAAAAATAAATTTTAACGGACTGTTTTAATCTGAACTGATCACTGTATATCTGCTCTTGTAAAGAATCTAGAATTTTTCGCAACAAGCTATAGATAATCGGAGATTGCTGGAGTATTTTCAAGTGTGACTTTACTACTACTACTACTACTCAAATCATACTTCTTTCATTCAAAATTAGACCATAAAAGTGTTTAGCACGTTTTTTTCTTCTTTGCACCACCAATATGATTTTTGCTTCAAATGTAATCGATTGCGTGTCGATGATTTATTTTTCGATCATTAAAAGATCGGACCATCAATCATACGATTACAGATTTTTTTCTTAGCTGAGTTTTTTTTTCAGCATCAGTCATCTTGATTTCTGTCTCGAGACGCAGGTACTGTTCCTCGAAGCAATCGGTACAAGATGCATAAATATTACATCCTAATGTCGAAACAGTTCGATGGCAACCGATGTTGATGACAGTGATTTTTGAACAGAAGAATATGACATACTTAAGACTTTTGTGAAGTGTTTTGTTCTTGTGAAACGAATTTGATGTTTGGAGAAATCACGAAACGAAAAACTGACACGAAGTGTTAACTGAAACCGAATATTAAAATAGTGATGAATGATTAAATTAAAGATATAAACATAAGATTAAGATATACACATAGGATTATACGATATAAACTAAAGATATAAACATAAGATTATAACTATTGCACTTCTGTATCTTTTTCGAAGCGACTTTGTTACTACTTAGGTTTTTCAAATTTTGTAGAATATATACTGCCCTGCTAGCATCGGATTTGAAAACAGCAGACTCTTTTACATCATTCTGTAATGTATGAAAATTTATTTTTTGTGGAAGTATGTTAAAATCAATAATCTACCCCATCTACAAAAAATGTCGCACTATTTAGCATAAACGTTATATTTAGCATAAACCTTATTTCGATAAAGTATTGAAAGACTTTGAATCATAAAACAATGCAATTTTCGAAACACTTAATTTCAGCCACTGAAAACTAAATTGAAATTGTTTGCTGATTAAATATAATATAGTATAATAATTTTTTACACTACAAGTAAGTTTGATAAATTTGATTTGGAAGTCTTGTTACGTGGGTTGAACTACCTAAAAGTTTCCCGAAATCGACTGTGATATGTTTTTTTGATTTATCCAACACTAAGCTCATAGATAATAGCTCAGCATATCCAATATCCACCACAAAATCACTCGAAATTTATTTTTTCTTGATTGTAACCATATTTCAGTTCGGATATCAACCTGATATTTTTGCCTTTTTTGTCATAAATGACTGTGTGCAAACCATTCCGATATCATTAAAATTTTCTCAACAGGAAACAAAAAACAATCAACTGTAAATCGAGCAGTGTGATCTACCACAGAACCTTGTTATATTCCTGCTACTAATTCTCTTAAATGACGACATCAATTGGTATTATAAGGAGCTGGTCTTTTATCCACAATGGTCAGTATTGGCTTAGCAATGCGTCGAAACGATGGTACAGTGCAGCGTGGACTGCTCGGTGAATGTGACAAGAGAGCAAGCGAAACCTTTAATCCACCACAGGCGGTGGAATAAGATCAAAAAATTTGGCACTAGCAGTACTATATCGGTTGCCAGTTAGGATTCAAATTGTAATTATCATAAATATTGACATACAACCAATATATAATGATATTTGGTGTAAATTATGTAAGAGGTAGTATGTTTTCGATGCAGAACATGGAGTTTCAGATATTTTTGCTGCATATTTATGTCGAAGAGAAGCTCATGTGAATTGTGGTGATATTTCATTGAAGTGAGATTCGGTTAAAAGCGTTAAATTGAGAATAAAATAGAATTAATCGAGCTACTCATATCGTTGAAAATGCAAAATTAGAGTGAATGAAATTTAACAAAATTAGTGTTTGTTGAAACTGCAACAAAGTTGCTCAGATTTAATTTAACAAAAAATTCGCATCTATTTTGAAACTAATTTGTTGAATGGCATGCAAATTTTTCATGAACGATCTGATTTAGTTCAGAAGCAATTTTTTCAAAAAACAATAATTTACATTAGGATCTGCAAAAAAACTGCACAAAACCAATGTGCAGTGCCCATGTTGGGCACAACTGTTCTGAAAATTATTGATGCCTGCTAATCACCTACAAAGCTCAAATTCGGACTTGTGCGTATTTTTCCAAAACTATAAAATCAATGAAAAGGGTGAATTGGTCGCTGAATTTCTTCAGTAAAGCTGACCGAAAAATGTTGTCTTCGAATCTGCAACGGTGTATTTTCTTCTATCAACAGTGTCTCCAACCCAATCGAAACTTATCATTTTTCATAATCTCATGAATCTAGTGCTTCCGTTATCCCATTTATTTGCCTCAAGAAGCATTTAGTCTCATGTGTTGCTTCAAAATTAATTGAAACTGGCGCCACTATCAGCTCTCAAACGTTTACTGTTGGAGGCCATATGCAAGTCTACCTGCTTGAGTATCAACAAAACAACCAAATTCTCAGTTGATATCTTCCGAAATAATACCCAGTTTTCAAAAGAAAGAAAAACAACCGAACATGCCATCTTCAATTAATCATCCTCATAAATAAGCTAAAATGGTTTCATTTCCAAAGAAACCGCTGCACTATGTAATTTCAGCAATCATGATTAATTTTTTCGCATATTCTCGTTTTAATAAAACAGATTATCGGTCCGATTATCAGTTTATTCCGCCTATGAAAACCCTAGCACTAGATAATTAAAATAAAACAACGAAATAGATCTCTGACCATAGATAATTATAACCAATGTTTGAGAAGAAAGAAGATCAAAAATTAAATCGACTTTAGGAAGCCAAGCGGCATAATGGTATCATTTGTCAATTTGATTATTTTCGACCTTCTGTTGAAAGATAATGAAACTTTTAATGTTCCCGAAAAAAACTTGTCCATAAGGCGTAGTTTTAGTGATGGTATCAAAGATATTCAGTGCATTCACAGTCGGATACAATTTCGATTCGAGCACACAAGACCAAAAAAATTAACAGAAGTATATCGTTCGGTTTAAGCTCAAACGGTCGGTTTAAATCAAATTAACTGCAATCTAACTGAACGGTAATGGTGTGCGATTATTTTTAATTTGTACCTCTCGGACAGATAACATATGACCTTTTTCGAATACCTTCTTCAGTTCTCATCAAAGCCGAACTTCACAACGGAGTTTCAAGTCATTGTACGCTCCTGTAGTACTACATTGGCAATATCATCATCACCAAGCAAAGAAAAAATTTTTGCTGTGACGATTAGTATCCTAATCATAAGTGTATGCTTATAGATCTGTTAGAGACCACACGAAAGTCGGTGGGAAAATAAATGCTGCTCTTCAATTTGATTTGTAAAGTCTCCTTGATTGCTATAAATTGAAAGATGGTTAGTTTGATCATTTGAAATCATAAGACTGTCTTGTTCTCACAGTTAAGTGTCGAAATTTATCCTATCATTTAAAGGTAATGAAAATACTTGATTCATGATTAACTGGCATCATTTTCTGGGTACATCCGATTGTAACAAAAAATATAACGGATGCTATCTCAAGCAGTACGAATGGATAAAAATTGGCTGTGGGCATTTACAATTTGAAAATGGCACCTGAATACGTTGTTTGATTGAAGTCGTCGAATAATTATGATAATGTTTTTAAGTCACCTGTATCTTTAAAAATCATCAAATGGCATATTTTAAAAATACGTTCATGCAAACTTTTTAATATAACCCGTTCGGAGGAAAACGTAGACGAAATTATGTCCGAAAATAGTTTTGATTTCAAACTCTCTTGAAAATGAGCATGGACTTGAAGAGTCAAAATTTTAGATCGGAGAAATAAATATTTCAGGGTATCGGTAAATTGAAGTAGCAGAAAATCTTTGATAGCCTCATAAGTGGACTCTACTAAAAATATATGTTATTTGATAAAAACTAACAGTACTCTCTCAAGGATTTTTGTGAGATTTTTCTGATTTTTATGTCACACTCTTAGCAGTAACTGGTCTTAGCTGTAAAAAAAACTGTATAGTGGGCATGTTGTACTTTTGCCGAACATCTAGCGGGAATTTGTAAATTTTTATTGTTCTTATAACCAAAATGTCACACATTCTCTTGTGTATCATTATTTAGACTTCAATCCATTAAGTTTTTTATAAATGAATCAATACATAGCCAAAATGTATGATCATTGTCTAGAACAGTTGTCAGCACAGCTCAAAGCTACAAGCATCGAATACAAGTATTTTGACGTGTGTTGGTATAATCCTTTAACCTAATGATTGTCATGGCTTGTTGTCCTATAGAACTGATGATCTGGTTACCTACTGATCAGATCATCTGTGCTGCAGGTCAAGCCTATTTGAAGGCTTGCAGAGCTAGTCGCCTAGCAGCATGGGAGCAAACGATCACAGAGTCGTAGTCTGATAGCAGCACATATGGTATCTTAAAGAGTCTTGCTAAGTAGCATGTAAGATGGTAAGATAAGAATTTATAGATCTCTCGGGAAAAGACAGGAGGTTATTCAAATCAGACTTTTTGTCTTCTTCGAGTTTGCTCAAGTTAATTATAGATGCAGTCTGTCACAAATATTGCAAAAGCAGAGAGCTTTAAGTGTGAATGCTTTTTCCTAAGTATTTTTAAGGACATAGTTACTGCATCGACTAAATAGTTTTTTCAATTTTAGTGCAATTAATTTATTTAATTTATCGTCATCGTGGCACAACATCCCGATATCGGGCACTGGCCACCTGAATCGTTGCTCTCCAATGATCTCGGTCCCGTCACCGCGTCTTCCAGTCAAGGAATTCCAGTAGTTGCTTGGCGTCCACATATACTGAGCTCTCTCAACGAGCTGTAGGTCTTCCTCGTAGTCTCGCTCCGTCGACTCGTCTTCTGCTCATAGCTCGCTTGGGCATGCAATGGTCATCCTTGCGTTGTACATGTCCTGCCCATTGTAGACGTTGTAGTTTGACGATTTTGGACGCTTCCATTCTGGAGACGTCTTATTTCTTAGTTGTATCCGTCACTCAATTTCGTTACTTTTGTTGGCGTCATTCGATAGGTATTTTTTCCCCTTAGTGTAAATGGCCAAAAAAAATCTCCTTACCAGATCCCCGGGTGACCTACCACCACGGGGTATGTAAGGTTTGACTCACTTAAAAATAGGACCATCTACAAGCCCACGAAATTCCGAGTCGAGACCCGCCTAAGCACTGCTTCACTCCGGCCGTGCTGACTCACCCATCGGTAACCACGGACTTCAGAAACTACCACAGTTTATGGGTCGGTAAGGCACCCCTCTTCCCGCTTTATGCGCAGCACTTTCTCAACATTATGTTGAGACTCCGCGCTAGTTCTCTTCGTTTCGCAGTATTGCATCCACGATCGCCTAAGGCATTGCCAAGCCAGTCGTGGACTCAATGGTGCGCCTCAAACTTACGAAGCGACTGCACATAAAGAATGTGTGCTGGGCATCATTGAGCTCAGATCAATTGTAGAGCGAGCAGATCTTAAACCGGCTTGATACTCGCTAATGATTTCTTCAGCGAATGGTTTAATTTTACTCTCCAGGATTTTTGCCGGAATTTCGTAGGCCGTACAGATTAAGCAGATGCCTTTGTTATTCTCACACCGCAGTTTATCTCCCTTTTTTATGTATTTGACAGATCATACTTCAGTGCCAATCGTCTGGAATCACCTTAGTCTCCCATATTCGCAGCAGAAGTTTATGTAGCGCACTTAATAAACTCGCTCCACCAGACTTCAGTAGCTCAGCTGGTATCTCGTCAGCGTCCGGCACTTTGTTTCACAACTCAGATCAACTTCTTCTGCTGTCGGGGGTTGTGTGGATAGGGGTTGATCAGCGGTATGATCACGGAGCTCAGCTTCTGCTGCCAGGATGTTTGATGGTGGATTCAGAAACTCTTCGAATAAGGACGCCCATCGCTTGTTAATTCTACAGCTCTATCAACAAATGATTTTAAAGAAAACTAAGCTGGTGAATTGAATTGCAAATATGGATTTGATAACGTTTTGGAAATTTAACTGCCCGATAATATATCTAGAAAATTTGCAAAATTAAACTTTAACAAGAACTGTCTAATCAGTATTACATGATGCGCTGACGTTATTTAACTAAAAAGTTATTTAATTTTATATATGTCTTATGTAGTTGCTCTCTTTTCGCTGTCCAAACATGCATCTTCTACACGTTAATACAAGCAGAAACTGTAGCTTCAGCTCTGCAGTCCACCATTAACACGCTCTTCGAATATTCACAACAGCAAAAAATCAAAATAAGCTCCGAGACTACTGATAGAGACAATTTGACTATAGTTACGCGACACTGCACAGAAACTTCTTGACAAAATCGACAGATACTCTAACAATACCAAAGACATCTTAAGACTCCTGAGCAGGGTGAATATACTTGGGGAATTTCGTAGCCTTATAATCACCATTAGTCCCTAAATGCACCTGTGGTGGCTATGAAAAAAAGCTGATTGCAAAATCGCTCACTGATAGAAATAGAGTAAGAATGAACTTTTTATTAGCTTCAAAGCAAAATATTCATTCTTCGTAGTTTCTTCGAAAAAAACTTGATTTTCAACACATTAAAATCAATCATATTATCCAAAATCTTATAAATACCGATTTGCATATCTGTGTTTGTTTTTCGCGAGAAAAACTTACTGTCTACCCTCTTACAACCTTACTCAATCAAAAGGTCGATGAAATCTTCCGTTGTAAGCGAAATCTATTTTAAAAAAGTCTAGCGCGTCAGAATTGCTAGAAAACTAATTTTCGAAGAAATTATCTTTGAGGGATTTCAAAATGTGTGAAGACGCTATATACCCCTTTATAGTATCATATCAACTATTTCTTACTCAAAGGAACAAATATCATTTTCTGACAGCATTTCCTATAACACAAATGATGAAAATGTTCAGGGCTGGCAACATTTGTCCAACACAGTAGCAATAATTCTACCACCACATGCTCGTGCTTAATCAACGAATCCTTTGAATTTCGTATTCATCCAAGGATATTATTGAAAATTTCAGCGATTAAACTATGTCTGGGGCTGCCATCCGAAAAATTTCCAAAACTCGGAAAATTTAAATATCGGTTGCTTATTTTATTGTAAATGCTTTGCTGATGAATACAAAATGGAAGCATCTGTTGGTGCAATATTTACGAAATTGTCTAGTGCTGGCAATCATTTGCTAGCACCATAACTGCTTCACGTTGTGTTTAACCCACCCTATGAATTTCGTTTCGATTGAATGGCTGCTCTGTAAGTTATGGGAGTGAAAATAGTTTAAGGGTTACCACCTTCCAAACTTTTTAAATTTTTGAAACGTAAATATTTGTGGTTAATTGTCATTGCAGGATCATTCCCATTTGGAAATTTTATGAAAACATCGCTCGACAAAGAAATGTCAATAAATTACGAAATTGATCATAGCTGGCAATTTTTTCACGTTTTTTCAACGAAATTCGTACAAAATTAGAGCTGCAGCAAGATATACTTATCAAATGAATTTCATTTTGATTTCGTTTCTGCATCGGAAGTTATAGTGAAAAAATCTTTATTTTCCTAAGTAAATTTACAATATTTAGGAGACAAAAATTGCCATAGCTGGCGACTCTATACTAATTTTTCAACCAAATTTCTATGAAATCTTTCTTAGAGTAAGGTTCACATACTGCGTGAATTCTGTTAAAATCTGGTGGCTAAATCGGAAGCTATAGGCCAAAAATCAGATTTTTTTTTCAGTGATTTTTCAAAATGGCACCACTGCCACAGTGTTGCCTGTATTTCAAAATCACTTCTGTCAGACTTGTTCCTAGTTAATACTAACATATCCTGTAAATTTCATATTGATCGCATTATCCGATCGTCAGTTCTCGCGAACAGAAATTTTGAGTGCTGAAAATGGAGGTAATTTGATCACGGCTTGCCGTTCTTGCTTAATGCGGAATTTGGAAATTTTTATTTGACTTGGTGGACACAAGTCCAAATTCATCAATAATTTGAATTTATTTTCAAATATCAAAAGTTTTTCAGCAGGCTCGATGATTTGAAGGATTTTTGTTCAGGGGCATACTGTAGCTAAAGAGTTGCCCACATAGTCTTGAAAGTTCATTTGTGTTCAATTTTAGTTTATATCAATATGCTCTGAAAATTTCACGATGATCCATTGTTTTTCTTAGAAGTTATGACAAATCGAAATTTGAAAAAAAAATCCTTGCCTACTTTTAGGCACTCAGCGCCTACACAAAGCTCACAATTTCCATTTTTGTTATCATAAACAAACTAAAAACATAATAAATTTTCATCCCCAATACTTTTTTTTATCAAAAATTGGAAATGTAGGAGTACCTGAAAATTCACTAAAATGCCCGCCGCCACCAAAAGGTTTAATATATCTGAATTCAAGCAAATCACGGACCTAACTGTTATATACATCTATGTTTTAATAATTTTGCTGATACATATATACATATATGTATATATATATATATATATATATATATATATATATATATATATATATATATATATATATATATATATATATATATATATATATATATATATATATATAAATATATATATATATATATATATATATATATATATATATATATATATATGACGCACTTTCGGCGAAGCGAGTTAACTACTAATTTTCTTCAAAAATTAGTAAAAACTCACTGCGAAGATCTTCACGAATAGCTAGCATGAATAATTACTAGTTCTGCTAATATTCAAAGCAAGGACTATCCACAAAATTCTTCACGCATTCTGAGTTGTACACCTCTCGAACTCTTCGCCTCACAAAAGTAGCACGAGCGGTGCCTAATATCTTAAAAAAATTTACAAAATTCTATTTAAAATATTATAAAATTACCTAGAATACATCAAAATTACCAAATATTTTATGTCAAAAATAACGGTGATCAATAAAAGATACGTACTTCGAAGCTAGATTCGTCTGACCACAGTATATTGGACCAAGCTCCTTCAGTGAAATGCATGTATTTTTTTGCCCACTCCTAGCGTGACTTCCTGTGTTTTCCTGAGGGCCATGGCTTCTTTCTGGCCTTACATTCTTTAAGTCCAGCTTTCTCAAGTCTTCTTCTAACAGTTCTGGAAGAAACTCTTTTTCCCAGAGCATCCAAAAACTCAGCAGACAGCTAACATGAAGTTTTCTTCCGATTTTTAGCGAAGATCACATCAAATTACGATCCTCCCAACGTGTGGTAATCTTTTTTCTTCCGGATTTTTTACGGTTTTCGTGCGAAGCAGTCTCTTTGTATCACTTAATTGGATTTTGGACTGAACAATGTGAACATTTTATTTCCTTTGCAATTTCAGTTTGAACACTCCGCTCACTTTTTTTTAAAACATTTTAAAACAAAAGTGTTTAACTGCACTAATATGTTTAAACTGTACTACTAACTGACCACGCGTCTATCGATTTCGAGCAATGATAGCACAGTGATCCCACACCGGAAAAAACGCTTCAGATTGCGGTTGGATAACAAAAGTGAATTGGTGACTCATCTTAAAATATACCTACCGTTTACAATCTCGTATAAGGATGCCATTAGTCATAAAATTCAAAATAAACAGTTCTGGGAAAGGACTTATCAGTAAAGAGAAAAACAAAGGGGTGCCTAATACATTTGGCCGAGGCTGTATATATATATATATATATATATATATATATATATATATATATATATATATATCAGTGGCGGCTCCTCAGAGGAGGCAAGGGAGGCAGTGCCTCCTCGGCAAAATCTACAAAAAACGTATGCTAAATTTATCAATAAATAATATTTCATAGCAGAACCAGCATTTTGCTCCCAAGTCTCCCCTTTTTTTTAATGTAAACATTTAAACTATTTGAGAGCAGTGCCTCTACACAAGCAGCCGAAAAAAACAACGCAAAACCAATCCTATACCCAGACCAGAGCACTGCCTCAGCGCAAAACATAAAAAAAAATCACCAAAACAAGAACACCGAAATCAATTTTGTACCCAAGGCACTGCCTCAGTGCAAAAAATAAAAAAAATTATCCATCAATCCTAACCACCATATAGCACGTCGACTTCGAGCACAACGAAAACGAAGGTAGAGAAATGAAAATGAGGCAGATTCATATCTGCCTCATCTATTGCATTTTTATCAATGAAAACGTTGCAATTTGTATTTTCCCGTCATTCATGAATCTTCAAACTTTCGAGTTTTCAATATCGTAAAAGCCACTTCGAAGAGGCAAGCCTCAAAAGCAGCGATGTACGTGTTGTGTTGTTGTTTGACACACGTAATTATTTTAGGGCAAAGAAGGAAAGTAATGGACAAATTAAAAACTATCAAAATTAATAATTCTGAGGTGCTTTGCATTTTTATTTCGTCAATGCTTTGTATTCAGTTAATGAAACATTTACAAACTACCGAATAGAACGATAAATAATTGATATATGAAGATAATGAATATTATTATATAGACATTTCCGAAAGAACCCAAAGAAATTATTTGTTTGTGTTTTGAGGAAATTTTTTTTTGTTTGTATGCACTAATTTTTGGTTTGGTAATGGGGTTGATCTGTGAAATTTAGTTTACTACCAGTGTAAAACTAGTACATGTTAAAGTGTTCAAAGTATTTTATCGTGCAGTTTAAGTAGCATTGAAGAATTTTTCTTGAAAGCTAAAACTATATTGTTCTTATTGATTTCAATTATTGTGTTACAATTATAAATGAATTTTATGATGATACAAGTTATTACATTCAATCAATAAACTTATCCGGAATATTAAAATTTAAAGAAAATAGAAAGCTAGCCAAAGAATTCAAAATCATTAGAGCCGATAGGAATGTTAAGGCAACGTAGCACCTCCAAATTTAAAAAAAATCGATTTTTGTTTTTTGATTGAATATGTTAGAATGAAGGTTTTAAAACATGATTTTAATAATATAAAATTGAAATTCTAAAACAAAAAAATTTTATGAGTATATATAGCGAAGCGCCCCAAGATAATTTTTTATATGATTTTCGTTCACTTCGCTATATCGCTACATCGACTTAAGCCAAAGTGTAGACAAAGATAAATGAGTCATCTCCTTTAAAAGAAGCAAAAAATAAGCTAGCCTTGGCAAAAAAAAATAAAAAAATAGCTGTAAAAGATGTTTCTAAAAAAAAGTGTAGAATCTCCAAAAAAAGGTCCGAAAAAAGTTCACCTGGCACTAAAATTAATGAAAAATTTAGCCACGCATTAAGGCCTAACAATACGACAAAATCCTGATTCAGTTGAAAATATGCGCAAGGAAATTTGGGCAACATATTACCACAAAATTTCAACTGATGAGAACCCTCAACACTGTTATTGTCCTGTTGGAGAAACGACTTGGTGTAACTGGCGCAAGGCGGAGGCAGGGGTGATAATGCATTAAACAATTTCAAGCATCCTCCACCTTTAGATGATGAAGTACAAGAAATTTTAAAGCCTATTTATGATGACTTATCATCAGAAGATTTATTAAAGCGTTGCTTGGACAATTTTGCGCAGAATAATAACGAAAGCTATAATTCTTGTGTTTGGAATTTGGCCCCCAAACATACTTTTTGTGGGAAAAACGTACTAAATATGGCTGCAAATATTTCTGTATGTACATTTAATGAAGGATTTATGGCTATCTTGAAAAAAATGCAAGTCATGGGAACTACAATTGGCCAATGTGCGCTGTAACATGCAGAGCATAGAGATGCTGCAAGAATTAACCAGGCGGAAAAACACTCGACTGAGACATCTAAAGAGGCCAGAACTGCTCGAAGGGAGCAAAAATCTTTAGAAGAGGAGGAGTATGAGCAAGAAGAAGGTGTATTGTATGGTCCAAGCATCGCAGATTAATTTTCGATAAGATTTATTGCAAAAAATATTGAATTTTAACTTGAAACGCGATTTTCTCGAAACAACGTTTTTCAAGTTGGCGTGCATGATTAAGAAAAACAATATTATCCAATCGTTTTGAAATTTTAACACGTTAATCTGCACATGTTAATGCTCAGAATGAACCTCGGATGAAAAAATCTTCATTAAACTTTTTTAGTTATAGCCGATTTTTGGGGGAAAAAAAACTCGATTTTCGAAAAAACGCCGCCATTTTGTTATTTTTCAACCAAATTTTTTTTTTTTTAGTTCATTCCAAGGCCGCTTTGATGTTGGTCAAAACCCCGTTTTTGTTTTTTTTTTAGACTTTCCTGAGGGCAGTTATCATGCACGCCAGGTTTTTTTGGTGTATTTTCCAAAAAATTGTAACAGGCGACAGGGGGCCACAAAACATTTTTAACAATTTGGTTTATGTAGTCTAAGACATATAAAGTATGTGTAAAAAGTTTCATTAAGATATGTCTTTTTATTCAATTAAAAACAAGCCTTTGAAAATAACATTTTTTTTTCAATTTGAAGGTGCTATGTCGCCTTAAGCGTTCATTTAATATAGAGTGGTATATCACTGCAGCAGAGGTGTGTTATGTATTTGGCTGGACAAAAAAGTTGGTTAAATAAATTTCACAAAATGGGCTTTTGAGCCTCATGGATATATCTCAGTCTCTGACTTTTCAAAATATGTTTCGTTAACGTTCGCTTGAGTGCGTGTTGTCCATTTATGGTGTAATCCTCAACCGGAAAAAAAACTTAAAAGTAAGCTCTTTGTTCTGTACGTAAATAAAATAATCTGGAAAAGTTACTATAATAGATAAGATAACCATACATAATAAAGTTAAATTTAATAATTCTGGCCACTTCAGTAAATATTGAGATGCCAATTATTGCGTTGAAAAGAATTGAGACTAGTTTTCGAAATATCATGAGTAAACACGATTATTGGAGTTATCGCTGCGAAGTATTGAAAAACATTTTAACAAGAAATTGGAGGACCAACGCAGCTGTATGGCAATGTCGCTCAACATTTGCCAAAAGAGAGCAAAATAAATTTTGCACTTATTTTGTGAGAGAGCAAAATAAATTTTTTGCACTTAACTTATATTTCAAATAAAATGTTTCTACAGCGTAGTTTACATCGTATTTCATTACCTCAGTCCAAAGCCCCACGATATGAATTCGATATTATATTATTATAATATTATTTAACTTTGCTCGAATGATTCTGAAATTTACTGCCTCCCTGTTTCTAAATGTCACGAGCCGCCACTGATATATATATATATATATATATATATATATATATATATATATATATATATATATATATATATATATATATATATATATATATATCTTTTTCCCATATATATATATGTATATATATATATATATATATATATATATATATATATATATATATATATATATATATATATATAAATATATATATATATATAAATATATATATATATATATATATATATATATATATATATATATATATATATATATATATATATATATATATATATATATATATATATATATAAAGAAATATGAATTTTCGGCGAAACGAGTTTAATACTAATTTAAAAAAATATTCATGTTCAATATTTAGCAACTAAACGAGAAGAAAAATCACATGCTTGTATGAAGCTTCCCCTTTGTTTCATCAAGTCAGTAGAGTAGCGGGTCACTGTTTGTAACATATGCAGCTACCTCTATTAGAAAATCCCAATGTGATGGACAAAGTAGACACGAAGCATCGTCAAGATGAATCTTACGAACGAAACAGCATAAATAAAAAATTCTAATATATTGTATTAGCGTACAATTACATTGTGTCCAGTTTGTAATAAATGCCCGACACAATGAATAGTCAGCTAACCACAAAAACCTCAAGAAACGAATAATTTGTCGCCTAGGCAATTTCACGCGAATATTGAAGTTATCAAAGAGAGAGTTGTTAAGTGAGTGAAATAATTTTCAAAATTGAAAATATTAAAATTTAAAATTCATCGTCAAAAAACATCTACTGCTATTGGTTTTCATAACTTTAAGAAAAAAAATGTAAAGAATCATCTAATTATCGTCTCTTGCTGTTTGAAATTTTTCATGCTCGAAGATCTAAGGGTGTAATATCTTTGAAGGTTAAATGAAAATGCTTTTGATTTTTAGACGCGTAAACACCGTAATCTTCGAAAGTTTTAAATCAAATCTCTCGCATCCACAACCACAGCAGCCAACAAACATTTATTGTTTTATGCCACCCATCATGCCAACACTAATACTTGTTTTTATTATTTGTTACATTATATTTGAAGATACCATGCGGCTTCATAAATACAGATACGGCGATACTATGTCATAGCACACGAGCATGCTGCACACTAAATACTTTGCCACTGAAAAGTGTTAAAAGAGCGATAAATCACTTCCGATTTTATAATAGTTTTTTTAAATGATTCCCATTGCATCCAACATAATAGACACATGCAAAACGTAAGTTTTATCAAAATACAAAGTTCACTATCAGCCACATAAGCTTAAGACTTATTCCTATTGACCGCTATATGCACAAATCGTTTATAAACATATGTATATAAAATCAAATGCACGCGACTATAATTCATTTATTTGCATTTCGAATGCTGTTCGGGTTGACGATTTGTTAGATTTATTGTTTTGTTCGATTGTGTCAAAATACTGTAATAATTTACATAAAGTTGTCGTGCAAGGAGCAAAAAATAATATAAATCAGGTGGCAGCATTGTTACCGGTCAATAATAAGGAGAAAAAAGTGATGTATGTATAACTAGTTAGGTCATATGTTTTTCGATAGCAGCATAAGTAAACAAGGTACAATTTAAATCTGAATGTTCAATATGCAATAAAGCTTCTGTTATTCTCTCTATTTTTTTTCAAAGTATATTGTTAATCAGATAAAAACTGAAATATTCGATAGTACAACGGTTAATCGTTGTCTTACCATTTTAAGATAAAAGAACATGTCAAAATCGTATTGTCAAATTCGAAGTGGCTAGTTTTTTGTGTGGGTGGTTTTAAGTGAAATGTCTCATAGTTTAATAGTGGTCACATTATGGATGAATTTATGTTTTATTGAGCAGTTTCGGTGTTTTTTTTCTTCGTTTCAATTCGTTTTTTCTTCGGCTCATTGCTTCTTGTTGTCGACTTGCTACGGGTGTCGATTCGGTTGAGTGTGATTTATGACGTTCGAATATGGATTTGTTTGCACCTGAACATTTATTATTCATACATATATTCGTACCGAATCTTAAGGTGTGGTATGCGGTGACTTCGATATAGGTGTGACATGCAGTGTAGTTTTATTTATTGAGCTTGAGGAGGTTAGGATCAATGACACTGGTGTAGATGAATTTGGTGTAAGCGCTTATGGAATAATCGATTTATCAGGAAAACATTTTAATAGGAATCAGGTTTGTGGTTCCGAAGATAAATTACAGGAAATTATATTAGAATATTTCGGTTGATTGATTTTTTGAAAAATGGTTGTTAGAGTAGATGATTTATAAATGCACCGAGTGTACTGTTCTTACAACTAAAAACCAAAAGTTCAACCAGAATTCGGTTGATTCTGATGTGAAAAATATTTTTATGTTTGACGATTGGGGTGAAATGAAATATGAAACAGTTTAAATACGGATCTAATTTTAATAAAAACTGTGAAAGTAGAATAATGTAGAGTACTTAGTACTCAGCCTGTATCCCAAATGCAAGTTTAGTACAGTAGGTGACGTAACGTGAACGCGAGACGGACTGGAGGCACTCTTTGTCTAGAAGTCAGCCATGATGGACGATTTGATTTGATTTTGCTCCGCACAAGAAGTGTATTAGTTTGAAATAATAAATATTCATTTTGTTGTGTGTTACTCGGCAATTGTTCAATTTACAATAATACAATCAAATACGAAATTCACACCATCAACATTTAATTTTTTCTTAATAATCAATTATATATATGTAAGTTGGTTTTTGAATTCAAAATAAATTTATAAATATAAAACACAATAAAAAATATAGCTCTGTATTCACGTTTTATCTACAGCACTTAATACAAGCGAAACACAAGCGATCAAACATGTTGTAACTTAATGCTGAATTTAAGTTTCAAAGGACAGTAATCAGAAAAAATAAAATAAACACATAGCAGTTAGCGCGCATATCTTTTTTTATTCATATAAATTTCTGGGTGGTTGTTGTTTTTCGTAAGAAATTGGATCTTCAAACCTTTCAGGAGTTGGTTTTTGAACCCCAAAGGTTGAATTTTAATATATTGTTTTTGAGGAAACTGTTATTTCGCTGTCTGGTTTCCAAAGACTCTTTCTAGCCACCTAACTTTATATGATAAAAAGTGGCGCTTAGGTACCACTCACGCTGTGAATTTTTGATTGTTTCAACCCTGAATCTTTGGACTGATTGCAGATAAGAGACATTGGACAGCAGCCAATTAAAGCCTTCATATGTTTCGTTCATAAAAGTCTAATTTATTTTTATTTATTTGGCTCCCTTCAAAGTAAGCTGCGCTTGCAATGTGAAAGGAGGGAAAGTTTTTTTTTCTTGCGACATGCGGTGTTCCCAAGCCATCCCCCATCTAAGTACTAACCGCGCCCAACACTGCTTAGCTTAGGCGATCGGACGAGAGCCGGTGGATGTCAATGTGGTATGGTCGTCGCATTTTGACATTTTTCATTTATTTGACATTTCCAGCCATATTTACATACATTAACATAAGTACATTTCTCCCAACGTAAATTTTTAAGAATAATTATCCATTGTCAATAGTAGATTCGATTTAAAATTTATAGTGAGGGAGGCCACGAAAGGCAGGGTGTTTGGCTATATTTGAGATAGTTTGCATACCAATAGCTGGGAATAGTAGTTCAGGGTTTTAAGAGTTTCATCTTTATTTGTGAACAAAAACATAATGCATTTTCAAGAATAAAAGTTCTAGCCCGTGAGAATCACCAGGAACACTGATTATCGAAGAAAAATGTACGCATTGTCCAGAGTTTCAATGCATTTTCAACCCCACGCACTTCTTATTACAACCAACCTGTTTCAAACCCATACACCACTTTGATCCGAAGACTAGACCAAAACTTAAAGGCAGGGTTGCCAGATTACCTCGCGCTATATCCACCAAAATTTTTTAAATATACCCCAAAAACTACTGCAATGCATTAAAACTCCCCCAAGTGAATTTTTCAGCGTTAAACATAATATTAGTTTCGATTTCACGTGAAATTTCCATTCAAAATTTCACATGAAATCACTCATTTCATGTCAAATTAAAATCGATATTATAAATAAAAAAAAGTCTAGCGCATCAGAACCACTAGAAAACTAATTTTCGAAGAAATTGTCTTTGAGGGACTTAAAAATGTGTGAAGACGTAATACACTTCTCTGTAATATCATATCAACAATTTCTTACTCAGAGGCACAAATATCATTTTCTGACAGCATAATATAACTCAAATGATGAAAATGTTCAGTGCTGGCAACATTTGTCCAATGCATTTTCAACCCCACGCACTTCTTATTACAACCAACCTGTTTCAAACCCATACACCACTTTGATCCGAAGACTAGACCAAAACTTAAAACGTTTTCATCCAAGGATATCATCGAAAGTTTCAATGATTAAACTATGTCTGGGGTTGCATCCGAAAAAATTCCAAAACTCGGAAAATTTAAATATCGGTTGCTTATTTGATTGTAAATGCTTTGCTTACGCATACAAAATGGAAGCATCTGTTGGTGCAGTATCTACGAAATTGTCTGGTGCTGGCAATCATGCATTAGCACCATAGCTGCTTCACGTTGAGTTAAATCCACCCTGTGAATTTCCTTTCGATTGGATGGCTGCACTGGAAGTTAGAGACATAAAAGAATTCTATGGTAAATTTTCGGTTCCTAAATATTTGTTGTTAACTTGCAGAATCATTCCCATTTGGAAATTTTATGACAACATCGTTCATTAAAGAAATGTCAATAAATTACGAAATGCATCATAGCTTGCAACTCTTTCATGATTTTTCAACGAAATTCCTACAGAACTAAAACTGCAGCAAAATTCATTTATCGCATGAATGTCGTTTTGATTTCGTTACTGCATCTGAAGTTATAGGGAAAAGACCGTTATTTTCCTGAGCAAATTTACAATATTTAGTAGACCAAAATTGCCATAGCTTCATATACTAATTTTTCAACCAAATTTTTACGAAATATTTTTTCGAGTAAGGTTCATCTACTCTAATCTATTTGGTTAAAATCTGGTGGCTAAATCGGAAGCTACAGGCCAAAAACCAGTTTTTTTTCTCGGTGATTTTTCAAAATGGCACCACTGTCACAATATTGTCCGTATTTCAAAATCACTTCTTTTAAATCTGGTCCTAGCTAATTCCAACATGTCCTGTAAATTTCATATTGACCGCATTATCCGATCGTCAGTTCTCGTGAACAGAAGTTTTGAGTGCTGAAAATAGAGGTTATTATATCATAGGCTGCCATTCTGGTTTACCGCGGAATTTTGAAAATGTTTATGTGACTTGGTGGACTTAAGTTAAAATTTATCAATAATTTGAATTCACTTTCAAAAATCAACAATTTTTCAGGAGGGTCATTGATTTGAAGGATTTTTTCAGGAGCATGCTGTAGCTACAGAGTTGCCCGCACGGTTTTGAAAGTCCATGTGTGTTAAATTTTAGTCTACATCAATACGCTCTGCAAATTTCGCGATGATCCATTGTTTTTCTTAAAAGCTATGAGAAATCGAAATTTGAACAAAAATCCTTGCCTACTTTTAGGCACTCAGCGCCTACACAAGGCTCAAAACTTCCTATTCTTCATCATGAACAAGCTTAAAACGTAATAATTTTTCATTCCCAATACTTTTTATAACAAAAATTTACACTGCTTGGAAATATAGGAGCACCTAAAAATTCACCAAAATGCCCGCCACCGCCAAAAGGTTAAAGATATCTGAATTCTAGTAAGTCATGAACCTACCCACTATAGACATCTAGGTGCTCCGAAAATTATATATATATATATATATATATATATATATATATATATATATATATATATATATATATATGTATATATTTTTTTCAGGAGCATGCTGTAGCTACAGAGTTGCCCGCACGGTTTTGAAAGTCCATGTGTGTTAAATTTTAGTCTACATCAATACGCTCTGCAAATTTCGCGATGATCCATTGTTTTTCTTAAAAGCTATGAGAAATCGAAATTTGAACAAAAATCCTTGCCTACTTTTAGGCACTCAGCGCCTACACAAGGCTCAAAACTTCCTATTCTTCACCATGAATAAGCTTAAAACGTAATAAGTTTTCATTCCCAATACTTTTTATAACAAAAATTTACACTGCTTGGAAATATAGGAGCACCTAAAAATTCACCAAAATGCCCGCCACCGCCAAAAGGTTAAAGATATCTGAATTCTAGTAAGTCCTGAACCTACCCACTATAGACATCTAGGTGCTCCGAAAATTATATATATATATATATATATATATATATATATATATATATGTATATATATATATATATGTATATATTTATATATATGTATATATATATATATATATATATATATATATATATATATATATATATATATGTATACATATATATATATATATATATATATATATATATATATATATATATATATATATATATATATATAATATATATATATATATATATATATATATATATATATATGTATATATATATATATATATATATATATATATATATATATATATATATATATATATATATATATATATATATATATATATATATATATATGTATGTATATATATATATATATATGTATATATATATATATATATATATATATATATATATATACATATATATATATATATATATATATATATATATATATATATATATATATATATATATGTATATATATTTATGTATATATATATGTATATATATATATATATATGTATATATATATATATATATGTATATATATATATATATATATATATATATATATATATATATATATATATATATATATATATATATATATATATATATATATATATATATATATATATATATATATATATATATATATATATATATATATATATATATGATGAATTTTCGGCGAAGTGAGTCTTCGAAAAGTAGTATAAATAACAAAACAGCAAAAATAACACCGATCTATAAAGGAGTTGTAGTTACAGATCGTTCAAATTATCGCCTAATAACCGTGACAAGTGTTATTTGAAAAAGTTATTCAAGCACAAATACTACAGTTCCGGAGTTCCACCAATATTTTAACGCAATATTGATGCCTAAAATACAGCAGCACATTAGTGGCAATGCTAGAAGCAGTTCTTTTCATAACTAGTGAACTAGGTAGAGGCAAATATGTAGTGGCAATATTTGTGGATGTATATGATTTCCGTCACTACTTTTTAGCTCATATATAAGTATATGATATCCGTCACTACTTTTTAGCTCTACTAAAGGATTACACTGAAGAACAGAATGTAATTACGGCAGAATTTAATTTCGTATTTTTTACATGCTGAATACGAGAAAAATATCAGATTTATTAAATTGACTTTAGTTTATGAGATAAAGATTATTAACTACTTTACTGAAAAATATCCAAATAAAAAAGACATATACGTTAAAATATACATATATCTTTATTATCCGCTATGTAATAATGACTACAAAATTATAAAAGCCTGCTGTTAAGACAAATAAATAAAGAAAATATAGCAAAAACCCTTTTCAGTAAGCTTTTCCTCCATGTTTTGCTTGGGGCAATCCCTTATTAAAGTATAACAATGGTCTGCCATCATATGGCTGTCCCACTAGGCTAAGCGGTTAAAATTCAGAAGCATTTTGGGTACTAATTCTGGATATTCTGTGATTTATAATTCCCAAAAAAAAATGTTTGACTACTAATACAAAGTTAATCTATGCTTCTGATTCGATCTGCGTCATATCGCCAGTGAATTCGGATTCGCGGTCCATCAAAGTTGCCTGCTATCAATTTTTTGAATAAAAATCTGCAGTGAAAATATGTTGGCGTTAGGTGCATGTAAAGTTAAATGTGTGTAGAGTTAAATATAACACTATTAAAAATTCGAATGGGTTATGGTTTTTTATAGCTACAAACCTTTGCTGTATAAGCTCGCAGTCTTGATATCAAGATTTTGATGTCAAGGATATTAAACTGCAATATAGTAAATCTACACCAGATTACTGGCTGTTGCACCACTTGAGGCGGTAATATAATTACTATAAATAATTAGTTTAATTAATTTATCTTATCGTAACTTTAACTAGACTTTTTGAATCTTTTTTGTGGTAAAAAATATTGTGCCATAATGTCTAGGGACACCTAAAACCCACATCAGACCAAGTAGAGCACATGGACATATTTTATAAGGATTTTAACAATTGTTTTGCAAAGCTGACGGTTTGGTAAAGCAAAATTTTGGAATAATTTCTGAAATGGATATATAATCGGCTATTTCCAGTTCGCATAAAATTTACCACCTCAAACACCCACTAGGTCAGCATAAAAAAATGGTTTCAGGAAGGTACAATCATTTGAATACAAACAGTCAAAGAGAGAATATCAAAATGAAGATAAACGAAATAAGAGTTGTCACACTGAAAAAAATTCACATGGCGCCCAGAGCCACACGCTATGTACATAGTACCCTGAGCCATGCAGTATGGCTCCCAGCGCCATAATTACATGGTGCAGAAATTATGGCCCCACACGCTATATTACATAGTGCCATGAGCCATGTAATATGGCTCATGGCACTAAGATTATAACTCGCAGCCATAGTATGTGAGGAGATGTATAAATGTCAGCAAGCTTCTTGAGTATAAGAGAAGATATGGTCTTTGATGCAGTTGATGATAGGTGAATTCTATCACCTATCATCAACTACTCTACCTTCAGATGCTCAGAGCTGAGAAGGCTCGTGGACTTTTGTTGGCTGGATCATCTTCATGTAGCAAATACGTACTGGCCGAGGCCAAGTGAGCTGAAGTCAGACGAGACCGCCAACATGTGGACGGCATATTTGACAGCTCGTCACGAAATCGCGTTGACTAGTGCTCAAAACCCACTCCGCCGGCGGGACCTGCCAAAGTCGCCACACTCAGGCTCGCCAGCTTTCGCCTGAGGTCGGCAAATATATATTTTTCACATCAGATGCACTGAAAAAATACATAGTACCAGACGCCATTATTTTTTAGACTTCTGGCGCCATGTACATAGTCGATTTGCGATAAAATATAGCGCCACACGCCATAGTACATAGGAGCAGACGCTATGCTTATAGCTGTCCACGCCATATACTATAGTCCTCCACGCCATGTGCTATAGTCCTCCACGCCATGTACTATAGTCCTCCACGCCATGTACTATAGCCCTCCACGCCATCTGCATGGCGTGGAGGACTATAGTGCATGGCGTGGAGGACTATAGTACATGGCGTGGAGGGCTATAAGCATAGCGCCTGCTCCTATGTAATTTTCGCCATGTGTTATGGCGTGTGGCGCTATATTTTATCACAATCCCCAAAGCGACTATGTACATGGCGCCAGAAGTCTATAAACTATGGCGTCTGGCGCTATGTGTTTTTTCAGTGCACTAAGTACCTGTATTTGAAAAAAATGTCTGAGAAAGACATACACAGTGAATAAGTTGGAACTTTAGGGGTTTCTGCTTTTCTCTACGCTGCGCCAAGGAGTCTAAGCTGGGAAGAACGTCCACTGAAGATGAACTCCGCAAAGGGCGTCCATCCACATCCCTCACTGAAGATAACGTGAAAAAAGTCGAAGATGTCGTGTTGGCAGATCAAAGAGTGACCATCAGGCGTGTAGCTGAGGTCACAGGGGTCTCGTATGGCAGTGTTCAAAGAATCGTTTCCCACGAATTACATTATGTAGAATGTCACTGCGCGTTCGGTACCGAGATTTGGGCCTGCTTTGTGCGAAAAACCGCTCCGAAAGCCATCCTCGGCCATCGCCATTTCCATGCCTCGCCACTGTCGGCCACTGCAAGCCATCGCCCGTCTACACAATGGGCCACATGATGGCCCACGCACATGGACCACATGATGGGCCACAGTGAGGGGGCAGCATTTAACTTACCCTGCCCAAGAGTGCAAAAAAACGCACTTATTATTCTTCCTTTCTATTTCGTTTCTGCTACTTTCTTTTTTTTTCTTGCAAATTTTGTTTTATATTTTTCTATTCCATTCTCATCGCATGTTGTTTCGTGATTTTTCAATTTTTTTTATCAGAATACATGAAATATTGTTTACCGACTGCATGACGATGGATCCATTGCAACTAGTTGCTGTTAAACTTGGCGAACCGTCATTTCTTCGCAAAAACAATGCTCAATTTGATATCCCACCAGAACTATTAGTAAGTATTTTCATTATAAAATGCTGTTTTTAGTAGTTTTCTGTTGATAAGTATCATTATTAGTATTTTTATCAATTGGTTTCGAAAAGTATTCTAGGAGCTCAAACTTATAAGTAAAATAAGCTTTTACTTAAGAGCTAATAATGAAATGCTTACAAAGATTAAAAATGCGTTATGTGACCAAGGTCAAAGTTCAAAGTCAAAGTTCAAAGTTTAAAAATTGGTTACTGTATCTGAAATTTTTTGCGATGAAATTGTTTTTAAATAACTGGTTGAGATAGTAGCATTTAAAACAATAAGTGTTGCTTTCAATTTTGCTATTCTAGTCTGTTCTCAATAGAAGCGCAAAAAACGCGATTAATATTTACCATTCTTCCAAAAAAGGATGAACGCTATCGCGATGCTGCCAAAGATCTAGAAGCTGATCTTGACGGTGAAGTGGAAAAAATTCCAGTTCAGAATATCGCCTTGCCTAAGTTAGAGAATGCCGAGAAGCTGTCGAAAACAGAGTCCTTTAGCATTTTCAGTCCTATCCACAAGCAGTATGTCAACGAACTTGTCAAGCTTTTCCTAGGTATGACTGGAATAAAATCTTAAAAAACTTTTGCAATTCTAGAAATGACACTTAAACTGAATAAAAAATATGCTTTCAATCTAAGATGCCAAGGACAAAGAAGAACTTCTGTCACTTGCAATTTATACTCGAGATCATGTCAACTCCCAGCTCTTCTTCTATGCTTATTCAATCGCTTTGAGTCATCGGGATGACACACAGGACATTGAAATGCCATCTCTGCTTGAATCAGATGCTGGGAAATTCATATCCAACACCGTATTGTACGATGCTAGACAAGAGGCATTTGTAGTCCCTCCATCTCTTCGTCGACCAATAGAAATACCTGTTCAATTTACAGCGAGTGATGTGAACCCAGAGCAAAGACTGGCTTACTTTCGCGAGGATATTGGAGTGAATTTTCATCATTTTCATTGGCATATCGTTTTTCCTGATAGCGGACCAGTTGAACGTTTATTTAGAAAAGATCGACGTGGCGAATTGTTTTTCTATATGCATTCGCAGATGTTGGCGAGGTAGTTGGTTTCAAATCAATAACGTTTCCAAAATTGAAGTATATTAACTTTCAGATACAATTTGGAACGTTTTTGTAACAAACTGAAAGCTGTAAAACCTCTTGCTTTAACATCGTGTCCAATAAAAAATGGTTATTTCCCAAAGTTGACAGCAGCTTCGGCTTCAAGAACAGTCATTGGACGTCAAGATAATGCCATACCACAAGATCTGAGCCGACGGGGATCAATCATACCTATAAAACTTTCCGATATGCAGACTTGGGCCGATCGACTTCGTGATGGGATCTTAAAAGGTTTTCTGATAAGTGTAAGTACTTGATGCTATAATTAATTCTTGTTGCACTCTTGACCAATTTAAAAAATCAGGCATTATTTTGACGCTACGGCGAAAAATATTTTGTCCATTTAATTTTGTATCTAAGGCTATTCATTGTATATTTTTCTCTATTTTTGACAATCTGACGATATTCATAATCTAAAGTAATCATATTCACAGGCATCTGGTGAATCGATTCCCATTAACAACGAAAGAGGAGTTGACATCCTCGGAAATACTGTCGAAGCCAGTAGTTTATCCGTAAATAAGCAATATTATGGTGACCTTCATAATTCTGGACATTTGATTATAGCTTTAGTTCACGATGCTGAAAATGAGTACATGGTGACCTTAAAATTCATTTGAATTCTCCTTGAACAATATCAATCTGTATCTCTTTTTCGATTATTCCTTTATACAGGAGCAATCTGGTGTGATGGGAGCCACTCATACAGCAATGCGGGACCCTGCTTTTTTCGAATGGCATACGTATGTTGATAGTTTGTACAAACTACACAAAACCATGCTGCCACCATACACAAGAGACGATTTGCGATTCGATGGTGTGTCAATACGTAGTTTTGAGATTTTAGATGAAAATGACCAACCGACGACTACTTTGGAGACTTTCTGGCAAACCAGTGAAGTGAACCTGTCGGCAGGTCTGGATTATGTAGCTTCCGGAGCAATAAGAGTGAAATTTAAGCATTTGAATCACAAGAATTTTACTTACAAGTATGTCGTGAGCATTTTGAAATGAAGAGATGTGTGAAATTGGTAAAAATCTAATGAATTTTCAGGATATCCATTTCTAGTGACAGATCATTGAGGGGTACAGTTCGAATATTCTTGCTTCCAGTTCGGAATCCTGCATATCAGTCTTATGATATGGACGAGGCTCGATTGCATGCAGTGGAGCTAGATCGATTTCCTATAGATTGTACGTGAATTGTTTTATCTGAGCTGGTAATTAGCTTTCTTGTTATCATTCAAGTTGTTCGTGGGATAAATAACGTGCACCGTCGATCGACTCAGTCTGCTGTAACTATTCCGTTCGAGAGTATTTTCCCTCCAGTTGTTGTCAATCAAGACGGTGTCGATGTATCTTTCAATCGAAGATCATTGCGTGAAGTTCATTGTCGCTGCGGATGGCCCCAATATCTGCTGATTCCAAAAGGAACAGCGTATGGGTACAAGTGTCAGATTTTTGTGATGGTATCAGATTTTGAGAAGGATCAAGTGCATACGGATGCCAATACCAACTGTAAAATATCTTCTGTGTATTGTGGTCTTCGCAATTCAGTGTATCCCGATAAACGACCAATGGGATATCCATTCGACAGAAGGATATTAGCGGGCTCTTGGAGAAATTTCTTGACTCATAATATGGTCGTAGTGGATGTTACCATTCGAAATGAGAATGAAATAAAAAAGGAATATAAGGCAGAATTGGTTAGCGTGGCGACTAATGACGGAGTACGGGATGGAATCTAGGACTTTTAGATATGAGGCATCATTTTAAAAAGAATTTGGCAATGAAATAAAAATGATTTGAAACACGAATAAAATTTTAATTTAAATATTTTGACTTTAGGAGTCTTACTTCTTCTTTTACTTACTTCGTCAAGTTGGCGCCATAGTGAAATTATTGTGAAAATCAATCAATAAAAGCCGCATTTTACTGAAACTGCATCCGATTGCCTATTTGATGCGTATAGGCGAACATATAGAGAGTCTTATGCCCGGTCCAGACGCTACGTTTTGTACAACGTTTTATCTGCACAGTCTTAAACGTTGCAGATAAAACGTTGCGTGTGGATAGGAAAACTGTGCAATTTTGAGAACTGCACGGAGACGGTACAGTTGCAGCGATAACTGAGGTGGTTAGGCATAGTTATCCGTGAATTGTGCCGACAAGTCGTTACGTGTGGACGATTAGCTACGTTTTTTATTCATTTTTGGCAAATGGCAAACCTTCGACAATGTTGACGGGAGTTTCTGACTGAGTTTATTGCCTTGTACGAAAGTATTTTACACATACAAGTATTTTCTTTTGCGATATATGGTTTCACTAATTCCAATAAATGAATGTATGTGTCTATGTCCATTCTCAAGTACCCAGCAAAGAATTTAATCATTATATAAGGCTTAATTAGGTGTAATATATTCCTCCTTAGTGCAAAAGGCCTGCCTCTTGTGAGGAAAAAAAGTCTGCATACATTTTACCTTATTTTATCATTTATTTTAATATAGGCCATGTCATTGGTAGTAAAGCATATCGTTTTTATCATTATATGTGCCTTATGATCAGGCTTAAACAATGATTAGGTTAAGCCTTACTCTGAGGCTTACTATTGTTAATTGATAATCCTTATGTTTACGCTTACTAGAAATGGTTGTCTTCCCAAACTGGTTTATTTTATTTCATTGATTAAAGAATTCGTACATATTTAATCTATATAATTAATTACACTCTTATACCGATTAAACACTCCGATCAATCCTTTCATTTTTCACACTTATCAGTTTTAACTTTTATCATTTTTAACTATATTTTTTAAAGCGATCGTATCACTTCTGAAATTTGCAAGTCTATTCATAGAAATGCCAATGCAGACGGAATTATTCTGCAGAGCATAATTTTATAGAAATGCCAGTGCTAATATAAACATTAAACTAAGCCTTAACTAAGGCTTAAACTATTCATTATTTAAGCCTTAGCCTGATATGCCTGATCATATTTTTTCCTGGGTAGTTCCATCAATCATTAGGTTCATCACTTAATTCACGCAGTAATTTCAATTCAATTCAATTAATTTATTTCTCATAACAGGACAATACAATATTCAGATGAGATACATAATTATTGCTATTCAGTAATTTAATGTGAGAAAAGTGCTGTCTTTTTAGAAGCCATTTCCTCGACCACTGTGAACGCCGGGTTCTTTGGAGATGTTTCATTTGTTTCTTTTTCTTCACGAGACAACATGCAAAAATTGACCAGAGTAGTACTTCCTCCATGGTGACGCCAGTAAAACTGCGCTAAAATAAATACAGACTTGCATCATCTGGACGCTCTTTATTTTTGCAACGTTTTGACTGCGCAGATAAAACGTTGTGCAAAACTTAGCGTCTGGACCGGGCTTTAGTCAAAGGGGAGATAGATTGAAATTGAAGTGAATTGAAGTGACTAGTATTTTTCAACGGCATTAAAGTTTTAAGCATTAGAGGCTTGTTGGTTGTTTTAAACACTTAAACATTCTAAACTGGAAGCAACTGATTACGATAGGCTTTTAAAGCTATAGAAATGGATCAAAAAAGGTGTGTACGTCATATCTATGATCATGAAAATAAGCAAATACCTCGGAGATTTGGCTGCGAAAATGTGATCCACTTTCTTTTTCTTCCCTTTTCTCGCATAAAAAGTTTATTTCACTTACTTGGAGCTTAACTAATGGTCTCGAAGTCTTCTTGAAAAATTATGGCTTTGCTAAGCGTCTTAAATAAGCTAAATAATATGCTTGCTTATTATTGGCTATTTTCGCTACACCATGATTTAAAGTAAGAACCACTCTAGTAAGTTAATTTTTATTACGAAAACTAATAAATATAAGAATCTTCGTCGTCACCGTAGCACTGCAGCACTTCTTCAGCCTTAGTTTCTCACGGAAAATGCTTTCATCTGTCTCAGTCCAACGACTGCGTTCTTTAATTTCGAAATCTAAGCTGCTATGACTGTGGCGACCTCTGAATTGTGAAATATCTATTACAATATGTGGTTCTACCTTATTCGTCATTGGCCGCTCTCCCGTTTTGGTCCAATTATTCGTCTAAAGACCAGTCTTTCGAAGGCGTGCAACATATTTCCGGATACTTTACATCCATAGCACGTCTGAGATTTTATTATTGATTTTTAGACTAGGAGTTTTGTTTTCTTATGTATGCCCTCGTCTTTAGTGTAGTCAGGACGGAGAAGAAAGCTTTAGTGGCAGCCTTCTAGCTCCTAAAACGACAAATCATTTAATTTCGTTAGTTTCATTGCATTTTGTTGTCTACTTTGCACCTTAGTATATAAATTCGTCCACATTCTCTAAATTGTAGTCATCAAGAGCTATATTTTGCATATGGGAGTCCTCTTTCTTGATTGAGTAATGGCTTTAGTTTCTATCAAGCTTATATTCTGGTCTATATATTTTGCTTTTTGGTCAAGTTTCAGCAGACGTTTTTTTAGCGGATGTGAAGGAATGTTACATGCGTTAACTACTACTTAGCTGAATTTATATAAAAGCGTACAATTTGCATAGACAAGCAGCTTCTTTATCACATACTCAAGAGCTGAATTTTTAGCCGATTGCCATGCTTTAATCCGAAATTTGCATTAGCTAGATAGTTGTTGATTCCGAAATAATAAATTCCCAACATATTTCGAGCCCTTGTTTGGCCGTAAGCAGTTGATTAAGTCGTTGATTTTCTTGACCTTAACCATGCTTGGTACTCCCTTATGACAGTGTCAGCGTTATTTTTTCCCCAAAATATTTTTGTCAATAATTTGTAAAAATTGCTTTAGTCTTAGCAATGCATTTTTACTCATAGGGTGGGAGGATTTTCAGGGCTACCACTTGCATGAATTTCAAGATTTAGGATAGTCAAACCCTAAAAAACTTTGAAAGCAGCATCTCTTGTAACGTAAATAAAGAAAATGCTCAGTGTTTGCATAACGTTACCGGCACTGCAACTGAAAGTCTCCCACAACTGCCTTACTTCAAAATCAAATAGCCCTATCAATTTCGATTTTATACGATGACTTCATCGAAAGTTACAGAGATAGAAAGATGTATGGGATCACCATCTGAAAAATTTCCAGAGCTTAGAAAATTAAAACATTGTTAACTAATTTCCAGTATTAATGCTCCCGATATGATTACTCAATGTAAACATTTATAGCTACAAAAACAGAAAAATCGCCTCGCGCTGGCAATCCTTCGCTAGCATCAAAACCAAAAATATCTCACACCTGCCTCACATTGAAGTCAATCAACCCTGCGAATTTCATTTCGATTTGATGAATGCATTCGAAGTTATAGGAGTACAAAGAAATTTAGGGCTACCACCTGCAAACGTTTTCAAATTGTCGAAATCTTAATATTTTCTGCCACAACAAGATCATTAATCTTAATATTGGTTGTTTACTGTCACCACAAGATCATTACCGTTTGAAAATCTTACGATAAAATCGCTTAATACAGATATGGTTAAGAATACAAAACCAACAATTGCTGACCATATTCTTCGTGAATATTGCCTACAAAAAGTTATATTTACCATATGCATTTTTTTTTTTGACTTCATGACTGTACTGGAAGCTATGCGGCAAAAAGTTTTATTTCTCTGAGTGAATTTTCAAAATTCAAAACACAAAAATTACCACAGCTGGCAACTCCAACCGAATTTTTTAACCAAATTTCTACCATTTCATAGAGCAAAGAGTAGTTTTTTTCTTGTAATTTTCAAGCTGACACCACTAGCACAGAGTTACCCACATTTCCAAATCGCTTCTATCAAACCTGGTCCTACTTAAAACCACCACATTCTATGAATTTCAGATGTGTCTAATTATTGCATCGTGCGTTCCTGTGAAGAGAAGTTTCTTATGCTTAATATATAGATAAATTCGCGGAGAGTCACCGTACTTGTCCGATGTGAAATTGCAAAAGTTTTGCTCTGGTTGTATAAACAAAGCAAAAGAATTCTTTATTTTAAAATTTTCCCGATCTTCTTTTAAGCACCTAGCGCACACGTAGGATTAAAAATTTCATAAATATTAGCATATTCATATTTAATACACGTTCAAAAGTCATTCCATAAACATTATTTTTGTAAAAGTTATTTGTTGACGGAATAAAAGGTATATTAAAAATATCACTAAAATGGCCACCGGCGCCAAAGGGTTAGAGGTTACTAACATTTGGTGATACTTGACACTATTCTGGATATACAGCAATGCATCCTCAAAATTTCAATTCAATCGGATTGGGCGCTCACAAAATTTTTCACTGAAGCTTTTTGATGATATATACATATGTACATATACATATATATATATATATATATATATATATATATATATATATATATATATATATATATATATATATATATATATATATATGTATGTATATATATATATATATATATATATATATATATATATATATATATATATATATATATATATATATATATATATATATATATATATATATATATGCAGTGAGTAAAAAAAGTTAAGACACGAACACTTAGTAAGAACAAAAAACCTATTTTTAATACGACTTTAATAATAAATAAATGATTATATTTTTGCATTTAATGAAAGGTTTTGCATGTTTACTTTAAGAGCAATATCAAAAAAACCTGACGAAGCAAAATTCACAACATTAACGTAACATTTCTTAGTGAAGTACCAAAATATCACAAAAAAAGTTCTGGAACTATTTCAATTATTTTAAAGTGATCAATTTCAAAAAAATTTGCTTACATAGCACTAATACTTTGTAGCTCTTCCACGCATTTTTATCACTTCTCGCAGTCGTTTCGGCAATTTTTCTGCAAATGTTTAAAAAAAAGTGGGTGAAATTTTAGTCCCCTCATCAATAATGACATCTAGGAGCCCTTTGTTATACTTTACTTTTCGCAATGCTACTCTGGTTTTGAGATGATTCCGTAAATGCTTGATTGTGTTTAAGTTCGGTGACTGAGGGGGGTTTTTAATAGCATTTAGAGAGTTACAAATAGCCCCCAGCCGATATTGCTCCGAATTGTGCTTCGGATCGTTGTCCTAATACAGGCCAAAATTGTATAAAATGCCTAATTTTTCAGCATTTTGTTTGATATTTCTTTAAAGAATACCCAGGTTACGCGTTTGTTTCATCGTATCGTTCACAAAATCTTTCGAAATTTCCAGACCAGATGCCACCCATACAGTTCCATAGCATAATGTTCCCTTCGCTGTGTTTTACAGTGGGAGTAGTATGATTCCTCTTTAACTCTGTATTAGGCATTAGCCAAACATATCGCCGCCCATCAGATCCAAAAACATTGATTTTTACTTCAGCAGTAAAAATTATGGACCTCCAGAATGGTTTTGGCTTTTTTACGTACTCTTGAGCAAAACGTTATTTGATTAAATTTCATTTTAAACGTAATTTCGGCACATTCTGCCCTTCAAATCCGCTTTCATTTTTGCATTTCAAATAATTTGAGTAGAGGCTTTCTATTCAACTCGTTTTTTTACCTTAATTCGTAAAGCTGACGCACTTAATTTAGGGGTTTTCTTAATTTCTTTGATAATCCACTTTTTTCACGCTCTCGTAAGATTTTAAGCCTATCTGACCGATGCTTTGTTTCAAACCCTTTCGTTAATTTATATTTTGTTATTACATGTCGCACTGTATATGTATCTAAATTTTTGCATTAGTATTCCAAACTCAGAATACGCGATTCATGTTTTCCAACTTCGCAAAATACATTTACGGATTTCTGAACCTACCGATTTCCTTTTCACCCTCATTTTAAGCAACACCCTCAATAAAAATGCTTCTACAAAACTTTTTTCAAGCTAGACTGAATAGAAATATCATATTTTCTTGATTTCAAGTGCATTCAAAGGTATTTTTTCCAGGAATTATAAATAATTTTAGATAAAACTGTGCTGTGCCTTGACTTTTGTTGCACTATTTTCGTACTTCGCTGAAAAATGTTACATTAATGCTGTGAAATTTGCTATTTTACCGGTTTTTACTAATTAAACTAACTTCGCCGAAAATTCATATTTCTTCATATATATATATATATATATATATATATATATATATATATATATATATATATATATATATATATATATATATATATATATATATATATATATATATATATATATATATATATATATATATATATATATATATATATATATATATATATATATATGTATATATATACATATATTTATATATATATTTATATATATATATATATATATATATATATATATATATATACATTATATATATATATACATTATATATATATATATATATATATATATATATATATATATATATATATATATATATATATATATCTATATATATTTATATATATATATCGGCAAAATGATTAAGGGAGATCATCTCTGGAGTGGCCAATC
Source organism: Nemotelus pantherinus (assembly GCA_963978885.1). Taxonomy (NCBI): domain Eukaryota; kingdom Metazoa; phylum Arthropoda; class Insecta; order Diptera; family Stratiomyidae; genus Nemotelus; species Nemotelus pantherinus. Next base: position 111,685,919 of record OZ022263.1, on the reverse strand, counting down.
CGATTGAGCTGAAATTTTCGGAGGACGTAGATGTATATAAAAGATTCGCTAAAATTGAGATATCCTAAACTTTTTGGCGGCGGCGAGGGTTTTAGCGAATTTTGAGGTACTCCTATATTTCCAAGCAGTGTCAACTTTTGTTAAAAAAAAATATTTGGAAATAAAAACGTATTATGTTTTTAGCGTGTCTATGATAAAAAATTGGAAATTCTGAGCCATGTGTGGGTTCAGCGTGCCTAAAAGTAGGCAAGGATTTTTTTTCAAATTTTGATATGTCGTAACTTCTGACAAAAACATTAGATCAAAATTACAGAGCGTATTGATGTTGACTAAAATTAAATACACGTGGATTTTTAAAATAGTGCGGGTGGCCTTGTAGCTACGGCAGGCTCCTGAAAAAAGATCCTTCAAATCATTGACCTTCCTGAAAAATTTTAATTTGTGACAAAAATTTCAAATTATTGATAAATCTTAACCTTTTTCCATCATATCAAAATGAAATTTGTAAAATTCCGATTTGGACTAGAACGGCAAACCATCACCAAATTACCTCTATTTTCAGCACTCGAAAGTTCTGTTCACGAGAACTGACGATCATCAAGAAATTCACAGGACATGTTGGTATTAACTAGGACCAGATCTGATAGAAGTGATTTTGAAATGTGGGCAACCCTGTGGCAATGTTGCTATCTTGAAAAATCACTGAGAAAAAAAAACAGCTTTTTGGCCTATAACTTCCGATCCAGCTGTCAGATTTCAACCAAATTCACACAATATTTGGACCTTACCCCAGACAACATTTAATCACAATTAAGCTGAAAAATAAGAATAGAGCTGCCAGCTATGGTGATTTTTGTCTCCAAAATCTTGCCAGTTTGCTCAGCATGGTAAACTTTTTCCCTATAACTTGCAGTCCAGTCATAAAATCAAAACGAAGTTCATGCAGTAAATAGAACTTAATGTGAACCAAATGTCGTAGGAATTTCGTACAAAAATCCTGAGAGGGCTGTCAGGTATGACCATTTTTGTAATTTTTTGGAATTTCTTTACTGAGCGATTATGTCATTAGATTCACAAATGGAAATGATCCAGCAATGAAAACTAACAACAAATATTAACGCTTTAAAAATTTGAAAAGTTTTGAGGGTGGTTACCCCAAAATTATTTTCATCCGTATAACTTTTAGCGGAGTGATTCAATCGAAACGAAATTCACTGGTTGGGTTTAACTTGACGTGAAGCAGAATTGGTATATATTTTGCTTTGCTGATGACACAAGGCAACGAGCATTAGCCATTTTCATAAATTTGCACCAACAGATGCTTCACATTACATACTCATATGCAAAGTATTTGAAAAGAAATAAAAACCAATTTTTAAATTTTTCCGAGTTTTGAACATTTTTCGGATCGCAGCCTCAAACAACGTTTAACCGCTGAAGCTTCCGATGAAATTCTCCGAAGAGAACGAAATTCAAAGGATAAGTTGATTTAAATAGGAGCTTGTTATGGTAAACATATTGCTGCTTCATTGGAAAGTGTTTTATTAATGATAAGGAATGGTTGATATGATTCTACAAAAAAGTGTATTGCATCTTTCCACATTTTTTTTGTCACTCAAAGACAATTTCTACGAAAATTAGTTTTCTAGTGGTTTTGATGCGCTAGACTTTTTTGATATTCTTCTTGAAGTAAACATGCAAAACTTTTAATTAAATGCAAAAACATAATCCTTGATTATTAAAGTCGCCTTGAAAATAGGTTTTTTGCTCTTACTAAGTGCTCGTGCCTTAACTTTTTTTACTCGCTGTATATTATATGTGTATATTATATGTATATTATATATATATATATATATATATATATATATATATATATATATATATATATATATATATATATTTATATATACATATATATATATATATATATATATATATATATATATATATTTATATATATATATATATATACATATATATATATATATATATATATATATATATATATATATATATATACATATATGCATTTATGGCAAAGTGGTTTTAATACTAATTTTCTTCGAACATTAGCAAAAACTCATCTACACTCAAAAAAAATATGGTTGAATTTTACCCTTATAATAGAAGGAAACTGGTTTCCTACTATTAAAGATGTAAATTTACAAAAGTGCTTAAAACGACTATTTTTTTTACGACCAAATCGTGTGATTTTACCCTAAAAAATGATGCAATTTGATGGCTTTGGCGCAAAGGTTAATAGCAAACTAGTAAACCTACACTCTTTGTGCTTCAATTTACAAAAGCTGTGTATTATTCAGCTGATATGGCGTAAAAGCAAAAAAATGCACATCGAATGTGTAAAAAAATTTGTGATTCGTTATTTTAAACGAAAAAATGAATATATTTCCTATTATCAAAGTACTAATTATAGACCCACTTTTTAGAGTGTATGCTGAAAAGGATCTGGTCAATTTGGCTGAAAGTGTTGTCATCTGTGGATGCTTATGTTCTTTCGTGAGTGCTACAATATGGGTAGCATGCCGAACTTAGGACTGTTTTTCTACTGCAAGCAAAGTTTATCAAGCGTTAGCCGATGTTGTTAGTTTCACCGTGAAGATAGTACCTTCTAATTGATCTGCGACGCATGTCTTCATTCTCGAGTATAGCAGTGAAAGCATTGTCATTATTTTGGCATTGTTTTTGTTGCTTTGATGCGGATTGCACACAATCCTTTGCTTACTGTCTTGCTTACATCATATGTATTTTTAGCTTCCTAACTACGACGAATGCTACTTTGAATTCACGGTTTCCTGAAGCATTCCCACTTTTCAATATTGTGTGCAACCTCATGCCCTGTTCTTTGCTGCTAATCTAGTTTGGTTGCTTGAATTACCTTTGCTTTGGAGGTATTCTGGTCTAGAAATTTGATCAAATCGATTTTGTATCGTTTCCATATTTTCAAAGTTTAGACCTTTAAGAATAAGCTTTTAAAAGGATTTTCGGAAATTCGAATTATTTTTGGAGTTACAGCTATTTTTGTGACACGCCAACCAACTGCCCGAAACGAGACTCCAAGTTTTAAACGCGTTTTTCTCGGAACTACTTTTCTCGATACGGTTGACATGATATCTATAGTTGTAATGAGCTGATTTACGTGAAATTTTGCACAATCCCTTTTAACACTATTGGTTATCGTCTGACGTAGGGATTTATTAAATTTTTTTTCTACTATTTAATAAAAATCCCCAAAAGTTAAAAAAATGAGGCAAAAAACCACCTTTTTTTTTACATGGACGCCATTTTGTGAAAAAAAAGTTTTTTCAAATCGTCTACGTCACAGAAACTCCACATTCTTTTTATTACAGAATTCACCAAAAATTTATGTTTCAGACCACCAGGAAGGTTGAAATCATGTCAACCATGAGACAAGTTTTTTTTTTTGAGCCTTCACTTCGCCGGCCTGTACGTACATCAATTTTTATTTTTTTATTTTTTGAATACAGTTTTGTACTTTTAAAATGTTAATAAAAGACTGGTAAAAAAATATATACCAAAAATATTCATGGTTTTTTTTATTGCGTCCGTAAAATCACCTCAAAATCGTGCCTCTAGACCAGTATACTGCCTTAACAGCGCCAGGCTTATTTAGCGATTTTACATTCAAAGATCCAAATGTGGAACCCATATTTCTTTTGCAAGGACGTGTCCGTTGGCTTCAATTTCTGTTCTTAAAATTCCAGAATGGTATAAAATTTTGCAGTGAACGAATCGCTCCAAAAGCCTTTCTTTCTCTATCACTGGAGTTAGTCTATCACGGGGGTATTGGTGCTCGATTTCTAATGAAAACTAACAGTGTGGGCGAAAACAAGAGGTGAGCGAAGTAATTTCAAAAGACACATCAGCCATTTAATTCCACGTTATAATTCCCACGTAATCTCAATGTCAATTTCCAACATCAATTTAAAATAATTTACTACAAATGTAATTGCATTTACTGGCTGCACTTCTCGTATGAAGATGCAGGAAAGAGCATGAAAATTGCATGCTAAAGATTTCAGTGGCAGGCTGGATGACTTTTTTTTTAATAAAGAAGTAAACAAAAAATTCATGGCGTCATTACGGAGCTTCATTACGAAATTTTCAGACTGTAAAAGTTAGCAATATAATAATGTTCTCAATATAAATAACAAAACACTAGACTTCGTTCTATCTAATATTCCCTCTCATAATATCAGTGTTCATACGGCCTCCTTCCCTTATGTCCAAGCTGACTTACATCATCATCCTCTCTCAATCACACTTCATGTTGATCTTCAGATCTTTAAAGCTCCTTCTCGAGCCATGCGCCTTACTTTCCATAAAGCTGACTTCTTTGGTATGATGACTAAAATGAACTCGGTCAACTGGCTCTCCTTCTCTCGTGGCCTCACTGTCAATAAGCTTGTTATAAAATTCCACAACTTCCTATCCAACCTTATCTCCCGTTTCACTATTTCAGGACGTCCTTGCAAGCCTTATGACGCTCCTTGGTTTCGTCGTGATGTGGCGTCTGCCCTGAAAGCTCAGGATGTCGCTCGAGCTAGATTTAGACATACAGGCTCTCATGATGACTTTCTCGAATTTTTGAGGCTACGATCTTCTACCAAAACTGCCGTCAATCAAGCTACCCAAGATTATTTTTCCAGCAATGAGTCCTTTATGTGCTTTAACCATCAAAAACCCTTTTGGTCCAATGTCCGTTCTTTCAAAAGTTCCCATCGTTTCCCCGATTCCATGTTCCTCAATAACGCTAATGCATCTAAGCCATGTGACATTTGCGACCTCTTCGCAAAAAATTTTTCTTCCTTCTTTTCTCAATATAATCTACCTTCCATTTACACAAATCCTCTGGAAATTGAAACCATACTCGAGCGTTTGATGTCAATGTTGGTTGTGGTTCTGAAGGTATCCCTTAAGCATATCGCACACTATTCCGACACGACACGTCACAACACGACACGACAAAAATCTGTCAGAATAAATTGTATGTAATTGTATGAACACACTTGACCAACACGTCACGACACGACAGGACAGCAAAAAATGTTTGTCGTTTGGGATGTTCAAATTCAATCCAATCCGACAAATGATGTACGTCGTTGTAGCGTGTCGTGTCGGTTAGTGTGCGGGCTTTCATATAGCTTCATAGATTTTATGATAAGCATCAGTTGTAGTTCGGCAGTTGGATATTTAAAAAAAAATTACGAATCGGAAATAGATGAAGTAAAATTTTTTGGCCAGAAAATAGAAAGAGCTGTATGAAATAAGTTCAAAAAGTTACAATAAATCACAATAGAAGGAAAATATATGAAAAGAATTTGCTGAGAAAATTTCAATTTTAATTTTTTTAAATGTTTCACACTACACACTTTCCATTGTATTAATCATAATACATTTTCTGAGCAATTCCTGATAAGCATCAGTTGTCGGAAACTACTGGGTGGTGCGAAAATTTCTGTCCTTAGTATTGTTTTGTACAACATTTACCACACTTGAAGCAACATAATATATAATTAGTATGAATTATGCCCTCATTTGTTTTCAACACAATCTAAAATTCGCTTTCTGAAACTTTCACATAAAGTAGATTATTTACCTATCAGTTCGATCCGTTGAAGAATGCCAAAGTTTTTCAGGTTTTAAAAAAAATTCGATATATTAATCCTCTTTGAATTTTGTTACCTGTTTTTACCGACTCTTAACCAACCACAGTCATTATTTTGATATCATCACTGAATTAATTAAAGCTATGTAGGTTTAAGAAAAATAGAAGAGGGTTTCAAAATTCGGAAAGATAGACTTTTCCCACTAATTTATTCGGGTTGATTTTTCATATCAAAGAACAGAAACTTTTACGCTATCCTGTAGAAAGAATTGTATGAAATAAGCTCACAAAGTTACGACAACACACAAAATAAGACAAATAGATGGGAAGAAATTACAATTAATTTCAGTTTTATGATTTGTTTTAATTTTTAACAATACACATTTTTCATTGCACTAAACATAATGCATTTTCTGAACACTTTCACAAAATGATGTGTCGCTCGGTTCGGTATGGTGTGCGTTGGTCTACCGACTGTCGTACGACATTTTTCTATGTCGTGTCGTGTCGTGACGGAATAGTGTGCGACAAGCTTAACATGTTGGCCAAATCACTATCATCGTCCTTATGAGTTCCCTTGTCTTTTATATTGAACCTCAGCCATCAACTCACCGCCAGTTGAAAATCTGCTTATACATCCCATATCCACAAGCCTGGAGACCCAAGTTGTGTTTCCAACTACCTTCCAATTTCCCTCCTTCCTTGTTTTTATATTTTACTAGCTTGGTTGCTTCTGCCTTAGACCAACGGAAACAAATGAAGGTGATATATACTGACTTCTCAAAAGCTTTTGATTCTGTGGATCACAGAATTCTTCTAGCAAAATTTCGAAGTTATGGGGTGTCAGGTTATCTTTTGTCCTATGTTTCTGGTCGTTTTTTCATCCTATGTTTCTGGTCGTTCTTGTGCTGTATCTTTCTGTCCACTTTTCGGTGCCTCTCAGGGCTCCATTCTCGGTCCATTTATTATCCTAATCTTTATAAGTGATCTTCCTTCCTTTATTCGTTCTCCTTGCCACTTGTTTGCTGATGACTTTAAGGTTTTCAAAGTAATTGAATCTACCAACGAATGCCTCCAACTCCAAAACGATCTCGGTACTCTGTGCGACTTGCGCTCTAAAAATTCACTTACTATGAACTTATCCAAATATCATCAAATGTCCTATACGTATAAAATGTCACCATTAATATATTCCTATACTCTGTGCGGATCTTCCATTACGGTTGTTGATAATTTTAAGGATGTTTGTGTGTGCTTTGTTCCAAAGCTCAAATTTGACCTGCACATTGCCTATATAAACGTCAAGGCCTCTCGTCTGTCCGGTTTCATTCTTAGATACTCTTCTTCTTTGACTAGCAGCGCTACCTCTTTCCATCTATTTTTTCACTTGTTCGTAGCATCCTAGAGTATTGTTGACAAGTGTGGTCTCCTCGTCATAAATATCTCAATGAGGCAGTGGAATACGTTCAGCGTAGGTTAACTCGCTCACTGTTGTTTAAATTCAACATCCCTTACTGTGGTCATAGGGATCGTCTTTTCTTATTCCAAATTCCTTCATTAGATTCCCGACGACTTTTCCTTGAGGAGTGCTTGCTTTTCAAGCTACTCCATTGCCCTATGCTATCCGATCTTGGTTATATGCTGTGTATACGTAACGTCAATCAATCAGATAGATCTAAATTAATGTTTTTGCTCTGAAGTTTATTTTAACTCGCCACTAGTGCGTATCCCCAGGAAGCACAACGATCTTCAGCTTGGTCCTTTTCCGCTAACGTTCTCCCAATTTAAGTCACAAATTAAAGATTTAATTCTTAAAGCTCCTTATAATGTTTGATTTTTTTTACCGTTTTTGCACTTTCTTCCATGTTAACTTGTATATTGCTTTAATTTGTTGAAGTTTCAAACATGTATACATCTAATATTTTCAATTATTTGTAAATTTTTTTTTCTGTTTTAAAATCTTTTTTTGGCTTTATCAAATATTTCTATTTTTGTATATGGGCAGTAGCCTGTTAAAATAGATTTAAATAAATAAATTAATAAAAAATATCGCAATCACGTTTTTTCAGCTTTTAAAACGTAGTTGATTCATAATTCAAGAAAGCTTCAAACATAGAGATTTTTTCCTTTGAAGAGTTTAAATAAACATTTTAAAAAATTGCTATGAAACCAGTTCCTTTAGTATATATATTTAGTATATGTTTATATATTTTCGTGAAAAATTTTGTCAGTTCGCTTTTCATACGAAAATTGTTTCTCTGGCGCATGAGTTGGATACTATTACCGCTGGGCTAAAATTGTGGTAGTGAGTAAATAAATTATCTCTTTTTATAATTTTTTGAATTGTAATATTATTTTGATTTATTTTGTTTTAGTTTTTGCTTTGTACTTAGTAGGCAAACGATATAAAAATTTGCTTAAAATTTGACTAAAATTTTGTGTAGTTTATGTATCAAATATTTTTTTTCGATCAATCAAAACAAAACTACACATACACGCACTTTCGAGTATTTTTCACATCAAGCATCGTCGACTCAAAAATATCTCTCATTTTAAATACGCCATTCCAAAATCATATATCAAACAACACAAATAAAAAACGCTGCACAAATCAAAACCTTTCCAAAAACCATTTAAACAATGCACCGCAACCTATCATATCCTTGGCATCAAATCACACAAAAAGAAACTTTTGCATATTAAAGCCGTGATTACAACGGATCATCTTTATCGATATCGGTGATTAAGATTCATTTTAATGGCGCGCAGATGCGCTTGTGTTTCATGACCTTGACGATGGCACGGTAACACTTGCCCTCACATGCAAATAGCTATAAATCGATTGTTACTTTTTGTGATTCTTGTACTTTAAGGCATATAATGAATAAAAGATATGTCGACTGTTGTATTTAGTTTCAAGCTCGATCGATTGATTTGGTATGTTCGGCATTCATTGGATGTTTTCGAAAATTTTACAATTTGCCAAATTGAAAATATTAAAATAAAATTATACGAAACAATCTTTTGGTATTCCAAAAGGGTGCATAATTGGGTACTTGATTTAAATATCGTTGTGAGAAGCTTGGAATCATTTTTGGGTAGATTTCGAAAGATCGCAACATTGTCGCTCAGAAACTGCTTATGGCAATCTATTGAAAACACATTTCAATGTTTCCGACTGATTCAGCCGATTGACTCGGCTCTGATCGATTGGCTGGTAAACTGTTGCGGAACTTTGCCACCATCAATACAAGCATGTGCTGCGATTCTTCTCATCTTTTCGTTATTGTTATTATACGAGTTTTATTGTATATTAATAAACTCATCTCACGATTTCATGTGCGAAGTAAGCAGGTAACAATACGAGTCTAGCAATCAATCGTCGTAATCTGTAATTATGGTCAGGAAACATGGTTAGGTGAGCTCGAAAATGCATCAGATGCGATACGCGGAGGTTGCAGTGATATTGATAAAATTAACTATAAATTTGTAAGGTAGATCTTTGGGAACAAAAAATAACATTTACATTAAAAGCAGCAATCTCTGATCCCTTCAGTACTCTTCGAATTGGAAAAAAATGAGTGGCAAATCATGCCAAAAGAATTCACACTTTTTCGAAATAAATGTATACTACTTGTTGTTTTATCTGAAGTCTTTCGATCTCAATGCTAAAACGTGTTCTTCGGTATTGCAAAATAAAAGACTAGACAAAAACTAAAGAAAATAATGAAACAACGAATTAACTGAAAAACTAATGAAAAGATTGTGTGTCGCATCTTCTTTCTGACATAAAAAAACAGTCAGCCAAGCATCTTGCTTACGAATAATAACAAAATCGAAAGATGATATATGGGACTCGATTATTGATTTCAGGGTCATAAAAATTCGTGCTTGGCGTTCCACGACACGATATGATAATGATTTTCGATTCTGAATGTTTTTTGTCATTTCTGAAGTTCCGTTTACAGCAAAAATACACGGTTTATGATATCTTCGAGTGTGTTTTCGATTTTTGTTCATTATGATGTACTTAATAAATTTGTTCTAAGTAGGAGATTCATTGCAATCTGTGATTGAGGTTTCCCGTGTTCCGTGAGAATATGCCGTACAGATGCATTTTCCCGGTGATTCATAGAACTATGAATGTTTTTAGCTCGCTGGTGTAAGTATGTGTTGAGCTAGTCATCATTTATTGTAATAAAATGTGTCAGTTAGAAATTGAATGCAAGACATACATATATGCTGGTAGAAGTTTAACATATTTTTAAAAAATCTATCAGTTTTTCCCACTCAATTTTCGCACCGAAATTTTAAATTGACTCAAGACAAGTCCAACAATTGACGTAAAAACTCACTTGGACCCAAAACAGCTAATTATTAATAATATCATACCGTACACAAACTTGTGTGCGATTAATAAATTTTACAATTAACTATTCAGAGCACAGGTTCCAAACGACATAAAAAACAGCCCAGGTTTTTATTAAAACAGCAATTTTTTCTCAAGCACACCAGAAACAGTAAACAACCAGAATTGATTAAAAATAGTTTTAATTGATTCATCGCATATTGAATTCTCATAAATAAATAAAAATGTCATCAAGCACAGTAGGATATCAAATATTCTTTCACAGTGTGTTGTTTGTTTTGTTTATACATCGTCATTATTTCGATTTGTCAAGTCAGTTTTGAACTGTAGTTGTTGCTTACTTTTGTTGATAATTTCTTTTTTTGCCGAACGACTTTGGCACGTTTTATATTTTGTGGAAAATTGATATTGCTGAAAAATATACATACATATATATTTACTAGAATGCTATGAAGTAGATCAAAGTATTTTGTGGGAATATATTGGAAAGATGTTGATATGTTTAAAGATTGAAGAGATAGCATTATTTTGACAGACGCTGGAGTGTGTCGAGAAAGATATTTCTGAGAATGAGAAGAATTTTCGTTGGAAACAAGCTGGTAGGAGGGCAAAGCTAATTGAAACACTTTTTAGAACATCAAGATGAAATAAACTATTGCACATGAGCTTTTGAAAATATCTATACAGGAATAATTAATAGCACTGGTAAATAAAATAGTATTTTGAAAAATCTGATTCTTAATTTTGATGTCACTTAAGAATGATGCTTAATTTGATTTGTTTGGGTCTTGTTTTTTGTGTTACAGCAAATGAGTAAAATGGGCCATATCCTACTGATTGACAGTTTCATTCAATGCATACAATAATACCTTTATTATATATAGTTCTTTTTCGTTACTATCAATATTTACATGATTTTAACATAAATGTAGAAAATGTGCAATAACCATTGTTAAAAGCCGCATTAATTATATATATGTACATGTGTATAATGTATAAATATTATTATGTCCCATCATTTTCCATGCATGCATCTATTACACACATGCATATCCATACATTTTTTCATACGCATCTTCCATGCACATATTGTCATATTCAAACATCCCAGCAAACAATTTAGTGAGCGTTCACTAAAAACGATAGTTTCTCGACAATCAACAGACATATCCCTCATACGAAACCGAGCTTGTTCGTAAAACGATCCGCAGCAATAATTTTGCTTAGGATGACCGACGCAATAAATAATGCAAGCCATGCGTATGTACCCTATGGCCTATGCGGCTCAGTAGCAGATTTAACATAGATTTTTCACCTAGTTTGCTGGTCGCGATAACCCAAAAAAAATTTCAGTTCAACTCGATTGTGCTCTGAATGCGTCTGTGCTGAACATTGTTCTTGTATAACGATGTTTTATGTTCGTCTTTAGTAGCCTATATTGCTTTATTCTTCCAGTCTTCCAAATTTACTCTACTATGAGTAAATAATTTGAACTCATTTTCAATTCGTAAAAGCTAATATATTTGAATTCGTTAAAATAATCGCTAATAATTCATAAAAGTATCACTTTTAACGAGTATATAGGTGATATATACTCGCTAAAACCACATTTTTTCTAACTCATTTACGATTTGTAAAAATGATTCTTCTCGGATGGCCATTTTAGTAAGACCAATGAATCGTTTTCGATTCATTTACGAGCTCGTTAACGACAAAAACATTCGTAAAATAAGACTCTTTTATGAATTAATTACGATACATTTGGTTTGCTGGGATCACACCATGCATCCATGCATTAGTCTATACATACATGACTTCATACAAAGCACTGCACCATCATGTTATCGAAATTCACAAGCTCATGCTCATACATCTGCTGTAATATTACGCCAATTGTCTCATCTCAACGGAATTCGCTGTAAAGCATTCCAGACATAATTTATGACAGGCTGCCTCCACTAGCAATTTCCCATGGCATGAAATTTGAAATTGCCAGTGGAGGCAGCCTATGGTATGCAATATTTTATGGTCTGCCATAAATGGTAGGCAATATGGTATGCAATTTCCTCGGCAATCTGCCTGGCAATATTTTGACAGTTCTTGATTTCAAAATGGCGCTGAACTGTGGGAATGTTTTATTTCTTATAGGAAATTGTAGGGATTTTGAATTCAAAGGGATTTTTAGATCTCGTTGAGCAATGAAAATAGTACACACAATATGAAATGGTGGGAAATTGCGAAAAAATCGAATTTTGATGCGGAATGGTGAAATTATATATAATTTTCTGATTTAAAAATGAAAAAATTTCGATTTTGGACGATGAATAAATTTATGAGACTCCCAGTTGATGATTGGTGGATTATTCAAATTACTTTTATCTCATTCCCCTTCGTACCCCAGCAAATCATATAATAGTTACATTTTCGTCTGAAATTTCACCCGCTTATCCAAAAAGTAACTAATCCTACACGTGAACTTTTCATAAGTAGCAGAATTTCTTCGCTCTGCGCTTCAAATAACTTCTTAAGAGCATTTGACACTCGGATACAGCGCACGTCCTTCTCGCTCAGGGTCATTTTCGAAATGAAATTGCATGCCATGAAATTGCCCATGCACAGATTGCATACCATAAGTTTGACAGTCGCTACCATCGGAAATTGCAGGGTAAATTGCTAGTCGAGCCCCGGTGTCAAGCAATCATTTTTGGTACTAAAAATTTAATCTGCTTGCAAGGGGTTTTCCAAAAGTCCATGACTGGCCAATGAACATCACTGGCAGAAATAAGGGGAAAAGAACTTGCGAGCATACAAATGTTTAATACAAGAATACTAATTCTCCCTAGTAGCTGCGAGAATACGCTATTGGAATTTCCAATGAGCATCACAATCACTCAGCATGCAATAACCACACATTTCGGGCCATGCGGAGGTACGATCGGCCGCCGGCCAAAGCTTCAATTCGCATTCACCCTAGATGACAGAAATGCGAGAATACGATTCGGGCTTTCAAAAACGTTCTTTTTATAAAGCAATAAAACTAAAAGCTCAAACTTTCCCTTGTCTATGCCTTGCCAGTCTTAGACATGTAATGTTAAAAATAAGTAAACAGGCTTTGAATCGGCAATGGTTTCATGCGTTACGCGAAAAACTTACCGAATATATGCCGTTACATTACTTTTCCCGTTGGAATGGTCAACCATGCATCTATGCATATAAATCACGTGTCATACTTATACCACTAGCCATAAGATACATTGTACAGACACACCGATGTCTTTTCCTACAGAAATGTAAACTATACATATTCCGTGAGAATTAGCATAAGTAACTAAATTTAAGCAAATAAAATTTAGCTGACGATGTAAGCAAAATTTTCTTATAAAACAATTAACACTGGAATCAAGATTTCAATTTATTTTGGGACAACAAACGAGTTGTTTCAATTCATTGGTGACCCCGAGCACGTCCAAGCCTATTTTTATTCCTAGTGTGAGGCTGCATTAAGGTCCTCAAAGAAGGATTGATTTAGAAATCCTTGCATTTTTTGTCACATATGCACCAAGAAGGTTGCCAGTGAGTCTCATCAAGGAGAACAGACCTTCGCCTTCCTACGACACTAAGGAGCAGCACTAGGAAGGTTACCAGCAAGTCTCTTCAAGGACAATATATTTGCGCCTTTCTACGACGCTGAGAAGCAGCACCAGGAAGGTTGCCAGTGAGTCTCATCAAGGAGAACACATATGCGCTTTTCTACGACGCTAAAGAGTAACACCAAGGAAGCTACCAGCGAGTCTCATCAAAGAGAACACATCTGCGCTTTCCTACGATGCTGAAGAGCAGCACAAGGAAGGTTGCCAGCGAGCCTTATGAAAGAGAACACATCTGCACTTTCCTATGACGCTGAAGAGCAGCACCAGGAAAATTGCCAGCGAGTCTCATCAAGAAGAACTCATCTGCACTTTCCTGCGACGCTGAGGAGCAGCACCAAAGAGGTTACCAGCGAATCTCATTAAGGAGAACATCTGCGTCTTCCTACGATGCTGAAGATCAGCCCCAGGAAAGTTGCCAACAAATCTCATCAAGGACCACATCTGCGCCTTCATACGACGTTGAGGAGCAGCAACAGGAAGGTTGCCAGCGAGTCTTATCAAGGGAAACACATCTGCGCCTTCCTAAGACGCTGAGGATCAGCACCAGGAAAGTTGAAAGCAAGTCTCATTAAGGACCACATCTCTGCCTTCCTATGGCGCTGAAGAGTAGCATCAGGAAGGTTTCCAGCAAGTCTCATCAAGGGAAATACATCTGCGCTTTCGTACGACACTGAAGAGTAGCACCAAGAAAGTTGCTAGTGAGTCTCATCAAGGAGTAAGAGTGCAGACATTTACCAAGTGCTCGAAACTTTCTAGCACTAAGAAAACGAGAATAAGCGGTAATACCTTTAGCTGCTTAGGTTTGAGGCAAGTTGCTGGATGCTGATTTTGTGACAATACACTTTTTTAAAGCCTGCAGCTAGTTAATTTGGACAAGCTTGCAAAACTACAGTCCAGGTTAGCCAAAGCAATTGAAAAAAAGCAAGAAAACTTCTTCAAGACCCCTACCTCTAGAAAAAGTCTACGATATCTCACAACCCAGCTTGGTTTATTAGACCAAGATTGGATTGAGTTTCAAGCTCAACACTTGGAGCTTTGCAAAATTGAAGACAAAAATCCGTCCCATCCTTACTTCGAAGAAAATTTCGATAAGGAAGTAAAGGATCTATATAGTGATTTCAAAGCCAAACTAGACCATTGCATCAGAACTTTTGAAATGAAGTCAACAATGACAACAGATTCTCCCCAAGTTTTAGCAAAAAGTGACATACATAAAAACATTAGAGCATAAGACGCAATGATGGATACACTTCATTATTCCCTTCAGGCTCTACAAATGGCATTGCAAAACCCACAATTGAAAGCCTTTTATATACAACATTCTTCTAATCTTTTTAACAGTTAGCAATCAATAACCAATCCTTACTTTGAGATTTTGGCAGAAGGAACTTTAGGACAATACGATGCCAACAAATACGTGCAGCTAGATTTCCAATACAATGACATGCGCATTATGTTATTGGAGTAACTTCCTCCAAAAGTCTGCATTCAGCTCTGGACAGAGAGCTATTTTACTCTCATCGGTTAGACTCCCCATCGGCTAGACTTCTCGAAAGCCTTGGAGAGAAAAAAAAGATAAATCAAAGAGACAAGGAGTTAAAACAGACTAGTACGTTTCCCTCGACCAACCACTCAACTTCTTGTCCACTTTGTAAAAACCAATCACACGGTCCCAAGTTTTGCCCTTCATTCTTGAAACTATCTCCATCAGCGCGGATAAAATCGGCAAAACAATTCCAGCATTGCATAAATTGTTTGAAACCCAATCATAAAACCTCATCGTATCTGTCACGAAACTGTCTCCAATGCTATAAGCGTTATAACAGTTTGCTACATTTTGAAACCCAAGAAAATATAGCAGAATCTTCCCCTTTTTCTGAGAAAATCGATTCTAAGAATACGGTTAATACAGCGGCTGATCGTAATAACTTATAACCTGCTTACACGTTTCTAACAGCTGCCATTGTCAACGTCGAAGACTGTTTGGGTTATACCGTACCATGCAGAACTCTGTTGGACTCGGGATCTCAGCTGAACTTCATTTCTGACGGCATGGTCAATAGACTAGGGTTTGTCACTGTTCGGAAAAAGATAGACTTTAATAGGTTAAGAGAGTTCAAATTGCACGCAAGACGCCAAATTAATGTTATTGTTAAATCAAAACTTAATCAATTCGAGTCTCGAATCGAGTCACTTATTTTGCCTCAAGTAACGACTGAGCAGCCAAGCATTTTTCTAAATATTACTAGGGGGCTTCGCCCCCTGCTCGCTTCGCTCACCAACCCCCAG
This sequence comes from Nemotelus pantherinus, assembly GCA_963978885.1. Taxonomy (NCBI): domain Eukaryota; kingdom Metazoa; phylum Arthropoda; class Insecta; order Diptera; family Stratiomyidae; genus Nemotelus; species Nemotelus pantherinus. Next base: position 111,669,964 of record OZ022263.1, on the reverse strand, counting down.
ACCATTTACGATTTTAAATTGTACATTTTACTGGACGTATGTACTAAAGCCGTGCGAAAATCAATAAAAGTTCACAGTCGCAGTACACATATATAAATATATATATATATATATATATATATATATATATATATATATATATATATATATATATATATATATATATATATATAAATATATATATATATATATATATATATATATATATATATATATATATATATATATATATATATATATATATATATATATATATATATATATACATACATTTATATATATATACATATATATATATATATACATATATATATATATATATATATATATATATATATATATATATATATATATATATATATACACGTCGGATTTCGTACGTTTATGTGTCTACTATAAGAGAAAAATAAAAATATAATCCGACCAAATTTCCAAAACTTTTTTTATTAATAGAGAGAAAGGCTGGCCAATTCGAAGCAACATCAAATTGGTAGATCTTGAGTTTAACAATCCAAGGAGAATAGATCTGCTGTAAGGCGCTGACCTTTACGCCAAATTAAAGTCAGTTGGTCAAATCAAATTATCTGAAAACCTGCCAACTCTACAAAACATACTATTAGGGTGGGCGCTTTATCGTGCGACTTCCATTTTCAAACCCACCGTATTTACTGGGAAGGTCCCAAGATATAGCAGAAAAAACGTTTCCTAGCTTCGAGAAAAATCTAGACAAGATCCCTGAGCTGAAGAAGCAATATGTTGATTTCATGCTAGGACTAATCAGATTAAATCACATGGAAGCAATTGACCATATATTAAAGAAAAATTATTTTCTCCCACACCACTGTGTGTTAAAACCAGAAAGCAAAAGCACTAAGCTAAGAGTTGTATTCGAGGGGTCATATAAATTTTTTCTTTATTTTGATTTCACAACACTTTTTCGTTGCTCCGTACAAGTTGGTGTTATATTAACGTCCATTACTTGCACTTTATCATACGAGGACTCACTTTCAGTTTCCAAGATTGTTACTGACTCCTTTTCAAATTCGGTAGTCCGCGAAACATCATATTTATCATCCAAAACTGACGCAAGGACATCGTCACACATTAAGTGTGACCATAAAATTGAGAGGGATCGATTTCTATAATATCATTAAAACATCCGTTTACGCATACGAAGCCATTCATTGATTGGTCTCCATAACGAAAATATTACTTTTAGTGCATACGAAGTCATATATGGCTCCAATAAAACTAACATCAAAAATACTGTAATGATTAACAATTTTTAAAAACAAACTTTGCTCCTTCATTCACTTGTAACATGTCTTACACTCACACGGGAAAGGTACGTTACAAAAGGATACAGTTTTAGAGATGAGGATACATGTTATCTTGTGAATACGATTTGGTTCTTTTGCATAGAATTTCTGGTAAAAGCTAGTACTAAGGAACACCTGAAGATAAATTATAGCGAAATTTGAGCGAAATTGGAGCGAAATTAGAGTGAAATCGGAGCGAAATCCGAGCGAAATTAGAGCAAAATCGGAGAGAAACTAGAGCGTGAAATTTGAGCAAAACTCGAGCGAAATTAAAGCGAAATTCGAGTTGAATTTTTGCTCCGATTTCGCTCTAAATTTCAGAGCGAAATTACAGCGAAGCTGGAGCGGAATCGGAGCGAAATTTTGCTCTGGAAATTAGAGCTAATTCGCAGCGAAGTTTTACTCTGGAAGCGAAATTCCGCTCTGCGAATTTCGTATCGATCCAATGACTGCGTTCGAAGGTATAGGAGTATAAGGAGTATAAAGAAATTTAGGGTTACCAGCCGCAACATTTTCCAAATAATCAAAAACTTAATATTTGCTGTTTACTGTCACTACAATATCATTACCATTTGAATATTTTACGATAAAATCGCTTAATAAAGATATTGCAAATAAATATAAAGCCAACAATAGCTGGCAACCCTATCGTGGCTTTTCAACCAGACTCGATCTGAATAATGCCTATAGTAGGTTCCATAAATTGTATGAAATTTGTATTGATTTCATGACTGCACTGGAAGTTATAGGGCAAAAAGCTTTATTTTCCTGAGCGAATTTTCAAAACCAAGGACACAAAAATTATCATAACTGGCAGCACCAATCGAATTTTTCAACAAAATTTCTTTCAAATACGGCTTAGAGTAAGGTTCAGCTACTGTGTCATTTTCATGAAAATCTGGTAGCTCAATCAGAATTCATAGGGCAAAGAGCAGTTTTTTTCTTTGTAATTTTTCAAGCTGGCACAGAGTTGCCCCCGATTCAAAATCGCTTCTTTCAGATCTGGTCCTTTTTAAGTCCAATGTATTCTCTAAATTATAACTGCATCTGATTATTGGTTCGAGAGTGGTATCAAAAAATTTCAATGAAAAAATCTCAGGAACGCGCGATCCGATTGAATTGAAATTATCAGGATACATTGGTGTATATACAGAATAGTGCCAGGTCTCACGAAAAGTTAATAATCTTTAACCCTATGTTGCCGGTGGCCATTTTGGTGATGTTTTAAATATACCTATAATTCTGTCAAAAAATAAATTTTCCAAAAATAAAGTTTAAATAATGAATCCTAAACGTGTTTTTAATGTGAATATTAAATGTTTTTGAAAATTTTAACCCTTTGTGTGCACTAGGCACCTAAAATGAGATTGGGAAAATTTGAAAGTTTTTGAATTGCGATAACTTTTTACTTTATTATCAAATTATTATTAAACTGACAGGACATATTAATGTTGTTAAGTTGCACACTTGCATAGTTTTTTATGAACGTGCTGGCAACCCTGTAGCTACAGCAGGCACTGAAAATGAAAACATTCAAACCATAGAATCTCCGAAACAAATTTCCGTTTCTTACAATTAAAACCACTTTTTATACAAATTTTATGCCTTATCTACACAGTCAAAGTCAAACTTTGGAAATTTCATTTCGGACAAGAACGGTAACCCTCTCCGAATTTACCTATATTTTTTAGCATAAAAATTTTTGTTCACGGGAACTCTCGAACCAATAATCAGATGCAGTTATAATTTAGAGAATACATTGGACTTAAACAGGACCAGATCTGAAAGAAGCGATTTTGAATCGGGGGCAACTCTGTGCCAGCTTGAAAAATTACAAAGAAAAAAACTGCTCTTTGCCCTATGAATTCTGATTGAGCTACCAGATTTTCATGAAACTGACACAGTAGCTGAACCTTACTCTAAGCCGTATTTGAAAGAAATTTTGTTGAAAAATTCGATTGGTGCTGCCAGTTATGATAATTTTTGTGTCCTTGGTTTTGAAAATTCGCTCAGGAAAATAAAGCTTTTTGCCCTATAACTTCCAGTGCAGTCATGAAATCAATACAAATTTCATACAATTTATGGAACCTACTATAGGCATTATTCAGATCGAGTCTGGTTGAAAAGCCACGATAGGGTTGCCAGCTATTGTTGGCTTTATATTTATTTGCAATATCTTTATTAAGCGATTTTATCGTAAAATATTCAAATGGTAATGATATTGTAGTGACAGTAAACAGAAAATATTAAGTTTTTGATTATTTGGAAAATGTTGCGGCTGGTAACCCTAAATTTCTTTATACTCCTATACCTTCGAACGCAGTCATTGGATCGATACGAAATTCGCAGAGCGGAATTTCGCTTCCAGAGTAAAACTTCGCTGCGAATTAGCTCTAATTTCCAGAGCAAAATTTCGCTCCAATTCCGCTCCAGCTTCGCTGTAATTTCGCTCTGAAATTTAGAGCGAAATCGGAGCAAAAATTCAACTCGAATTTCGCTTTAATTTCGCTCGAGTTTTGCTCAAATTTCACGCTCTAGTTTCTCTCCGATTTTGCTCTAATTTCGCTCGGATTTCGCTCCGATTTCACTCTAATTTCGCTCCAATTTCGCTCAAATTTCGCTATAATTTATCTTCAGGTGTTCCTTAGTACTAGCTTTTACCAGAAATTCTATGCAAAAGAACCAAATCGTATTCACAAGATAACATGTATCCTCATCTCTAAAACTGTATCCTTTTGTAACGTACCTTTCCCGTGTGAGTGTAAGACATGTTACAAGTGAATGAAGGAGCAAAGTTTGTTTTTAAAAATTGTTAATCATTACAGTATTTTTGATGTTAGTTTTATTGGAGCCATATATGACTTCGTATGCACTAAAAGTAATATTTTCGTTATGGAGACCAATCAATGAATGGCTTCGTATGCGTAAACGGATGTTTTAATGATATTATAGAAATCGATCCCTCTCAATTTTATGGTCACACTTAATGTGTGACGATGTCCTTGCGTCAGTTTTGGATGATAAATATGATGTTTCGCGGACTACCGAATTTGAAAAGGAGTCAGTAACAATCTTGGAAACTGAAAGTGAGTCCTCGTATGATAAAGTGCAAGTAATGGACGTTAATATAACACCAACTTGTACGGAGCAACGAAAAAGTGTTGTGAAATCAAAATAAAGAAAAAATTTATATGACCCCTCGAATACAACTCTTAGCTTAGTGCTTTTGCTTTCTGGTTTTAACACACAGTGGTGTGGGAGAAAATAATTTTTCTTTAATATATGGTCAATTGCTTCCATGTGATTTAATCTGATTAGTCCTAGCATGAAATCAACATATTGCTTCTTCAGCTCAGGGATCTTGTCTAGATTTTTCTCGAAGCTAGGAAACGTTTTTTCTGCTATATCTTGGGACCTTCCCAGTAAATACGGTGGGTTTGAAAATGGAAGTCGCACGATAAAGCGCCCACCCTAATAGTATGTTTTGTAGAGTTGGCAGGTTTTCAGATAATTTGATTTGACCAACTGACTTTAATTTGGCGTAAAGGTCAGCGCCTTACAGCAGATCTATTCTCCTTGGATTGTTAAACTCAAGATCTACCAATTTGATGTTGCTTCGAATTGGCCAGCCTTTCTCTCTATTAATAAAAAAAGTTTTGGAAATTTGGTCGGATTATATTTTTATTTTTCTCTTATAGTAGACACATAAACGTACGAAATCCGACGTGTATATATATATATATATATATATATATATATATATATATATATATATATATATATATATATATATATATATATGTATATATATATATATATATATATATATATATATATATATATATATATATATATATATATATATATATATATATATATATATGTATATATATATATATATATATATATATATATATATATTTATATATATATATATATATATATATATATATATATATATATATATATATATATATATATATATATATATATATATATATATATATATGTATATATATGTACTGCGACTGTGAACTTTTATTGATTTTCGCACGGCTTTAGTACAGACGTCCAGTAAAATGTACAATTTAAAATCGTAAATGGTCTGGGGGTTGGTGAGCGAAGCGAGCAGGGGGCGAAGCCCCCTAGTAATATTTAGAAAAATGCTTGGCTGCTCAGTCGTTACTTGAGGCAAAATAAGTGACTCGATTCGAGACTCGAATTGATTAAGTTTTGATTTAACAATAACATTAATTTGGCGTCTTGCGTGCAATTTGAACTCTCTTAACCTATTAAAGTCTATCTTTTTCCGAACAGTGACAAACCCTAGTCTATTGACCATGCCGTCAGAAATGAAGTTCAGCTGAGATCCCGAGTCCAACAGAGTTCTGCATGGTACGGTATAACCCAAACAGTCTTCGACGTTGACAATGGCAGCTGTTAGAAACGTGTAAGCAGGTTATAAGTTATTACGATCAGCCGCTGTATTAACCGTATTCTTAGAATCGATTTTCTCAGAAAAAGGGGAAGATCCTGCTATATTTTCTTGGGTTTCAAAATGTAGCAAACTGTTATAACGCTTATAGCATTGGAGACAGTTTCGTGACAGATACGATGAGGTTTTATGATTGGGTTTCAAACAATTTATGCAATGCTGGAATTGTTTTGCCGATTTTATCCGCGCTGATGGAGATAGTTTCAAGAATGAAGGGCAAAACTTGGGACCGTGTGATTGGTTTTTACAAAGTGGACAAGAAGTTGAGTGGTTGGTCGAGGGAAACGTACTAGTCTGTTTTAACTCCTTGTCTCTTTGATTTATCTTTTTTTTCTCTCCAAGGCTTTCGAGAAGTCTAGCCGATGGGGAGTCTAACCGATGAGAGTAAAATAGCTCTCTGTCCAGAGCTGAATGCAGACTTTTGGGGGAAGTTACTCCAATAACATAATGCGCATGTCATTGTATTGGAAATCTAGCTGCACGTATTTGTTGGCATCGTATTGTCCTAAAGTTCCTTCTGCCAAAATCTCAAAGTGAGGATTGGTTATTGATTGCTAACTGTTAAAAAGATTAGAAGAATGTTGTATATAAAAGGCTTTCAATTGTGGGTTTTGCAATGCCATTTGTAGAGCCTGAAGGGAATAATGAAGTGTATCCATCATTGCGTCTTATGCTCTAATGTTTTTATGTATGTCACTTTTTGCTAAAACTTGGGGAGAATCTGTTGTCATTGTTGACTTCATTTCAAAAGTTCTGATGCAATGGTCTAGTTTGGCTTTGAAATCACTATATAGATCCTTTACTTCCTTATCGAAATTTTCTTCGAAGTAAGGATGGGACGGATTTTTGTCTTCAATTTTGCAAAGCTCCAAGTGTTGAGCTTGAAACTCAATCCAATCTCTATATATATATATATATATATATATATATATATATATATATATATATATATATATATATATATATATATATATATATATATATATATATATATATACATATATATATGTTTATAAATATATGTATATGTATATATATATATATATATATATATATATATATATATATTTATATATATAGATATAAATATATATATATATATATATATATATATATATATATATATATATATATATATATATATCCATATATATATATATATATATATATATATATATATATATATATATATATATATATATATATATCCATATATATATATATATATATATATATATATATATATATATATATATATATATATATATATATATACATATTTATGTATAGATATATATATATAGATATATATATATATATACATATATATATGTTTATAAATATATGTATATGTATATATATATATATATATATATATATATATATATATATATATATATATATATTTATTTATATATTTATAAATATATGTATATATATATATATATATATATATATATATATATATATATATATATATATTTATAAATATATGTATATATATATATATATATATATATATATATATATATATATATAATATATATATATATATATATATATATATATCAATATATAAATATATATATATATATATATATATATATATATATACATATATATATATATATATATATATATATATATATATATATATATATATATATATATATATATATATATATATATATATGTATATATATATATATATATATATATATATATATATATATATATATATATATATATAGAAATATGAATTTTTTTCCAAAGTGATTTTAATACTAATGTTCTTCCTCGAACATTAGTAAAAAGAACAGCATAATTATTCCATTTCACTATGGTAATAGGAGCCATTAGTTGGATCAATGGTGCACTTGAGGTGTCAGCCACTGCTGGCTCATTGTTTTTCATGCGCATTTTCGACGCAATGTACCGTAGACACGCCTTCTCAAGATTTTTATCACTGCACAGACGTCTGTAACTAGTACTGACCACTTCGAAATTGAATGTTTTTGAAATTGGAAATTAGTACTATTTTCAATAAAACACGTCCGATTGCTATCAAAGCTAGTAGTGAACTCCCTGATATTGAATTTATTTGTGTGAAACTCTACAACAAAAAAGCTTCACTATATGTAGTAGTTCTTTATCGTCACCCTCGAGTAAACCGTTGTTCCGGCAAGACTCTGAGTAACTTGGTTACATATTATCGAATCTTTTTTTATATAAGTATCTATTTGTATAGATTTATATGGTGCTATTATATGTAAGATCATTACCTTATGTAAGCTTTTACGAGATAAAAACCTTTGAGGTTTATTGAAAAAGACGAACTTAATAAAATATATTGAATTGAATGGACTTTATTCAGAAAACTCAACTTTCTCTCAAACCGGGATAATTTGATACTTTTTGATGATTGAAGATGCAACGAACTTAATTAAATAAACATCTGGCATAAATAATCAAACATCATAAAATTTTAACTGAACACTTCTTTGACAAAGCTAATTACTCAGCCTTGTTTTATTAATAATGACCTACCATCGAAACTGTTTTTACTTTTCGTATATGACAACCGGTTCGTGGATAAATCTGACCACGTTGAATAGTTGGTAAATGTGACCAAGTCTTTATTATGTAGCAAATACATATTGGCCGAAGCCAGGCGAGCCGAAGTCAGACGAGACGGCCAACATGTGGAAGGCCGCAAATGCTGCCATCCAGACATTGGCCGCGACTCGCAACTTTGCCAGCTGTCAATAGTTAGCTGCTAATCAGCTGTTTTGGGCGGTTACAAAATTCAAAATTGAAAGTCTGGTCGCGTACTTCAGTCGTAGCGGAAACTAACAGCTATATTCGTTGTGCGGCAAAAGAGAAAAGTAAAAAAAGTCTAGCGCATCAGAACTGCTAGAAAATTAACTTTCGAAGAAGTTATCTTTAAGGGATATAAAAATGTGTGAAGACGTTATACACTTCTTTGTAGTATCATATCAACCATTTCTTACTCAAAGGAACAAATATCATTTTCTGACAGCATTTCCTACAACACAAATTATGAAAATGTTCAGTGCTGGCAACATTTGTCCAACACAGCAGCAAAAAATCTACCAAAACATGCTCGTGCTTAATCAACCTATTCTTTGAATTTCGTTTCCATTCCAGAATGTCATCGAAAGTTTCAGCGATTAAACTAAGTCTGAGATTGCCATCCGAAAAAATTTCCAAAACTCGGAAAATTTAAATATCGGTTGCTTATTTTATTGTAAATGCTTTGCTTATGAATAGAAAATGGAAGCATCTGTTTGTGCAATATTTACGAAATTGTCTGGTGCTGGCACTCATGTGCTAGCACCATAGCTGCTTCACGTTGTGTTAAACAGACCCTATGAATTTCGTTTCGATTGAATGGCTGCGCTGTAAGTTATGGGAGTGAATTAAATTTTAGGGTTAACACCGTTCAATATTTTAAATTTTTGAAACATAAATATTTGTTGTTAATTGTCATTGCAAGATCATTCCCATTTGGAAATTTTATGACAACATCGCTTGATAAAGAAATGTCAGTTAATTACGAAATTCATCATAGCTGGCAACCTTTTCACGGTTTTTCAACGAAATCCTTACAGAATTAGAACCGCAACAAGATATACTTACCACATGAATTTCGTTTTGATTTCGTTACTGCATCGGAAGCTATAGAGAAAAAACCTTTATTTTCCTGAGCAAATTCACAATATTTAGGTGACAAAAATTGCCGTAGCTGGCGTCCTTAAACTAATTTTTCAACCAAATTTCTATGAAATCTTTCTTAAGGTAAGGTTCACCAACTGCGTGAATTTTGTTGATATCTGGTGGCTTAATAGGAAGTTATAGTTTTTTGGAAGTGATTTTTCCAAATGACACCACTGCCACAGTGTTGCCCGTATTTCAAAAGCACTTATATCAGACCTGGTCCTAGTTAATACCAACATGTCCTGTAAATTTCATATTGATCGCGTTATCCGATCGTCAGTTCTCGTGAACAGAAGTTTAAAGTGCTGAAAATAGAGGTAATTTGATCACGGGTAGCCGTTCTTGTTTACCGCGGGATTGTGAAAATTTTAATTTGACTTGATGGAAAAAAGTCAAGACATCAATAATTTGAATTTATTTTCAAAAATCAAAAATTTTTCAGGTAGGTTGATGATTTGAAGGATTATTTTCAGGAGCCCGCTGTAGCTACAGAGTTGCCCGTACATTCTCATCAATACGCTCTGAAAGTTTCACGATGATCCATTGTTTTTCGAAGAAGTTAAATCGAAATTTGAAAAAATCCTTGCCTACTTTTAGGCACTCAGTGCCTACACTAGGCTCCAATCTTCCACTTCTTTATCACAAGCAAACTAAAAACATAATAAGTTTTCATTCCTAGTACGTTTTTAACAAAAATTAACACTGCTTGGAAATATAGGAGAACCTGAAAATTCACTAAAATGCCCGCCGGCGCCAAAAAGCTTAAGATATCTGAATTCTGGCAAGTCATGGACCTACCTGTTATATACATCTATGTTTTCCAAGCTCAACCGGATCGGCCACTCTAGAGATTATCTCGCTTAACCATTTCGCTGATATATATATATATATATATATATATATATATATATATATATATATATATATATATATATATATATATATATATATATATATATATATATATATATATATATATATATATATATATATGAAAAATTTTCAGCAAAGCGAGTGTTAAGTTCATTAGCATTAAGTTCAATATTTTCTGTACATGCACATTAAGCATATATTCGTAATTGCACTTTCATTCTATTTTTTATATAATTGCACTTTCATTCATTGTGCTGACTAAAATGTGAACGTTCATGGTTTATTGCCGCGAGTTGGAATTTTCACAAATTCATTCTGCCTATCCGGCACATTTTACATTGATCAACAAAACTCAGGCAATGAACCAAGAATGATTAGTAAGTAAGAAATTTTTCAATAAATAGACAGTAGTAAATTGCATATTGTCATTACACAAATAAACGTTGTAATCAACATTTGGTGACCCCGACGTGATCAGCACTAATATTACTACCAGCACTAATATTAAAAATATATATAAATATATTTTGTTATAGCAAGTTTTCTAATTGTTTTTGCAATTTTCAGAGAACACTCTGTTGACATAATATGGATTCTTTAGCAGCCCAACAGGTCGCGGCTGGCCAGGCACTGGAGCGAATGCTGACTAACTTTTATAAGGATTCGAAGGCGAGGAAGAATAAGCGATATTTTGAAAATCGCTTGAAAAAACTGGAAGTGGAGTGGACCGATTTCACTCAGAGGGATCTGGAGTGTCAGAAGTTTAAGTCTACTAATGTGAATCATCCTTATTTTAAAGAAAACTTCTTTGCACAAGCGCAAGAGGTGTACGATGACCTTAAAGGAGAGCTAGTTGATGGACTGAAAGACGTAGAGACAACAAGTCCAGTTTTAACTGTAGATGATGATGGCGAGAAGCAAATTATCAGGCAGAAAGCAATGATTGCATCGATGAAGAGAGCGATTGACAATGTTGAAAGTCTCATCGCTCAACAGCCTCAGCGATCAGCTTCCTTTTGTCAACAGCATTTGGCAAACTTGGAAAGTTATTGGAAAAACATTTCAACAACTCACTACGAGCTAATAGTTGAAGCTCCTAGTTACAAATTAGGTGATGAATTGACCGCTTTGGAGAGTTGCTACCAAGAAACGGTAGTGAAGCTAATGGAGATAATGGAGAAGCAGGGTTCTCTTACCAATGATCAGTCACAACTACCAACAGCTCATTTTAAGCTGCCAAAGGTGACTATACCTACATTTTCGGGCGATTATTTAAAGTGGAGCTCTTTTTCAGAGCTATTCAAACAAATGATTGATGGCACTGTACTGCCAAAAATAGAAAAAATGTTTTATTTAAAGTCCAATTTAGGGGGGGAGGCTAGGCGTCTAATTGAACATTTACCAGTATCAGAGGAGAACTATTTGACTGCTTGGGAGATTCTGTGCAACCGATATGATAATCAGCGTTTGATAGTCTCCGCATTTTTAAACAGTCTATTGGGCTTACCAAGTGTCCACGCAGAATCAGCGTCACACTTAAAGCGTTTGCACGATACGGTAAAAGAGTCTCTTTATGGCATTAAAAATTTGGGCATAGATACTAATTGGGATCCACTTATAGTTCATCTATTGCTGCAAAAGATCGACAAAGAAACTCATCGGTTGTTCGAACAGTCCTTGGCAAACCCACGGCAAATGCCAACATTGGCAACATTTCTTAACTTCATTGAGGCAAGATTCCAGTTGTTAGAAAGCCTCGGAGAAAATAAGTCTAGAAGACAGGAGAAAAAGCAGTCTACCTTCTTGACAACAAAAGAGAAAACAAGCTGTGTGATATGCAAACAACAATGCACTAACATACGACAGTGTTCAAAATTTTTACAATTGTCTGTAAAAGAAAAATATGAGACAATAAAAAGGTTACAACGGTGCATTAACTGTCTCCAGGAAGGCCATCGTTCGAAAGATTGCACTTCGAGAAATTGTTTCAAGTGTAACAAACGCCATCATACGTTGCTACATTTTGATGTGGTTAAGGAAAGTCCAACGAAGGTCTCTGGTGATAACGCTTCAAGCAAAGTTCATAGCGAAGTTATTCATTCGGCTTTAAGTTGCTTGAAAATGGCAAGCTATGTGTTTCTTGGAACAGCGATCATTAAAGTTGAAGGCAGAAACAATCAATTTAAAATAAGTCGAGCTATCCTCGACTCAGGATCACAGCTTAATTTTATAACAGAACGCTTATTTCCCAGATTGGGTCTCTCTGGACGTGAACAACCTTTGGACATAAGTGGCATCGGCGGATCTAAATTACATAGTCGTGGGCGAGTGGATCTTTTATTAAAGTCGTGTCAAAGTGATTATACAATTAGCATCGAAGCTATAATTCTTCCGGAAATCACTTCGAATCAACCAAGCTGCATTGTTAATACAAGATCTTGGCCAATTCCAGGAAACATTGAACTGGCTGATCCAGATTTCAATACACCACGAAAGGTGGATATATTACTGGGGGCAGATGTGTATGCGGAATTAATACTGCCTGGCCAAATTAAACTTGCAGTAAATTTACCTACCCTTCAAAATTCAGTGTTTGGCTGGGTTGTGCTTGGAAAGGCAAGATGTGAACATCAAGCAGCAGCACCAATTTGTGGAATCATCACGAATTCACTTGAGAAACAACTAGAACGGTTCTGGGAGTTAGAAGACATACAATACCCTTTGAAACCTTTGACTAGAATGGAGAAAGATTGTGAAGAGTTCTTTTATAAAACAATCAAGAGAAGTTATGGTGGTCGCTTCATAGTTAAATTACCATTTCAGATGCAAAGTGATTTAGGTGGGTCCAGAGAGACAGCAGAACGTCGCTTTAGTAACCTCGAAAGGCGTTTGGAACGAAATCCAGAACTCAAGCAACAATACTCGGCATTTATCACGGAAATGCTTCAACTCCGCCATATGGAACGGATAGAGTTTAATAGCATCCCAAAGGAGCATTATTTTTTACCACACCATTGTGTCCTCAGACCAGAGAGTACGACAACCAAGCTAAGAGTCGTATTTGACGGTTCCTGCAAAACGTCTAACAATAAATCACTAAATGACGTACTCATGATTGGTCCAACTGTACAAAGTGAGTTATTTTCAGTTTTACTTCGTTTCAGACTCCATCGGTTTGTGATGACAGCCGATATCTCCAAAATGTACAGGCAAATTCTGGTTGACAAGGCGGACCAGAATTATCAGCTTATCGTATGGAGAAACGATCCAGCGAAAACATTAGAATGCTATCGATTGAAAACTGTGACATATGGGACAGCATGTGCACCGTATTTGGCGACTAAGGTGCTTCAATACTTAGCAGAGTCACAAAAAGCAAAATATCCACTTGGCTCTAAGGCAGCACTTCGCGACTTTTATGTGGATGACATTATCACTGGCTCGAATGACCTGAACGAAGCTCTAAAAATTCAAGCTGAATTGCGAACCATGCTGGCAGAAGGTGGCTTTCATTTACGTAAGTGGTGCGGAAATCATCCAGCGCTCCTTAAAGGCATACCCAAGGAAGATTTAGAAACCATGGTTACTTTCGAAAAGGAAGAAGAAGCGCACACCAAGTCTCTTGGCATCATCTGGTACCCACAAAGCGACATTTTTTGCATACAAATCAACCTACCGCAGCAAACGATATTTACAAAACGAACGATTCTTCGTGACATTGCGCTTATATATGACCCTCTGGGGTTGATAAACCCTATCGTCGTTGCTGCAAAACTCGTGCTTCAAAGATTGTGGGAGTTGAAAATGGATTGGGATGATAAAATAGGGAAAGAACTTGAAGAAAAATGGTCATCATTCCGCTACCAACTACAGACACTAAATAATTTTTGCATTCCTCGCTTTGTCTTCACTGGAAACTCAGTAGAAACTCAACTTCATGGATTTGCTGATGCAAGTAATGATGCCTACGGCGCAGCAGTATACATCCGGACTACCCAAAAAGATGGGATCGTGCAAAGTCATCTACTTTGTGCACGTTCACGAGTTGCGCCCTTAAAAAGACTCAGTACTCCAAGATTAGAACTGTGTGCAGCCCAACTAATGGTAACATTAATAAGAAAGGTAATTAATTCGTTATGTATTCCCATTGACAAAATAATATACTGGACTGATTCGACAATCACGCTTTCAAGGATAAATAGTGTCTCTTCTGCACAATTCAAGACGTTCGTAGCTAATCGAATAGCCTATATCCAAGAGCATACGAAACAGTCAGATTGGAAACATGTACCAACAACAGATAACCCTGCCGACATTTTGTCAAGAGGTGCCACGCCGAATGACTTCTTAAAGAGCAAGTTGTGGTTCCACGGACCCAAATTTCTAGAAAAACAAGCAGATGAATGGCCGATCACTCTTCTTGGACTCATAGAAGACGACGCAGAAATTCGAAGGCCTAAAAACATCCTGTTGGCGCATACATCAGAAGATTTCTTGGAGTCCATTAATCATAGAAATTCATTTAAGTTTCTACAGCATACTGTCGCATACATAAACCGCTTTACAGAAAATAGCCGAACATTAGCATCAAAGCGGAGACTGGGTGCTCTTCAACCAATTGAATTGGAAAACTCACTATTTACCATACTTCGATCGATCCAGGCTGCAGCGTTTTCCGAGGAAATAAAATCATTGAAGAAGGAGGAAATCTTACCTCAAGGAAATCCTCTTAGTTCTTTGAAGCCATTTATAGATGAGGATGGGTTAATCCGAGTGGGAGGAAGAACTGAAAATTCGAACGTCGATTACGATGCAAGACATCAGATTCTTTTACCTTATTCAAATAATCTGGTAAGGCATTTAATACGGGAAATGCATGAAAAACATCTGCACGCAGGTCCACAAGCACTGTTAGCAATTGTACGACAGAAGTTCTGGCCCCTCAAAGGTAAACTATTGACTACAAGTATTGTTCATAGTTGTATTCGATGCTATAGAGCAAAGCCCAAATTATTGCAACAAATAATGGGACCTCTTCCAAAAGAACGAATACAACCAACTAGACCATTCACAAACGTTGGAGTTGATTTTTGTGGTCCAGTCTTTGTACACTATCGGATACGGGGGAAACCAGCTACAAAAACTTATATAGCAGTGTTTGTCTGTTTCTGCACAAAGGCTGTCCACCTAGAACTTGTCTCCAATTTGACGAAAAACGCCTTTTTAGGTGCACTAAAACGATTTATAGCGAGGCGGGGTAGACCTCGAAAGATATTTTGCGATAACGCAACGAACTTTGTCGGAGCGAAAAATGAATTAAAAGAAATCAATGCACTCTTTTCAGATTCTACTACTCGGTTGGACATAGCGCAATATACAGCAGATGAAAACATTGAATGGAGTTTTATTCCTCCAAGGAGTCCTCATTTTGGAGGACTCTGGGAAGCTAGCGTAAAAATGGCGAAATATCATCTTAAGCGTGTACTGAGTAGCACTTCATTAACATACGAGGAACTACACACTGTAATTGTTGAAGCAGAATCAATACTCAACTCTCGGCCATTAACACCACTCTCGAACGATCCAAATGACCTTCAAGCTTTAACACCGGGTCATTTTCTGATTGGGCAGCCATTAACTACAATTCCCAATCCCAAGTTAACAGAGAAGAAAGTATCAATGTTACAAAGGAAAGAAATTATTGAAGCTTGTCAATTGGAATTTTGGAGGCGTTGGAGCACAGAATACCTCCAGCATTTGCAAATAACTACGAAATGGAGAGGTTCTGCAAGATCACTAACTCTAGGAACCCTCGTTCTTTTGAAAGACGACAACAAACCACCACTAAAATGGTCGCTTGGTAGAGTAGTAGCAGAGCACAAAGGTTCGGACGGATTAACTAGAGTAGTTGATGTCAAAACGGAAGCGGGAATCCTTAGAAGAGCAATCCATAACTTATGTCCTCTACCGTTAAGCGAAGCCAACAATGACCTAACGGATGAGAAAAGCATGGACTCACAAACAAACACTTCACAAACATCACTAGTAACCAGCACGACAGCCATAGTAAATCTCGCCACTTCTACAAACAGTACAAGAAAAACCAAAAAGCGGAAGATCCACCCAGTCAATTCAAATTGGTTAAGCAATCCAATAATGTGGCGCAAACCCACAGAGTCACAAAGTCCTCGAGATAATCAATCACAAGCCAAGAAGATAAAAACAAATTCCTCATCGCTCACCCCTATATTGCTATCATTAATGGTTTTGTTTGTTCCACCAATTACGGCTACACCTCTAAAAAATTCGATTCATGACGCCATTGAAATAAAGCCGCTGACATCAGGAACAGTTGCGTATTTTGAAACCATAGCCCAGATGACGATGATTGCCGATCATTGGAACTTAATCGCCTATTTCAAAATGAAGCAATATTGGACTGACTTAAACATCATTCAAACTCAGATAAACAAGATTAAAGAAATGTGCATCAATCATCTCAGCGAACACCATCGGCAATGCTCATTAGTAACCATACAATTCCAGTTGCGTTACGACTCCATCCAAGAAAAGAATAATCTGCTGTTTCGTAAAAACAGTAGCCTTATTCGTCGAAAACGATCGCCATTCGACTTTGTAGGAATGATCAGTAATAAATTGTTCGGCATATTAGATCAGAACTATGCAGATCGTATGTCAGATACAATCAACAGGATCAAAACGGACGAGAACCATGCTGCATTACTTCTTAGAAACCAAACTTCTTTAATCGATTCAACGGTCAATTTGATCTCTCGAAATAAAGATTTCATCAACAAACAACTCCAGGTGGTAAATGAAAACATGGAACATTTCTTTCATGAGCTCAACTCAACAAATCAAATACTGAATGAGCAATACCTCATGCATTCATTCAACATACTGGCCATACATCTTACGACTATTATGGAATCATACGAACAAACACAGTCAGAATTGTTCAATATTATTACTGACACCCACAATGGAAAAGTAAACCCTCGCATCATCACACCAGACCAACTTTTAGATGAGATCCGATTAATAAGAGAACACATTCCGACATCATTAACGTTGCCTGGAAAGTTGAAACAGAATGCATTGCTTCAACTATACCTATACAAACTGATGACCGTTCAAACCAAAATAACGTTTGAAATGACGATTTTTAAAATAACTATTCCTCTAATCCTAGCAGAAACGTTTCAATTATTTAGAGTGACTCCAATTCCTTTCAATTTGTCAGCAGTACATGCACGTATCGAAATAAATGCTCCATTTTTGGCTTTAACTCTTCACAGGGACAGCTATTACTCGCTATCAGAGGAAGATGTAAATCGATGCCTTCTCGACTTCGACGGAAATTACATGTGCAACCAAAAACACGCAATATACAATAAAGACATCGGGCCAGCACAATGTGAGCTACATCTATTAAATCAAGCCACGGCGCTCCCAGAAGTGTGCCAATTGGAAACTATTCCTAAGGACAAAACCTGGATCCAACTACACAATCCGAATAGCTGGATATTTGTTCTAGAAGACAGCACTCCAATCAACCTTGTATGCGGCACTAACTCATACCAGACCAGGTTAGCAGGAATTGGATTATTAACATTTATTCAAGACTGCAGCTTGAGCGAAGGAGCACTTACCATCGCAGCACATCATCATTATGGTAATGAATTTGCTTCGAGTTTAAATTCATCCATAGTTCTCAACATGACAACAGTACACGATACTCCACTTCATCGCATCAAATCGGAACTCCAGAAAATCATGGTTCAGAACAGTACATTAGAAATCGACCAACTTAAAAAAGCCATCAGCTACGTCAAGAATCAACAAGAAACTCTGCCAAGCAAAACACACCAAATTGTATTTACTTCAGTTAGCTTCATATCAATTGGAGTTGTTGCTCTTGTAGCAGCAGTCTGCGCTTGGAAGAACTTCAGCCTGCATAAATCCTCAACTCAAGAACCACAACCTGCGGCCATTCAATTCAAACTACGTCCTCGACGAACATTATCTTTTTGAAACCCATCGCTTCAAGGTCCGGGAATATGTTAAGTTCATTAGCATTAAGTTCAATATTTTCTGTACATGCACATTAAGCATATATTCGTAATTGCACTTTCATTCTATTTTTTATATAATTGCACTTTCATTCATTGTGCTGACTAAAATGTGAACGTTCATGGTTTATTGCCGCGAGTTGGAATTTTCACAAATTCATTCTGCCTATCCGGCACATTTTACATTGATCAACAAAACTCAGGCAATGAACCAAGAATGATTAGTAAGTAAGAAATTTTTCAATAAATAGAAGTAGTAAATTGCATATTGTCATTACACAAATAAACGTTGTAATCAACAGCGAGTTTAATACTAATTTTCGAAGAAAAAAACGCCTCTGCTCCATAAGAAGAAAAAAATACGACAAAAGGCAGATTTCTGCTTTTTAAAAGTAGCTAATTAGTAGCGAATAGCTCTCACCTTTCGTAGAAATTGTAATTAAACACAATATTGTGCTAAATACCTTGAAATTAGCCACAACTGAATTAAAGTTGGCATTCACTTCCGTCTCTGTCTGTCAACAGCACGAAACTTCCATTAAATCTCCGTCTCATTTCCACCCATCGAAATCAAAAAGCAGTTGCAGAGTAAGATATATAGATATATATATATATATATATATATATATATATATATATATATATATATATATATATATATATATATATATATATATATATATATATATATATATGTATATATATATACATGCATAAGATTAATACTATTGAATATTTACACCACCACGCCTTTCAAAAGTTTTTGGAGAAATAAAATCGCTGCTTACCTGGAAAATATTTTCCCTCGCGTGCTCATTCAAAACGCAGCCTGAGCTTGGACCGTCCGCACACTTGGGCTCGTCAGCTTTCGCATAGGCTCGGCTAATATGTATTTGCCAATTTAGAGCCAATATTCAACCTTTCTTTGTAGCTGATGCTAATGAGATACTAATAGTTGTCTCTTGGGCAGATCCGATTTAATTTAAATACAACAACAACCGCTGCCGATGTAACGTCACTAAGGCAGAAATTAGCTCGAGAGTAGTTGTTCATGTAGAGTGCTGATAATAGTAAGAGTGCTCATAACGGCTAGGACCACTGCTGTAAACTCTTGTGAAACCGGCAGTTTGAATTGAATGAATTTGCATAGCACTCCATAATGGTCAATTATTTTACATCAAATCTTGTAGTCTGCAGACTGGTTTTGACTGTTTTAGCGCAGATTACATTGTAGATTACTTCATTTGCAAGTTTAAGTCTGATTTCAACAAAAACATAGATAAGATTTAGTTTAGGTGTTCTCTATGTGTCATTCTAGTTTAACAACCAACCTTAGCAAATGCAGCAACAGCATCGAATACACCAAGTTTTCTGCTCGAGATCGTTTTTTGCAACCCTGCCCTAATATGCACCTAAACGCACCTAATGTTACACATTGTCGACTATGACAATGCTTCCACTTCCCTCAGTCAAATCAACTAGAGTAGCTTATTTGCTGATTGCAGTAATAATCCGTGCATGATGTGGGATGTTTTCCACCGGGCTACTTCTTAAGCTCCTGCGCACTGTAACAGTGACCAAGCTGTTGTAAAAACTAAAGTAAGGCCATGGATTGACAGTAAAATTCTAAAAGACATCAAATGCAAAAAGCAGCTATGGAAAAACATTAAGCGATCCCGAATTATCGCTGATTACGTTTAACATCGGAAATTTTTGAGTTATTTCGATAGTCTTATTTTTTTGACAAGGATAAATAAGGAAAATAATTTAACAACGCCGAATGCCAGTAAAAAATATTATAAATACAACTTAACATCCAAATTAGCTATTTCTTTGCTGACGTAATTTCAATGAAAGTGATCCTTTCTAACCTGAGCTATCCTAGGCTGGTCAGGAATATAACTTTATATAAAGGAGTACTTTGAGCTTATAGCCTTATAGCTTTATAAAAAGAGCTCTTTGGAAATCCCAGCAGCATATTTTTGTATTATCCGTCATCTAGAGGTAACACGCACTGATGTTAACCGGCGGCCGAGCTTGCCCATGCATGACTTGTAATGCCCATGTTCCATTATTACTATTAAGTCAAAGATATAGAAGAAATAGATGGGCGGTATACACGTACATGAGCGTAGGTGTATGGCACCAGTTTTTCTTGCAGAATGATATCCCCTCTCTCCTTTGAAAAAACTCATGTTGTCAAATCAATGTAACCAAAGTCCGATTCCAAATGATTGCCGAATGGATCTATTCGAATTATGGCCCATTAACAACATTCTTATGCCTTAAATGTGGTTCATGATAAAGTTTGAACATGCTTACTTACTTTATTGGGCATGAAGTATAACGGCATCGAAAAAATCTAGCCAAAACTGGAAAGTGAACTGCATGGTAGAGACTTGTGCAACTACAATCGGCTCTCATACCATCGGATTTGCGATTTTCAGTTCAAAAACGTTCAGAAATTAAATTAAGAATATGACTAATGCAACATTAAATTCATAGATTAAAAATTATCGCCGCAATCGGTATTCTTTTACGGATACCATACTACGCGCGCGACCGATGACAAGCTAGTTTGACAACATGAGTTTTCTTATGCTTCAAATACATATTGGCCGACGCCAGGCTAGCCGAAGTCAGACGAGACCGCCAACACGTGGACGGCATTTGACAGCTCGTCACGAATCGCCCTGACTCGTGCCCAAAACCCATTCCGATTGAAAGTCGCACGAGCGCCGGCGAGCCCTGTCAAAGTCGCTTGTGTGGACCGTCCACACACTTGGGCTCGCCAGATTTCACCTGGGCTCGGCCAATATGTATTTCCCACATTAGATTTTTATGAGTGGAGAGCGTCAAAGGCGTATCAGTTAGTTTGGTTGTTGGCAGTCACAAATATTTTTGAATGATTTTTTCCAAACTAAGGTGAATACATGTTTGTGGGTGAAAATGAAAATATATTACGAGAATATAATTGTGAAATATAATTTGAACACAGAGTGTGGAAGAAAGGAGGTGCATCAAAACATGTTTTATTATATGAAAACAATCATAGCGTCTCTACTTGTATACCTTTGCGTCTCTATGACCCCGAGCAATACGATGGGTTTTCAAGATAGAGCTTTAATTCGACCGAAGCCAGTCTCAAGCCCAGTTTTTAAGGAAGCGGTTTTTAAGAAAACACTTGCAAATCGCGTATTATACTTAAACACAAAATTTAAGAAACTTAGATAATATCTTGTTTTTTTCAAATATTATGAGTTTTACAAGAATAAAATACGGACGATTACTAAAAGTACGAATTTTAAAATAGCATATCAACAATTAATTTCATTCAAATTCGCACGGCGAACATGTGCCTCTCCACTTCTAACGTCTTTAATCTACCTCCACCCCGCTTGTTTCAGTTTTTGGCTGTTGATAGTTCTCAGGTTGTCCAAATGATACAATCTATCTGTGCAAGTGACTGCGTATTTTATTTCGATAAGTTAAGCGCTATTCGTAACAATTTTTACGAAAAGACAGTTTTGCACGTGAGCGTAGAGATAGTATTATACATTTAAGAGCGCTAGTAATTGTGACGTTAAGACAAACATTTAAAAACTAGACATAAATTGTGCAATAAAGTGTTGTCCACACAACAGAATTTTGCACCTGGCTTCTTTTTGCGGCCAAATTTGGCTTGCAGCAAGAGTACAAAAACTACCTGCTGCAAATTTTTTTAAATATATTATTATAGATTCAGGTACGCGAACAGACCTTTTATATACAAATTATTCCAGCATAAAAATGCCGATTCAAACTTGCTCGCCAATTGCCTGCCCCCATATTTATTACAAATTTTAAATCACCTACGACCTTTGCTATGTATGTTTGTGTTAGAGAATGTCACATACTAATATAAACTGGTGCCATACGGAAATCTGCAGCTCCAATCCACGTCTTCTATAGCTTTGTATTTAGTACTCGCAAGTACTTCTGGCTACTTCAAACTACTCGTGCTCTCGTTCCCGAGTAGTTCATGAGTAGTTACGCCTTTTTTGCCGTGAGGTGGCTATTTAGTTGTCAATGGGCCTTTCCACACTTGTATTCTTGATGCACACTTCAAACCGGTTTTCTGGACAAGGGGCAGAAAAATCAAGGGGAAATCTCTATAAAAAGTGATGCACCTGGATAGAATTTTGCATCACATTTGAAACTGATTGATTGAGTGGCAACTCACTAACACATCACGGGTCGGGAATTTTTAATGAAACACTCAAGTCGAAATGAAAAAACAACAACACGCACACATTCATAAGCATAATCGTTATATGAACGATTCCGTTGCTGAAGAATACAAGTGTGGAAATGGTGATTGTTGTCAAACCGGTTTGAGGAGTGCATCAGGAATACAAGTGTGGAAAGGCCCAATAGGTGGATTTGGTTTTTTCATGGCTAGGTTGAGTGTTCTGGTAGTTAGGAAATTAGGAATAGCCCTCATAATGTGTAGAAAGTTATAAGAGGTAATTTTCTGTTAGTTGCTTTTATATTTTCTATCGATTGTGGTAGTTTATATTCGTTATTCTCTCCCTTTATTTTCAACTGTTTTATATTTGAAAACTGCATACAATTTGACAGGTAAAAATCTGCTCGTATGAACGAAGATGGCGCTCCATTTGTGATAGACTCCCAAGTACTTGGAATTACTTGTTAGTAAAAATGGAAAACGGCAAATGTATTTCTAATCATCTCACTTACCAGATTATCATTGAAATTCTCTGGGATTTCCATCTTTCCGCTTTATATACATATATATGACACATTATCCACCGCCAACTATGCACATTGTATGTTCGCAAGCTCTTTTCCAGTATCAAGCAACATCCTTTTTGTTTTTGGGAGATATGGTGCATCATCGACTTTTTGGAAAACAGCGTTCAAGCGTTACATCCGCATTGCGAGATATGTTTGCTATATGCACTCTGCCTGCTCTAATTTTGCATTTATATCGCTTTTGTTTGAATTTACTACAGTATAGGGCGTAGATTGTTTTTATGTTTAGGCTGTGAAGAAATTTGTTTCTCAGCCCGAACTTCGTGTTATTTAAATAATAATAATAAAGAATATAAAGATGTAGGAATGAAGTAATTTTATGCTTCATTCCTACATCTTTATATTCTTCCAAACGAAAAACATAGAGACGCTGGAGACGCCACTGCAGTTCACTTGACCTATATATGTAAATCTGCTCCATAAAAGCTTGATGTGCATTTATGTCTCCTTTATTTACGTAGTAGGTGCAAAAAAAAAATACTTTAGAAACTTCCATTGAGTTTCGGACATTGCTGAAAACATTTGCAATAATATTTGAAAAAAACAAAATAATTTCTTTATTTCAGTATTTTTTATTAAGGCAACATAGCACCTCCAAATTTTTGAAAAATCGATTTTTGGTTTTTGATTGAATATGTTAGAATGGAGCTTTAAAAACATGATTTTAATAATATAAAATTGAAATTGTAAAAAAAAAAATTTTTTTGAGTATATATGCGAAGCGCCCCAAGGTCATTTTTTCTATGATTTTCGTTGACTTGGCTATATGGCTACATCGACTTAACCCAAAGTGTAGACAAAGATAAGTGAGTCATTTCCTTTAAAAGAAACAAAAAAATAGTTAGCCTTGGCAAAACAAAAAAACAAAAAAAAATTGCTGTAAAAAAAGTGTAGAATCTCCATAAAAAGGTCCGAAAAAAGTTCAACTGACACTAAAATTAATGAAAAATTTTGCCACATATTATGGCCTATCAATACGACGAAATCCTGATTCAGTTGAAAATATGCGCAAGTAAATTTGGGCAGCATATTACCACAAAATTTCAACTGATGAAAACCCTCAACACTCTTATTGTCCTGTTGGAGAAACGGCTTGGTGTAACTGGCGCAAGGCGGAGGCAGCTGGTGATAATGCATTAAAAAATTTCAAGCATCCTCCACCTTTAGACGATGAGATACAAGAAATTTTAAAGCCTATTTATGATGACTTATCATCAAAAGATTTATTAAAGCGGTGCTTGGGCAATGTTACGCAGAATAATAACGAAAGCTATAATTCTTGTGTTTGGAATTTGGCCCCCAAACAAACTTGTTGTGGGAAAACGTGCTAAATATGGCTGCAAATATTTCTGCATGTACATTTAATGAAGGATTTATGGCTATCTTGAAAATAATGCAAGCAATGGGAGTTACAATTAGCGAACGTGCGCTGGAACATGCAGAACATAGAGATGCTGCAAGAATCAACCAGGCGGAAAAACACTCGACTGAGGCATCTAAAGAGGCCAGAACTGCTCGAAGGGAGCAAAAATCTTTGAAAAAGGAGGAGTATAAGCAAGAATTAGGTACATTGTATGGTCCAGGCATCGCAGATTAATTTTCGGTAAGATTTTTTGCAAAAATTATTGAATTTTAACTTTAAGCGCGATTTTCTCGAAACAACGTTTTGCAAGTTGGCGTGCATGATTAAGAAAAACAATATTATTCAATCGTTCTGAAATTTTAACACGTTAGTTTGCACATGTTGATGCTCAGAATGAACTACGGATGAAAAAATCGGCACAAAATTTTTTTAGTTATAACCGATTTCTGGGGAAAAAAAATCTCGATTTTCAAAAAAACGCCGCCATTTTGTTATTTTTCAACCAAATTTTTTTTTTTTTTAGTTCATTCCAAGGCCGCTTTGATATTGTTCAAAACCACGTTTTTGTTTGTTTTTTCAGACTTTTCAGACGACAGTTATCATGCACGCCAGGTTTTTTTGGTGTATTTTCCAAAAAAATGTAGCAGACGACAAGGGGCCACAAAACATTTTTAACAATTTTTTTAATGTAGTACAAAAGAAGTAAAGTATGTGTAAAAAGTTTCATTAAGATATGTCTTTTTATTCAATTAAAAACAAGCCTTTGAAAAAAACATTTTTTTTTCAATTTGAAGGTGCTACGTCCCCTTTGTGCTGCATAGAATCGAACCAATTGCATTTAAGATTTTACCCTGATTTAGTTCCGTATTTAGTTTCTCTACTAACATCCATCTAAATTTTAGTAACTTTCAAGACATTCAATGATTTGGATTTTTCTTTCACACCTTCAAACGTGATGAAAATTTAAACATGGATACAAATACGTTTACTTGAGATATGTATATCTTAAGTAAAAGCTTTCACGTTGAAGATAGTTGTGAAAGATTGGTTTCATGTAGATGAGACTTTTTTGTAGTAACATGCAACGAAATAATGATAGCATTACTAAGAATAAACGTTCTGTTGACACATTACTAAGCATAAACGTTCTTACCCAACGGGAAAAGTAATGCTTCGGCATATATTCGGTAAGCATTTCGCGTAATGCGTGGAAGCATTACCGACCCATTGCATGTTTATTTCTTTTAAACATTGCATGTCCTAACTGGGAAGATTTAAACAAGGGGAAACTTATGCTTTTAGCTCAATAGCTTTATGTATAAGAGTTTTTTGGAAAGTCCGACATTGTATTCTCGCATATCCGTCACACCGGGCATCGATTGGCAATTTACTCTACCATTTCCGATGGCAACGACTGTCAAATTTATGGTATGCCATCTGTGCGTGGGCAATTTCATTTCGAAAATGCCTCTGAGTGGGAAGGAGTTATTTGAAGTCCAGAGCGAAGAAATTCTGCTAATTATGAAAACTTCACGTAGAGGACAAATTACTTTTTGGAAAAGCGCCTGAAATTTCAGGCGAAAATGTAACTATTATATGATTTGCTGGAGTACGAAGGGGAATGCGATAAAAGTCATTTAAAAATCCGCCAATCATTGACAAAATTGAAATTATTTCTTTTTTAAATAAAAAAGCTATGTATAATTTTCGCAATTTCTCACCATTTCATATTCTGTAGACTATTTTCATTGCTCAACGAGATCTAAAAATCCCTTTGAATTCAGAATCTCTACATTTTCTTATAAGAAACAAAGCATTCCCACGGTTCAGCTCCATTTTGATGTCAAAATATTGCCAGGCAGATGGCCAAGCAAATGGCACACCATATTGCTTACCATTTATGGCAGACCATAAAATATGGCATACCAAAGGTAGCCTCCACTAGCAATTTAAAATGTTATGCCATGGGAAATTGTTAGTGGAGGCGGCCTGTGATCTAGGTTGAATACGAATTGAAGCTTTGGTTGGCAGCCGATCGTACCTCTGCATGTCCCGAAATGTGTGGTTATTGCATGCTGAGTGATTGTGACGCTTATAAGAAATCCCAATCGCGCATTCTCGCAGCTACTAGGGGGAATTGGTACTCTTGTTGTTCGTCGTCCAGTCATGGACTTTTGAAAACCCCTTGCAAGCACATTACATTTTCATTACCAAGATCATTTGCTGCATATACATATTCTGTCCGAAATGCATTACAGCGATTCCCGTTGGGTATCTACGGTAGATAAATAGAACGTTTGTGCTTAGTAGTGCGATGTTTTTTGTAGATGCGGAGATTTTTCGTTATCAATTTTAACATACTTCCACAAGAGATAGGTTTTTCGTATTTTGTAGAATTATGTAATTTGGTTTTTGAATCCGGTGTTAACTCAAAAATGAGTAACATTTAAACTTATGCTTAGCAGGACAGTATACCTTTTACTGTTTATTTTTAAACCGAAGTACTATTTGCCGTTTTAGTTGAAACAAGCCAAAAATAGACACAATTGCAAATATGATATAAATAGCTGATACGTCTGTGTAACAAATATCCACCTTAAATCTAGACAAACGTATTTCATCTCATCTCATTTTGGCTTTGAGGTCATTAGCTTCACAAACGAAATTTACGCACATCAGCTTATATTATAATTGCAATTTGCAAATGTTTTAGCAGTGTTGGTATTTTGCTCAGCCTATCGTAGTCATAATATTTAATAAGACCGAACGCAACTGTACGATTACGTACAATTATTATTAAAATTATGTTGTACATGCATATGCACACTCGTACCCTACTTATATTAATTCAGTTACCTTGCACAATAGTAGGCGTGTTTTTTTGCTCCTCCTATCTATAACAGAACAGTGCTAACCAGTGCAGATGCATTGAAACAACAACAACTCACCCTATCCATAACATGAGTTGTTGTTGTTTCCAATGCGTCTGCATCTACAAGTAACTTGAAAAAATTACAAGAGAGCTTGGGAATTTTCGGACAGAAGATTCAGCAATAAACAAATACTTGTAAATGCACAGCTAATGTCTTTATTGAGTCAATCGGATGTAAGTAAAGAAACTGTGTATGAAGTGAAGCGATTACATGATGTTACTAGCGAATGTCTGTTGGCTACCACGAATTTGGGAGTAGACACCAATGCTAATTTTCTTGCGTACTCAAAGACTGGACAAGGCTTTAAGAACAGTCTTTGAAATTCTCGCGAGAACTGCAGACCATCCACGAGTTTTTTCCGTATCTTGAAAACAGATTTCAGACATTGGAAGCATTGGAGGTCAAGGCGAAAACGTCTGATATGAGACAAATCAAAAGTGTAAAAGCGTGTCACAGTATGATGCAGCCAATGTGTCCGGTATGTCAACAACCACACAAAATATACTGATGCAAAAAGTTTGCAAAAATGACTAGTCAACAGAAAATAAACACTAGATGGCAAACAAACTTTGCGAAAACTGTTTGGTGGCAGGGCATTTCGCAAGCAAATGCAAGTCCTGGTCAAAATACAAGGTATGTCAGCAAAAACACCATACTCTTCTTCATAAAGAAAAATGCAAGCAAAAACAGGTAGAAACGGTCAGAGGAAAATTTTCGAAAACTGACAAATTAATGGCAAACGAGGTGATGTGCCATTTTGGATCCAAGTCTAATATCGTATCAGGTCAAGTTTTATTACCGACGGCACTAGTGCAGACACAACATAAGAACGGGAAATTGATGAAGCTGAGATCACTCATAGATCAATGCTCAGAAGCAATATTCATATCAGAAAAGGCTGTGCAATGCTTGGGACTATCCAAACAGAAAACTCACGCACTGGTATCTGGGGTCGGAAATACAAACAACGCACTAGCCAAGACACACGTCGTTGATGCAAAAACCTAAATTCTTGTCAAAGTTTGTCTTACATACAAATGCATTGATACTGCCAAAACTGACCGGGTTTTTGCCATCGGAGAGGATCACGTCATTGAATAGAAAAGATTAAGCAGACTTGCAGCTAGCTGATGATGGATTTGAATTTGACACCCCAGGTTGAATTAATATAATTTTGGGTGCGGATGCTATTAGTGAAATAATATTGAATGAATTTAGGAGAATGAAAAATAATCGCTCAGAATACAGAATTTGGGTGGATTTTATCAGGCGTAGTAAACCAACAAAGTAAATCGGCGACGATTAAATGTTTGCAACTGAGCAAATTTTGGGAAAGTGAGGAGGTAGTTCCTGAGAAGGTGATGACTTCGGCAGATATCGAATGCGAAATGCACTTTAAAAGAAACTATAGTCGTTCAGGAGATAGGAGACATATTGTTCGAATGCCATGGTGTACTGACCCTTCTGCAATAACGGAACTACAGGGATCAAGGGAGCTAGCTCCTGCTAGACAATTTCAACTGGAAAGAAGGTTTAAAACAGATAGTCAGCTGGAACGGATGTCCAGAGGTTTCATTTATGAATACATTCGTCTTGAACATATGGTTTGCGCTTTGGAAGATGCTAGTCCAAAGCATTATTCACTTCACCATGTAGTTTTTAAGCATGATAGTACCACTACAAAATTGAGAGTTATGTTTGACGCTTCGATAAATAGAAATACATCGAAAAGCTTGAATGGTATAATGATGACTGGGCCGAATTTGCAGCACAGCTTGATGGACCTTCTTTTAAGATGGCAAAAATATAAAATAGTTTTTCTGGCAGATATTGAGAAAATGTATCGGGAAATCAAAGTCCATGTCGAAGACCAAGATTAACAGCGTATTCTGTGGCGAGATACACCAAAAGACCCAATAAAGGAATACAAACTTACAACTGTCACCTACGGGACAGCGGCAGCTCCGTTTCTTGCTATACGTACCCAACGGCAAGTAGCGATCGATGGTGGTACTAAATTTCTTGTATCGTCAAAGATAATTCTACGAAACACATATATGGATGACATTGTTTCGGAGGCTGATACCTATAAAGAAGCGTATACGGCTTGCAATCAACTTATTCGTTTGTTAAATGGAGGGGGTTTCAATCTAAGGAAATGAAATAGTAATGATGCAAAACTTTTAATGCAAATACCAGCTGAGCTCAGAGATTCCGCCAATAACATTAAATTTGATGAAAGAGTTACGATTAAATTCTTAGGGGTCCATTGGGACCCGAGGGCTGATCAGTTCAAGATAAGAGTGAACATACCCGGATCCTATCAGAAGCAGCTAAAATATTTGATCCAACTGGTCCTCTATCTCCAGTTACAGTGAAAATTAAGTTACTGGTCCAGCAACTTTGGCTGCAACTTTGGTTTGAACAAGTCAATTCCGCAAGCAATACAGAATGAATGGAAGAGAATAAAACACAATCTGTCAAAATTGGAGAAAATAGAAATATCGAGATGGTTCGGGTATAGTAGATCCAACATGGCCTGTGAAATTCATGGACTTTCAAATGTCTCGGAAAAAGCGTATAATGCAGCGGTTTATATAAGGGCTATTGCGCAATCCGGAGAAATTTCCATCAGATTATTAGCTGTGAAAACCAAAGTATCACCATTACGAACGAAAACCACATTACCAAAGCTGGCATTAAATGGTGCTCTTTTAGTGTCACGTTTGATAAAGGAAGTAAAAAAAAGCTTGGACATTGAGAATATAAGGTGCTATGCTTGGACAGATTCTACAGTTGTATTAGCTTCGTTAAAAGCTAACCCACATCAATGGACAACATATGTTGGGAACTGTGTAGCGGAAATCCAGAATATAATCAAAGTTGGTTTCATGTACTTCCGAAATCAATCCCGCGGATATTGCATCACGCGGGTGGTACCCCGAAGAACTACTGGACCACAAAATATGGTGGAATGGCTCCTAGTGGCTCCAATCACAAAATTTTAGATTTCCTAAAGTGCCGGCTGTAGATACTGAACTTGAAATAAACCCAAAATTTAAGGTGAACTCCACAAGAATAGCAAAGATGGAATCTACAATCTAGGAACAATTACTGGCGAAATATTCTTCTCTGCCGAAGCTTTTACGAGTTTCATATATAATAGAAGATGTAATCCTGTCAGTTATAGAAAAAGTCCCTTGACAGTAAACGAGATGAACGATTCATTAGTACCATTACTGAGGATCACGTCACATCAACATTTCCAGACAGAGATACAACGATTGTCTGAAAAGAAACCTCGTACTAAAAAGAGAGCCAATTATTAACGCTAAGTCCATACTTGGATGAAAATGAGCTTAACCGCATAAAAGGGAGATGAGAGCAATCTTGTTTAACGTTTGACCAAAAACCATCCCATAACTCTGCCCCATAAGAGCGAGTTAATAACACTCGTGATTGATAAGGCACATTTGACAACGTTTCATGGTGGCGCATTTAAAACATTAGAATTCGTTCAACAAATATATTGAATTTTAAACCGATTTGTTTTTTTGTTTTAGTACTAATTCCTGTTTTACGAGGAAAAGGTTGGCTTATAACGATTTGCATCAGCCATCGGGTTCGACACCACCCATTAACTTGGGTTTAACTTATGTACTTAGTTACTATTTTCTACTAAGCAAAACTACCTTTGGTTAACTTTTATAATGATTACTGACAAAACTCAGATAAATTTCTGATATGAATTTAAGTTATTCAACTTATATCTATTATTTACAGCTAATTGTTTACAAATTCAAACCCAACCAACCCACCAACTCAAGAAACTATTCCAATTCAGTGATGTGCTTTATATTATTTACCATTAGTATTGAATTTACTCCGTTATAGTGTTGGAATACTTCAAAGTCCAATCTCTGGTTTCTTAATGCCTAACAGTGGAATATTTGATGATCTAGGTCATCTACCAAATCACATGCAGCACAGATAAGGCTGTCTATAATTTTCATTTTATATAATTGAAGCATTTGTTAGTTATTAATCTATTCAACTGCTTAATTATTTTACTTTTTAATTTTAAATTTTTAAGCCAAAGCCTATTTTTTTCTAGAAACGCTTTATGCCAAGTGCATTGCTTATATTTCCCTGCTTCCTTTCTATAATCTTCTCTGTTTTCATTGTTGATTAATTCACTAATTTGCTCTATACCTTCATCCGACTCGTATTTATTATTATAGGGTTTTCCCTCAATCATCCTTAATCTAGCTCCCTCATCTATTTTACATCTAGCCCACAATATCCTGGTATCCACATAACTTTTATTTCTTTACTAGGCACAGATCTACATCCTTTCTAAATGTCATTAATCACCGATTTATTGAGAGAATTTTTTATAAGTTCTAAGTACGCTCCATTTGAATCAGTTAAGATCAAGACTTTATCGTCTGAACTATCTTTACATGATTTTAAACCGATTGAAAGCAGTGAAAGGGCGGCTGCATCGTTGTGTCATTTGCCATCGATTTAATGCCAGGTGTGAAACAGCTCATGAGTGATCTACCAAAGATGCGAATTACTGCCGCACGCCCTTTTACAAACTTGGGTGTGAATTATGCTGGACCCTTTACGCTAAAACCAGCTAAAACTTTCAATAGGTATATAGCGCTTTTTGTATGCTTGAATGCAGTGCATCTTGAAGTTGTTAGTGATTTGACTGCAAAAGCATTTATTGCAGGAGTCAATAGATTCGTTAGTAGAAGAGGGGCCATTGCAAACATATAAAGTGACGATACGACGAATTTTATTAAGGCCAGCAAGCTGTTGGTTGAAATGATCTGGTCTTAAACGTTTCAAACGGATGTGTCTAATACGTTGGCATCAGAAAACATTCAATGGCATTTTATCCCACCTTCGTCTCTGCATTTTGGAGGCTTGTGGGAGGCCGGCATAAAGTCAACGAAGAATCATATGAAACGGATAGTTGGCAAAACTACGTTGACGTTTGAGGAGCTAACTACACTAACAGCTATAATTGAAGCCTATCTAAACAGTTGTCCTCTTTGTCCACGAACAAATGATCCTGAACGTCTCAAAGTGTTGACACCTGGGCATTTTTTGATTGGTTCTCCGTTACTTAGCCTGCCACAACAAGAACATCTAGATCCGAGTCCTAATTTACTTACTTTACTTACTAATAAGATGGGAATTGATTGATTGAGCGCACCAGCAATTTTGGAAGCAGTGGAGACCGAAATAGATGAAGGAGCAACCAAATCTTCGGACAAGTTGCTTAGTCCTTATAAGAGAAGACAACTTGCCTGCAAAAAATGGCTACTTGGCCGCGCAATTGAGGTCCGTCTTGATACCGATGATCTTGTACGAGTAGTCACCATAAGAACAAAACATCTGTAATGAAGCGACCGATAAGGAAGCTATCACTTCTACCGATTGTGGATAGCGATAACTTGATAGCACAGAGTTCTAGTGAAGCAATGATTTTAAGCAATGGCGCATTTGAAACAGATCATATGAGACACGGCGTGCAAGTGGGTGAAACTCACAAAAATAAGAAAAGAAAATTATATGGCCACCACGTAAAAACGAAAATATCTCATCAGGAAAGAAACTGTTCACCAAAACGTCGACCATATCAAGCAAACTTGAGCCAAAGTTGGTGCCCAGCCTTTTTCTGGATGTTCAGCTTTTTACTAGTATTAATTTGGGGAGGTTCTTCACATAAAGTCTATTCAATAACTCCATTCAACAGTAAAAAGGGAATGTACTTTGAAGCTAAAGCAGAAGCCAATTTCTACAGCAATGAATGGACGCTGATTATTCATTTCAATTTAGCAACGTACGCTAGGCAGTTAGACAAAATTGAAACGGCAGTTTGACAATTGAAGTCTATTTGTAATACCACTCACCATAGAAATGAATTTAAAGACTACTGCGAAGCAACAACCGCTCAACTAAGGTGACATGTGGATGAGATAGAAAATGCAAATCAACTGATATATCAGACGCATGACCACGTCAGAAATTGATGGTGGACACCACTTTTTGGATTTGTTAGAATCATGGCAAATACTCTTTTTGGAGAACTAGATCCAAACGATGCAGAGAAATAAGAAAGACAGATTTATAAGTTGAAGGAAAACGAAAATCACTTGACCGAATTATTGAGGAAACAAACGTCCATCACAGACTCAACGTTGAACATAATCAAAGTAGGACATGATGAGGTCCGCCAACAATATCTCACTTTAAGGCAACATATATCCGCTGTCCAAGATGAGAATAATCGAGTGCAGTAAGATTTGAAACTATGCGCACACTTCGATTCGGCGGCGCTGCTCGTTATGTTGGATGTGAGCAGTATAAGTCATGTTCAGTATATAAGCTTATGGAAGCTCGAGCAAGAATCGTACGCAATACTTTGATTTGCGAAATAAAGATCCCACTACTGGAATCAAAACACTATAAGGCATACCATATGGTACCCATACCTATTAATTACAAGACCACCTTTCTGTGTATTCAGCCACCAAGTCTCTATCTTCTCGTAAATAATCGCCGGGACCGGTATAGTCCAACGAATGGAAGAGATCTCACATTGTGCAGAAATTGGGGTCAGAGACGTCTCCTGTGGAAAAATAATTTACCATTATACAACCTGCGAAGTAAAGTAAGCAAATGCGAAATTGAGGTTCTGACGTTAGGCGGAATATTATCGAGTGCTTGATACTTCAAAAAGGCTATAAAAGAACAACGCTGGATAAAAATGCATACTAAAAATGCCAGGATTTTGATATTAGCTAGGAACACCAGCTTGGACATAGTCTGCGGAACTAACTTCCAGCAAATAACAATCAGTGGTTCCAGAATATTACAACTGCAATCAGGCTGCCTAATTAAGCATCCGACAACGTTTCTGACAGCAAGTAGTAGCACTACAGAGAATATTGAGACGTAATTCATTATTGAAGCTCATATTCCTATTCCGCCAGATTTAACGGAATCACTTGGGCCTGTGACGCAATTAACCATATCAACTGAAGATAAGGTCACTTAAGAATTGAATTCACTATAATCGGCCGTCAATTAGCAAAGGAAGGAACTTAATAGTACTTCGGATTTTAATTCCTATGACTTACATCATTACGTGGCGATATATGTGTTTCTATTGGCCGCTGTCATGGCCCTAACCGTTTACTGTGTACGCAAGGGTAAACTAAGGACTATCAACATACAGATGATAGATACTTCGCACTAATACCAATCCCAGCCCCACGGCAGCATGTATTTGGATGTTGAGCTTGGTGTCCGGCAGCATGTACGAATATGTACAATTATTATTAAAATTATATTGTACATGCATATGCACACTCGTACCCTACTTAAACTAATTTAATAACCTTACACAATAATGTATAGGCAGCGAAAATCAGCGTAGTTCAACGCGAGCCAATTATTTGACCCCAATTAAGTATCGATCACGTGTGAATGTTGTCTTGTGTAAGGTAATTGCTGATCTGCGTGTGTATATGCATTTTTTGTGACATCGATAATTGTATCTATTTAAATGAATGCTAATTAGTAAGTTAGTTCAGTTCGAGAATATACTTGTTCAGAATAAAGTGTTTATGCCGTACAGCAAAATTTTTTACATACTTTTGGCGGGTCACCAAGTCAACTTTTCGATAATTGCTGTATGCAAATCATTAAGTAATTGTAATATTTGGTAATCTTATTGTGTCTGTGTATTTTACCTTGATTGAAACCAAATCTGATTCAACTCTGAAACACTCACACATTCATCACATATCCAAGCAACTAGTGTCTACTTTCGTAACAAACCAGGCTAAACAAGGCTAAGCACTGAAATATATTCCAATTTATTTCGCAACTCTAACGTTATAAAGAGGTCTCATTTATAATCTTGCGCGAAAGAATACATATTATAGTTACCCTGTCCGAGACACCTATCTGCTTTCCTATACCAGTCACGAGGAAGGATTTACTCGTGCCCGAAGATCACCTGGAATATTGATGTGTGGAAATAACGTAATTTAATCTCTTTTGATCCAAACCTCGTTTGGCTGCGATCCCATGCTCATATGCGTGTATTAGCCTCTCGTTTCATTCCACTTCAAATTCACACCTCCACTCCGATTTCAAATGAAGTGACAATAATTTACTTGGCGCACTCAGAACCTCAAAGGCTGCACGATTTGTGTTCATTTTATTTTGAAATATACAAATTACTTAATTAAAATATCAACTATTCAATTGTGCATGCGTGCATGATCTGACGACGGCAGGCAACAAGCAGGACGATGAATACGATTTAATACAGAAAAGTGTGGATAAATGGTGCAAGGTGAACACACCAGACCAGATCAGCAGAACAGTCACGACACGACAATTGACTGTAGATTTTCCGCGAGTGAGCTAATTTATGGGACTGGGATATTCTTTGCAACGATACAGGAGGAAGAGGAGTTTGAGAATAGTGGCGTAGCGAATGTAGACTAACAGGCTGACTTTAAGAAAGTTCTGTTCAATGTGCTGAGAATCGTTTACGCTTATTGATCGTACACAGAAAATGTGTCATGACGACAAATGATAGTTTAAAATGCAACCAAGATTGCCTGAGCCATGTACGCAGTGCTAGTTGTGCACAGGCAAATTATTCAATTAACAAGGAAATCAAGGCAACCATTTTTCAGAGATAGGAAGATTCGGTCGGTATCTGAAAGGATAAGTGTGCAAAGTTTTATCTAGCACGAGACGCAAAAAGTGCTTTCTCAGGTATTATTAAGTTTGATTTCGCCAAATTGTTAAATAGTACAGGTCCAGAAAATGGCTGTCAATAAATATGAATTTTCAACCAAAAAGTCATCTAATTCAAAATCTTATGATGTCGGTCATTTGTGAAACGTCATTAGGAAAATCCTAAATATGTAAGGCATATCACAAACACTCTTTTATATATATGCAAACCGAGTCGAACACTCAACAGAATTCTAGCGCATCTGAACTGCTGAAATACTAATGTTCGATGAACAGTAGAAGAATCGTGCAGATTCTGACTGCATATTCTACCACACGTTCTTCAACCTGTCTCGAGTGCAAAATCATTTTGACCTTAGCAATGCATTTAAACTCATAGGAGGGAAACGTGTTTCAGGAATTTCAAGATTTAAGAAAGCTAAACACGGCAAAATTTTGATAGCAGCATAACATAGCATAAACAAAGAAAATGCTTAGTGCTTGCAACACTTTACCAACACTGCAACTAAAAGTCTCCCACAATTGCCTCACGTCAAAATCAAATAAATCTATTGATTTCAATTTCATCCGATGATTTCGTCAAAAGTTATGGGGATAGAAAGATGTTTAGGGTCAAAAAACGAAAGATGTTTGGAACCAAAAATTTCTAGAACATAGAAAATTTAAACATTGGCAACTTATTTTCATTGTAAAAGTTTGCGATATGAATACTCAATGGAAGCATTTGCTGATACGAAAATAACAAAAAACGCCTCGCGCTGGCAACCCTTTGCTAGCATCAAAACCAAAAATATACCTCTCCTGCCTCACATTGAAATCAACCTACTCTGTGAATTTCGTTTTGATCCGATGACAGCATTGAAAGGTATAGGGGAACAAAGAAATTTAGGGTTAACAGTCGCAAAAGTTTTCAAATTTCCGAAAACTGAAAATATGTTGTTTATTGTCACTTCAAGGTCATTAGCGTTTGAAAATTTTACGATAAAACTGCTAAGTAAAGATATTGCAAATAAATAAAACACCAACAATAGCTGGCAGCTCTTTAATTAGGTTTTTTACCATACTGAACAATGCCTATAATAAAATCCATATATCATATGAAATTCGTTTTAATTTGATGACTGCACTGGAAGTTGTACGGCAAAAAACTTTTCTTTTCTGAGCGAATTTCAAAACCCAAAGGCACAAAAATTACTATAGCTGGCAGCATCAACCGAATTTTTCAACCATGTTTCTACCAAACATGGCCTAGAGTAAGATTCAGCTACTGTGTCAATTTCATTTCATAATAGTTTCATTTCAGAATTGGTTCGTGAATTGGTTCTAGAATTGGTTCGTGAGAAGTTTTTAATGCTTAAAATATAGGTAAATTGGAGCAGGGTTATCGGTCTTGTCCGATGTGAAATATCAAAAGTTTTTTTGGGTTGTATAGACAAAGCATAAGATTTTCATATGAACTGGTTTTCACTGTAAAAGACGAAAATTTTTCAGAAGAGTCTATGGTTTGAAGGTTTCCACTTTCAATACCTGCCGTAGCTGCAAGACTGTCAGCACGTTCATGAGTCTACAACTAAGTAACAGCAATATGTTCTGTAAGTTTCATAGTGATCCGATAATCTGGTCAAAAGCTATCACATTTCAAAAATGCTCAAATTTTAGGCGCTTAGCGCACAGATGAGTTAAAAACTTCAAGAAAATTACCATATTCAAATTTGCAACACGTTCAAATTTCATTCAGTAAACTTTATTTTTGCGGAAGTTATTTGTTGACAGAAAAATAGGTATATTTAAAATATCACTAAAATGGCCGCCAGCGCCAACATTTTAAAGATAATTAATTTTTTGTGGGACCTGACCCTATTCTGAACATACACCAATGTAGATTGAGAAGTTCAGTTCAAGCGGATGGCGCGTCCTTGAGATTTTTTTACAGAAATTTTTTGATGATATATATATATATATATATATATATATATATATATATATATATAAATATATATATATATATATATATATATATATATATATATATATATATATATATATATATATATATATATATATATATATATATATATATAGAAATATGAATTTTTGGCCAAAGTGATTTTAATACCAATGTTCTTCTTCGATCATTAGTAAAAAATACATTTTGAGTTTTAATCGGACAACTTTTTACAATATCGAAGACACTCTATTGTGAAAAATTTTTGGGTTGAGAACTCTGATATTGACTTAAAGAAAATGAAAATATGCAAACTTTAGAGTTCCGAAAACCAATTTTTATTTCTTACCGATCTTTCATACTTATCCCACGAACATTAATACATTACAATTGTATAAATATTAATCGTTAATTTCATTAAATTTCTTTGTGGCACGCAATGTCATATTAGAACAATCTTTTCATAAAGAACGAACGAACGATGGATTGTGAATTGTATATATGTTTTTATGTGAATATCTACATTCGTGAAGATCAAGTTAATTTAATTGGAGTGTGAAATATATGTGCTTTTGCAACAAGCGGAGTTCAAGGGAGATCATTTACTCAGGTGTTAATTGGTTTCCGTGTAATCATCTTACGTTATTTCAGGAATTATTGAATTATTTTGTAAATTTGGAGCTGTCAAAAAGTTTTTTAATAGCAGGAAAAAATAAAAACTAGCACATCAGAACCGCTAGATAACCAATTTTCAAAGAAATTATCTTTGAGGGATTTAAAAATGTGTGAAGACGTTATAAACTTCTTTGTGGTATCATATTAACCATTTCTTACTCAAAGGAACAAATATCATTTTCTGACTGCATTTCTTATAACACAAATGATGAAAATGTTCAGTGCTGGCAGCATTTGTCCAACACAGCAACAATAAATCTACCATAACATCCTCGTGCTTAATCAATCTATCCTTTGAATTTCGTTTTCATCCAAGGATGTCATCGAAAGTCTCAGCGATTAATGAAAAATTTCCAAAACTCAGAAAATTTAAATATCGGTTGCTTATTTCATTGGAAATGCTTTGCTTATGAATACACAATGGAAGCATATGTTGGTGCAATATTTACGAAATCGTCTGGTGCTGGCAATCATGTGCTAGCACCATAGCTGCTTCACGTTGTGTTAAACACACCCTGTGAATTTTGTTTCGATTGAATGGATGCGCTGTAAGTTATAGGAGTGAATATAATTTAAGGGCTACCACCGTCCAAACTTTTTAAATTTTTGAAACGTAAATATTTGTTGTTAATTGTCATTGCAGGATCATTCCCATTTGGAAATTTTATGACAACATCGCTTGATAAAGAAATATAAATAAATTACGAATTTCATCATAGCTGGCAGCTCTTGCACAATTTTTCAACGAAATTCCTACAGAATTAGAAATGCAACTAGATCCATTTATCACTTGAATTTCTTTTTGATTTCGTTACTGCATCGGAAGTTATAGGGAAAAAACCTTTATTTTCCTGAGCAAATTTACAATATTTAGAAGACAAAAATTGCCATAGCTGGCGACTCTTTACTAATTTTTCAACCAAATTTCTATGAAATCTACTATTAACTAAGGTTCACTACTGCGTTAATTTTATTGAAATCTGGTGGCTTAATCGGAAGCTATAGGCCAAAAACCCGTTTTTTTTCTCAGGGATTTTTCCAAATGGCACCACTGCCACAGTGTTGAACGTATTTCAAAATTACTTCTATCAGACTTGGTCCTAATTAATACCAACATGTTCTGTAAATTTCATATTGATCGCATTATCGGATCGTCAGTTCTCGTGAACAGAAATTTTGAGTGCTGCAAATAGAGGTAATTTAATCACGGATTGCCGTTCTTGTTTACCGCGAAATTTTATTAAATTTTATTTGACTTGGTGGACAAAAGTCAAACTTATCAATAATTTGAATTTATTTTCAAAAATCAAAGATTTTTCAGGAAGGTCGATGATTCGAAGGATTTTTTTTCAGGAGCCTGCTGTAGCTACAGAGTTGCCCGCACAATTGTAGAAGTTCAGGTGTGCTAAATTTCAGTCTACATCAATACGCTCTGAAAATTTCACGATGATCTATTGTTTTTCTTAAATTTAAAATATTAAAAAAATTAAAAAAATTAAAAAAATTTACACTGCTTGGATATATAGGAGTACCTGAAAATTCACTAAAATGCCCGTCGCCGCCATAAGGTTTAAGCTATCTGAATTCTAGCAAACCTACCTGTTATAAACATCTATGTCGTCCGAAAATTTCAGCTCAAGCGGATCAGCCACTCCAGAGATTATCCCCCTTAATCATTTTGCTGATATATATATATATATATATATATATATATATATATATATATATATATATATATATATATATATATATATATATATATTTATATAGATGTATATATATATATATATATATATATATATATATATATATATATATATATATATATATATCACGAATTTTCGCGAAGCGAGTTTAATACTAATTTTCTTCAAAAATTAGTAAAAAATATATGTTAGACATGAAAGCTATCTATTAGTGAAAATCGTTGCAGGATAACATTTACATGTTTTATGAAAATGTCAATGCACTTTTCTTTCCAGGCACCACATCAGTGACTAGAAGAAAAATATAAAGCTCATTTAAAGTAACTAACATCAAATTATTTAATGTGAAGCAAAGAAAAGTGGAATATTTTTATTAACTTCTACGAGTTTGAAGTAATTAATCTCATGAAGGATATCACCAGTGGCGTGGCGTGATAATTTACCGTAGGGAAGCAATAAGTTCACTTCGACAACTGACTTTGGCTATGCTTTCTTCAAATTCGTTACGTATTGTTAGAACCCTTTTTGTTTGCTACTTTTGACATCGCTAATAGATAAGCTTTCAGGAATTACGAACGTGGACGTGACAGTACATCAACTGTATTGTTATCAGCTTTTTAATCAGTGAACGAAAAAAAAACGTACCTTATGCGTACTGTACGCGAAAAGTAAACATGCACTACCTCAGTCTATCATGTTTGCGTATATGTATACAACCGATATACTGAACGAAACAGACACGATGCAAATGTACGCTACGATTGAATACTCTACGGTACAATGTACACAAACCTAAAGCTTGTCGCACACTATTCCGTCACGACACGACATAGAAAAATGTTGTACGACAGTCGGTAGACAAATGCACACTATATCGAACCGACTGACACATCAATTTGTGAAAAGTGCTCAGAAAATGCATTATGTTTAATGCAATGGAAAATGTGTATTGTTAAAAATAAAAAAATAATAAAACTGAAATTAATTGTAATTTCTTCCCATCTATTTGTCTTCTTTTGTGTGTGTTCGTAACTTTTTGAGCTTATTTCATTCAATTCTTTCTACAGGGTGGCGTAAAAGTTTCTGTTCTTTGATATGAAAAATCAACCCGAATAAATTAATGGGAAAATGCTATCTTTCCATATTTTGAAACCCTTCTTTTTTTTCTTAAACCTACATTTTTTTCCCCTAGTGTAGATGGCAAAAAAAAATCTGCTTACCAGATCCCCGGGTGACCTATCACCTCGGGGTATGTGAGGTTTGACTCACTAAAAAAAAGACCATCTACAAGCCCACGAAGTTCCGAGTCGGGACCCGCCTAAGCACTGCTTCGACCCGGTCGTGCTGACTCACCCATCGGTAACTACGGACTTCAGAAACTACCACAGTTCATGGGTCGGTAAGGCAACCCTCCTCCCGCTTTATGCGCAGGACTTTCTCAACATATGTTGAGACTGCGTGCCAGTTCTCCTCGTTTCGCAGCATTGCTTCCACGATCGTCTCAGGCTTTGCCAGGCCAATCGTGAACTCAATGGCGCGCCTCAAACTTACGAAGCGACTGCACATAAAGAATGTGTGCTGAGCATCACCGAGCTCAGTCACACAGTACCGGCAGTACGGTGTGACCACCTTACCCATTCTGTTCAGGTATTTCCTGAAGTAACCATGCCCTGTCAAGAATTGACAAAGGTAAAAGTTTACCTCTCCGTGGCTCCGGTTAAGCCAAGGCTCAATGAGACCAATAAGCTTAGCTGTCCAGCGTCCTTTAGCACTTAAACTCAAACGTTGTTGCCAAAGTTGGAGAGTAAGCGTACGCGCGTGCGTCAGAGCCTAAGTTCTACCCAGCTCTGAGCGATAGAGGTACCCTTCTTTGCGCTCTCGCGCTAGTAGGTCGATCGGGATTACTCCCGATACCACCATCAAAGCCTCTTCTGAGACTGTGCGGTAGCTACAGGCGATACGCAGGGCACCCCTGCGCTGGACACTGGCAATGCGCTTCCGGAACTTCTCAGTTCGGAGCACATCTTCCCAGATTTCGGCTCCATATAGCAAGATGGAATCGGTCGTTACCATCAGCAGCCTCCGTCTCGTCTCACTGGGTCCACCAACGTTAGCCATTAGCCTACTCAGCGAAGTGACGACTACTAGAGCCCTGTCACATGCCCTGCGGATATGATCCCAATACGTCAGCTTGGTGTCCAGGGTCACTCCCAGATACCTGACCGACTTGCTGGTCTGGACCTCGACGGAGCCAACTGTCATAGGTATGACAGTTGGTATCCTCCGCTTCGTCAGCATAACAATCTCTGTTTTAGAGATTGCCAGCTGGAGGCCGTGTTCGGTCATCCACCGATCCACCCTCTTCATGACTTGGTTAAGTCTGAATTGAGCAAATTCGGCAGATCTGGAAGTGATTACCGCCACGACGTCATCAGCGTTACCTACCAGAAACACATCCGCAGGCATTTCCAGGCGCAGCAGACCATCGTGCATGATGTTCCAGAGGTCAGGTCCTAAGATCGACCCCTGTGCCACACCTGAAGTTGCAGGCCTCCTTTTGACTCCTTTGTCGGTGTCGTAGAGCAACCAGCGACCCCTGAGGTAGTCCCGCATCATGGCTAGCAAGTAGTCAGGGATACGGAACGTCTGCTTAAGGGCCCGCAGGATGTCCGTCCACCTCGCCGAGTTGAAAGCGTTTTGTACGTCCAGTGTTACCAGCAGGACGACCGGTCTGGCTTGATGGCATGCCTCTTCCGCTCTTGCTACAGCCCCAACAAACTCTGAGATGGCATCGATTGTTGAATGCCCTTTTTGGAAGTCGTGCTGCCTGGCAGAGAGATCACCAGCAGATCTCACTGCTGACAGCAGCCTTGGCTTGAGCAACCCCTTGAGAAGCTTCCCCGCAGTGTCCAGCATGCACAGTGGGCGGTATGCTGATGGATTGCCCAGGTTACCCTTGCCCTTGTCAACAAGTACCAGTCGAGCTACTTTCCACCGCGACGGGAAGACCCCTGCGACTAGACATGAATTATACAAGTCCAATAATAGACGCGGTTGGCTTTCCGCCACGACTTTAAGCGCCTCGACCGGTACCCCATCAGGACCCGGAGCCTTCCGGTTCTTCATCCTGGACACTGCACTGTTCAGCTCCTCGTCCGTAAAGGGAGGGACATCTGCCTGGTTAACGATGATGGGACCGTCAACCCTTGACGGATGCACCGGGAACAGCGAACCAACGAAACGCTCCATGGATATCGCGTTTATGAGAGTGCTAAGCCGCATGCAGCCAAGTCTACAAGTGACAAGTTTGTAGCCATCTCCCCAGGGGTCTGAGTTGACCTCCTCACAAAGAGCCTGCCATTTGGCACGTTTGCACCTCGTGATGGCCTTGGTCAGCTCCCTCTTTGCCGCAATGTGAGCAGCAGATAGCTCAGCCGCTCCCGGCCTATTCCTGGCTCACTGTGCCCTGCGCCTGCACGCCAAAGCGATGCGTCTCAGTTCGGCGATTTCATCGTTCCACCAGAATGCATTTTGCCTCCTACGGAAGGGTTTACGTTTGGGCATTGAAGCCGCACACGCCCTGCGAATCCACCCCATGGTTCTGTCAGCAGTGGCCTCTGCTGCTGCATGGGTCACTGGGGTCCCAGATGCTAGAGGCTCCCCTTCTAAGCTCGAAGCGAGCGATCTGGTCATCGCGTCCCTGTGAAGTTTAGCGGTATTCCAGCCTAGCCACTTACAGGGAGAGCGGCGGTGTCTTTGCCTGCCCTCAGCGATTTTGAAAGTGATGTAATTATGATCACTCGCAGTGTAATCCTCCATCACCCTCCCATCGCTGACGAGTGCCGCTAGTCTCTCCGATGCCATAGTGACATCAGGAGTAGATTCACCAAATCCGGGCCTTCTGAATGTTGGCGTTGAACCCGTATTCAGCACCAACAAACCCTACCTCGAAGCCATCTCGACTATGCGCCACCCGCAAGTGTTTTCAGTGGGCATGCCCAACTCCAACGCCCTTGCATTGAAGTCACCCCCTACCACGACGTTGCCGACGATGCCACGGAGAGAGTCCTCCAGTGAGCTAAGCTTGTCTCCGAATTCCTGCATTGAGTCGTTCGGGGACAAGTAGCAGCTCACAAAGGTGACTTCTTCGTATGTCACCCACACGTGACCATTTCCTGAGCCGCGGC
Source organism: Nemotelus pantherinus (assembly GCA_963978885.1). Taxonomy (NCBI): domain Eukaryota; kingdom Metazoa; phylum Arthropoda; class Insecta; order Diptera; family Stratiomyidae; genus Nemotelus; species Nemotelus pantherinus. The sequence continues at coordinate 111,625,026 of OZ022263.1, read as the reverse complement.
CGCCAATACGGGCCCTCTGCCCGTCGGCGATCCAAATCGCCGCGTACCCCGTAGTATCTGCCAGCCAAACGGATGAATGCCTCCCCCTATAAGGCTCGCTGATCAGTACGATCTGAGCCTTATGCTCGCAGACTTGCTGCGTAAGGAGGTCGTCTGTAGCTCTGCAGTCCTGCAGGTTGCCTTAAAGGACTCTCATATCCTTCCCTGTTTTTTCTTGGCACCAAGTGCGTCTTTGAAAACTCGACATGCACTCGATCCCATTAAATGCTTGGCACCATTCGCACCATGCCTCTCAGTGCATAATATACACTGAGCCTCCGCAGAGCAGTCTGCTGCCCGGTGGCCAACCTGTCCACATTTCCAGCAGCTGGCACTCCGGTCCGGGCCCTTGCAGCTACGTCTTGTGTGGTCGTAGCCTAGCCACCGGTAGCAGCGTGTAACCTCAGCCCACCTTCGTACTCGGGCGCTAATCATTCCCACCCGGACTTGACCAGACTTGAGGATTTTGGATGCTGGTGCCTCATCCATGTTAGGGGGGAATAGAGTGGTTTTCACCTCGCCGGCTCCTTCCTCTCCAGCCTCGCGATTGATGGCCGATGTCACCTCCTCGCTGACTGTGAGGCAATCAAGGTCGAGAAGCTCGATTTTCACTCTAGGGTCAAAACCTTTAATTAATTCAGCGATGATACCAAAATAACGACTGTTGTTATTTAGGAGTCGGTAAAAACAGGTACCGGAATTCAAAGAGGATTAATATATCCAACTTTTTTTAAAACTTGAAAAACTTTGGAATTCTTTAGCGGATCGAACTAATAATAATGGTAAATAGTCAACTTTATGTGAAAGTTTCAGAAAACGAATTTTAGACTGTGTAAAATGAAAGAGGGCATAATACATACTAATTATATATTATGTTGCTTCAAGTGTGTTAAATGTTGTACAGGAAATACTAAGGACAGAAACTTTTGCGCCACCCAGTAGTTTCTGGTAAAAATTTTACATCCATTACCAATTCGATATTCTATTTAATACTTATCATGAATTGTTCAGAAGATGCATTATGATTAATACAATGGAAAGTGTGTAATGTGAAACATTTAAAAAAATTAAAATTAAAATTTTCTCAGCAAATTCTTCTCATATATTATCCTTTTTTGCGATTTGTTGTAATTTTTGAACTTATTTCATACAGCTCTTTCAATTTTTGGCCAAAAAAATTTATTTCATCCATTTCCAATTCGTAATTTCTTTTTTTTAAATATCAAACTGTCGAACGACAACTGATGCTTATCATAAAATCTATGAAGCTATATGAAAGCCCACACACTTAACCGACACGACACGCTACAACGCTACATCATTTGTCGGATTGGATTAAATTCGAACATCCCAAACGACAAAAATTTTTTGCTGTCCTGTCGTGTCGTGACGTGTTGGTCAAGTCTGCGGGCATTCATACAATTACATACAATTTATTCTCACAGATTTTTGGCACTGCTGCTTGATAGCAATTTGTTTACTATCAACAGCAGTTTAATATTGTACCGATCTTCCAATGTCTTCCATGTGACGCATTAGTTTTCTCTGGATGTAAGCAGTTAACATTACTATGGTATGGTAAACTATGGTATAGTTTCTGACACTCGGGCATCAACTGCTGGTGTCCATCTCTCGTAGTCGCTGTCAAACTTTGGAAGATTGGAAGTTTCATCTCTGTGCTTGTTAGTGATGTTGACTGTAGGTTGCCATTTAACTTGATGAGTGTATCCTGAACTTGGTCTTCTAGTATCTCAAATCTTGGATTGCCGTACCCATATTGACATGGATTGTTGGTCAATTTGAAGATGTTTAGATTGACATTTTCTATTTGCATCCACATCCTCTTTATTGTGTCTGACTTAATCGACATATATGCAGTTATCAGATTCTCGAAAGATAATCGTGACATTCATCTTTCTAGTGCCTGCTGTATATGCTGGTGACGAATCAAAATATTGATTTGGTCTGACTCTTCAATTCGGAATGTTTCCGTGAAATATGCCTTGTATCTTTTATACAGCTCGGCAATAGATTTATACACATGCTTGGCAAAGTACTGATGGTCTTTTAATTCTTCCATTGATCGCAATTCTATTAAGTTATTCTATGAACTTCGTAGTATAGAAAGCTGCTGTTCCTCCCGCTCTTGCCTTCAACAGAGCTTCGTTGCATAGGAACTCTGAGCTCCTATCGCACAGAGCTTAGTTGCATCGGAGATGTGTGCCTTTTTACTAATGTGTAAGTTGTTTGATAGAAATTTGGTTGAAAAATTCGGTTTGTGCTGTCAAAGAGAGCATAGCTGTGTCCAATTTATGATTGCTTACTATGCTTAATTATGGTTGCTTAATTATGTGTCCAATTTATGATTGCTTAAAAGAAATTTGGGAATTTGCATTCACTAATGCTTGTAAAAAGGCATTTAAGGCAGTAAAAGAAAAAATATCAGGATACATAATTTTAGCACATTATGACATAAGAGTACCATTCATATTAACAACGGATGCTAGAAAGCACATTGTAGCTGCAGTTCTTACTACCATAGAAGATGAACAGGAGAGCCTATTACTTTCATTTTAAGGAAGCTAACGAAAGCAGAGACTAACTATTCAGTTGTAGATAAAAAAGTACTAGCCATCGTGTAAGCTTTCAACAAATTACACCAATATTTAGCTGGCAGAATTTATAATAAACAAGAATTTATAATTAGCTTAAATGATATCAAACTATCAGCATAAGAAGATGAAATATTAAACACTGTGTACAAACCAAATCAAAATCGAGAAATGTACAAATTAAAGGGGAAAGAATATGCATCTTTTAGAACCAAACCAAATGAGCTTAGTATTGAGTCAGAAGTAAACATGTGGGTTAATACAATTACAATATCTGCGAAATATTGCAACATTATTTTATGTGAATTACATTCTTCTCGTATGGGAATGGTAAGAACTAAATCAGTATCTCGGAGCTATTTTTGGTGGCCAGGAATAGCCACTAGCATAGAAAATTACATTGGTGGATGTGAAAATTTTCTAATCAACTTGGCAAACCCAGAAAAATCAAGTCTCATTCCATGGAACATAACAAAGAATGTTTGTTCTAGACTTCACATAGACTATGTTGGGCCCAAATGGGGATTTTTGTTTCTAGTTATTGTTGACTCAATATGAAAATGGATCGAAATGTTTAAAATAAAACATCCAATTGCAGAGTTTACAATAACAAAATTAAGAGAAACTTTCGACAGATTTCGAATGTGTGATATAGTTAACTCCGACAATGCGATGATCTTTACTTCAGAGACAATGAAAACGTTTTGAAATCGAATTGAATAATTCATCAATCTGTTCCCACGTCCCCAAAAATGCTGTTCGTACGGTGAAAACAGCTCTATTAAAAACATTGCAAAATAAACCAAAAACTGATTATGAACTGGAAGTCACTTCGAAATTTTTTGCTAGGTTATAGGACTACTCAACAACTGTCGACAAGTATGGCTCCGTGTAGACTAATTTTTAGCAGAAAACTTAAAACGTAATTTGATGCTCTGTACCCTAGAATTACATCAGGTCAAGAACAAAGTAAAGAAGAAGAACTGCACATTAATAGAAGAAAAATCCGCACATTAATAGAAAAAAAAATCTAGCGCACCTGAACCGCTAGAAATACTAATGTTCGCTGAACAGTAGAAGAATCTTACAGATTTTGAATGCATATTCTACCAAACGTGCTTCAATCTGTTTCGAGTACAAAATTACTTTGATTTCAAGAATTTCAAAATTTAAGAAAGTCCAACACTTCAAAACTTTGAAAGCAGTATAACATAATATAAACAAATAAAATCCTTAGTGCTTACCACACTTTACCAGCACTGCAATTAAAAGTCCCTCACAATTGCCTCACGTCAAAATCAAATAACTCTTTTTATTTCAATTTTATCCTATGATATCGGCGAAAGTTACAGGGATATAAAGATGTTTAGGGTCAAAAAACGAAAGATGTTTGGAACAAAAATATTTGTAGAACTTAGAAACTCTTAATATTGGTATCTTATTTTCATTCTAAATGTTCGCGTTGTGAATACTTAATGTAAGCATTTACTGATACGGAAATAGCAAAAAATGCCTAGCACTGGCAACCCTTTACTAGCTTCAAAGCCAAAAGTATATCACATCTGCCTCACACTGAAATCAACCTACTCTGCGAATTTCGTTTTCATTCAATGACTGCATTGGAAGTTATAGGGGTACAAAAAAAATAGGGCTACCAGTCGCAAAAGTTTTTACATTTTCGAAAACTTAATATTTGTTGTTTATTGTCTCTACAAGATTATTACCGTTTGAAAATTTGACGATGAAATCGCTCAGTAAAAATTCTGCAAATAAATGTAAAACCCTATAATGGTTTTTTACCAGATTCCTTCTGAATAATGCCTATAATATATTCCATATGGGACATTTCACGTGAAGCGGACAACGAAAAAAGTCGAAGATTTGGATTTCTTTGTGGATTTCGTTCAAATTGTGCGTAAAGGTACATCTAGAGAATACAAACGTGGGTACGCAATGTTTCTTTTCTATTAAGTTTAGTTGCCGAGCTATGGGCTTTTGAATAATTGACAAAATTGATGAAAAGTTATTTTTGGAAGCCGATTCGGAGACTCAAAAAAAAATCTGAAAAACATTAATTATAATGACTAGCATAGGAAATTAACTGTTCTTTTTAATTTTGAATTTAGATTTGAAGAACAAATTTTTTTTACTGTGTAAAACCGGAAGTAAACACTTCAATTCGTTAGTTGAATAATTTGGATCAAGTTAGTTTTGTTTATTTTTATATCAAAACAAAGCTTAAAATGTACCAATTTTATGATAAAAGTTTTAGAATAGGATGGCCAATAGTTTAGGAGGTAAGTGAGTTTAAAATTGCACACATAGGGTTAAAAATTTCGAAAAAATTGTCATATTCACATTTGAGTCACGTTTAAATTTATTCCACAAACTTTTTTTGTGTGAAAGTTGTTTGTTGACACAAAAATAGGTAGATTTAAAATAAGAGATTATTAACTTTTTGTGAGGCCTGGCACTATTCTGCATATACACCAATGTATCCTGAAAATTTCAGTTCAATCGGATGGCGTGTTAAAACAGAAAAAATACTACGGGGAGAGAAGGAAGGAAAAATTAGTTGTTGGGGAAAATGTTTTAGTAAATGTTTTCCGAGGAAAAGGTTTGACTAAAATTGGTGCTGAAATAGCTAAAGTTTAGTGAGAAAGAATTTATTTGTGCAAATTTGAGAATGGTGATGTAATAAAACGTCACGTCGAGCGAATTAAACGTGTACGATAAATACTGGAGCTACGCCATCCAATTATAACAGCAATAACATAGGATAGATTAAGTTTTGAATTAAATGATTTCAAAATATGTATTCAAGTAGAGGCGGAAGGTGTGACAGCAGTGGCAGCACTGAGTTGTATTATATGGCACTTTCGAGCAACGTAAGATAGGAAAGCATTTCCTCGCAATGAACGTGTCAAGTGATGAAAGAAATAACAGGTGTTTAATTTAAAGCTCAGCAGCGGATGTCACAATACCCAAACACAAAAGACCCATTGTACTCACACCGAGAACCAACCATACTTTCCCAGATTTCTTAACGAAACCTTGAATCAATGGTAGGGGAAATATGGTTACGTGCCACATCCCAGCCAAAGCTTTGATACCTGAGACGCGCAAATGTTGGGCATTCACAGAGCAAATGCTCCGCAGAATCAGCTTTTTCTAGACAGAATGGACAGAGGTAATCCTGTGCAACACATGTTCAGTTAGTATGTCCTGCTAGGCACCTGAGTCCAGTCAGTATGCCAGTTGAGTAGGAATCCGGCTGTCGCATAACTGGGCTCTGAAAGGAAGGCCTTAGTGTGCCTGGCCACATCAGAAGAAATCCATCTCACTTTGTGAGCACCAATTACTCACTTCCGATAAATGGCATGTGCAGATGCGGTCGGCACACCCAAGGGGGGTTCAGGGCCCTGCAGTGGAAGCGTAAAACTTGTCTTAACAATGGAGTCAGCAATTTTATTTCCCGACGCCACAGCAGATGCACTCTATTGATGCTGGCGACAGAGTTCAATCGTACCCTGCACTCTCACCTCCTGAATTTCCGAAGTAATCAGGAGACTACGCAGCGTCAGCAGCGCAGGTTAACTTTCACTTCAAATAGCAATAAAATTCCCCTCCACTTCTCTTCAATTGACTAGCAGGCAACTTTCAAGATAGCGAGTATTTCTGCTTGGGTATCAGAAACATGCTTTTCGAGAGGAGCGGTCAAACTTTCATTCGATGAATGTGGATTATCTTATGAAATTTGAATATAAAATATGTTTTTTGCAATAAAATAATGCACCTGCTTTACAAAATTATCATTGTAGTGATCAAATAATTTCTGAAACCTTAGAAAAAAAACCAAACTTGGTTGATAAAAATAAGAAACAATATAACAAAACATAAATAATTAATTAAAGCCAAAACATTATAATATTATCAGTGGCGGCTTGTGGCTTCGAGACTTAGGAAAGCACAAACAAAATATATTGGTAAATAATATAAGTAGATAATCATATGAAGCGCATAGTAAACTCTACATGCGAATTTGTTGAAATATCTTGTAAAAACCAAGTAGGTATTTCAATGCGGACCATATTCGTATTAAAAGTATGTATTTGACTGCCAACAGCTTGTTTCAGTGATTTTTCTACTCACTGAAATCAAAAATCTCAGAAAAGTTCAAATTATGTATTTGAAAGCAAAAAATACTTATTACTTCAATTTTTTTTTAATTATAAAAACATTAAGTCTACCATTTCCAGTCTTCTTTTGTCTGTATTACGGATATTGCAGAACATGACCAACTTTGTTAAGTTTAAATTATTTTAAGAATTTATGCTTGTCACTCATATGTATGAAGTATACATATAAAAAAACCCCGCTCTAATCAGCCAATTCAATTTTCTGTGGTTTTAGTTGCTTTGAGCAAGGGCATTTCAAAGCACAAAAAAATCAATTTGCTCAGTAAAAACCAGGTGGAGGTTTAGAGTACTCTTGCTAGGATGGGCCGGTGTAAGGATGATTGTTTGAAGGTGAGAAATCAGAAATAATAGGAGAAGGAATGGGAAGTGAGTGGATGAAAGAGCAAAAAGAATCATCATTAACTTAACAAAAGCGCATAACATTAACAAAAGCACACAATGTATCTAAAACATAGTAATACCTCAACAAAAATAAATTCTTCATATAATTTGCAAAAAAGTGCATTTTATCTTTTGCAAACGGTTGGCTGAGCAAAATTAGTGGTCTTGGTTGCCTCGAATCAATAAGATCCTTTTTCCGGGCAGTCGATCTAGAAGAAAGAGACTACCACAGTAAATTCTCTATGGTACAATCAGATCAATTTTGGTTTTACACTTTGAAATCCATGTTAAACGGGTAAATATTAATTTTTCGAAAAAGAATCTATTCAATTCGTTTTCACTTTAGGAATTTTATGTTATAATTTACTTTGAAAACTACCGTTTTATTTATCTTTAATCGACCGTATTAATACTGACAATACAAAACATTCAAGTCAGGTGCGTTTTATTTTAAAAAAGACGTAAAACAACGCACCTAACGTAAGCTTTAAATGCCAAAGAAAGCACTCCAGACATTCAGCATAGAAATAACATCAACATAAACGTCCGAAGCAAGCAAATGGTCATATCATCCCAAGCACCTGAACCGAAAAACTCAAGCAGATTGGAATTGTTTTTGCAGGATGATTAAAATTGAAAAAAATTTTATTTACGTTGAAAATTTTATTTGACAAAGTGGTTTCGAAAGTATGCACTGATTCTCATAAGACACCAGCTCACAGTACATACTTGACTGATGTGACCACTTGCAGTTGGAAATCATTAATTTTTATTTACGCTAGTTGTGACAGATTTTAACATCTCCGACTTATATCCATCGATATATTTTACTTGTAAAGGTTATTGAATTGAATTGTGATCATTGTTCCCTTCTTGTCTATACATCAGCATAGACAACGTATATCGTCTCTAAAGCTTATCAGAGCAGAAAATATTGATACGAAAAACTCGATCGTTTTGCGGGACAAGCCTCCGAAAGCAGAATCAAATTGGAATTGTTTTTGCGGGATGATTAATATTGAAAAAAAAATTATTTAAATTGAAAATTTTATTTGACAAAGTGGTTTCGAAAGCATGCACTGATTCTCATCAGACACCAGCTCACAGTGCATACTTGACTGATGTGACCACTTGCAGTTGGAAATCATTAATTTTTATTTACGCTAGTTGTGACAAATTTTAGCATGTCCGACTTATATCCATCGATATATTGTACTTGTAAAGGTTACTGAATTGAATTGTGATCATGGTTCCCTACTTGTCTATAAATCAGCATAGACAACGTATATCGTCTCTAAAGCTTATAAAAGCAGAGAATATTGATACGGGAAACTCGATCGAATAAAAAACTGATCTAGGGAAAATTGGACACGGAACAATAACTCCTACGCATTCTATTCTCCATATCAACATCACAATAACTTGAATACACCATGTGAACAAAGCATAAAATCCACCAAATCAGAAGGGGAACAACTCGTATCAAGAGGAGCAGAAGAGAATTTACAGATTCTGTAGCGTAAATCATGAAGGGAAACAGAAACATAGCAGAGACGCTAATGACTTTCCAGCGTTTTAATTTCATTCATTCGCAAAGATTTTCGGGTTGCTAACCGAGTGAAAAGGGCAAGGGTTCTCTGAATTTCTTTATCTACCAAGACGTTCTGTTTTGAGTCGCGTCTTTCAATGCTTTTTGTGTACAGTCATCATTTAGGTAAAGCGTCTCAGTAGATCTACACTTAAAAAAATTTTGGCTGAATTTTACCCTTATAATAGAAGGAAACTGGTTTCCTACTATTAAAGATGTAAATTTACAAAAGTGCTTAAAAAGAATATTTTTTTACGACCAAATCGTGTAATTTTACCCTAAAAAATGATGCAATTTTATGGCTTTAGTGCAAAGGTGAATAACAAACTAGTAAATTTACACTCTTTTTGCTTCAATTTACAAAAGCTGTGTATTATTCAGCTGATATGACGTAAAAGCAAAAAAATGCACATCGAATGTGTAAAAAAATTTGCGATTCGTTATTTTAAACGAAAAAATGAATATATTTCCTATTATCAAAGTATTAATTATAGACCCACTTTTTAGAGTGTATGCGAAAATCACGAGTTCGAGCAGTGACGCTAGATCACTTTAGTGTATTCTGTAGTATTTTTTAATGCGCTGCAAAGAACTGTATGTTCTGAATTGATTGGTACGCAGTGCTTGAGATTATAAGTAAAACACTTGAGTTTTCGTTGCGTCGCTGCAATTTATCTTCGAAGCTCTGTAGTTGGTATGTTATATAATAAAACCACTACATGCATAGTGGCAATAAAGTTTTGTCTCTTGGAAAAATAAAAATGTTACGTTTCCTGATTTTCAAAAATCAAATCTTTTGATTGTTAAATATTGGTTCTAAAAAATTTTTTTTTGTATTTGCAAAATGGTTTAGCAAGGGAAGCACTGCTTTCTTTGCGCATATTATTCTGACTTATCTTCTGCGAATACAAATAGAAAACACAGACAAATCATGCGAACAGTCCAACCTTCAGTACATCACTGATTCCATCAGTCAACTCATCCTTGACTTGATAGAACACAATGCCATTTCAAACTTAAGTTAAGTTCCAGATCACCAATGTAATGAAACTTGCTAAGTAAACACTTTGTAGTTATGTATCAATTACCCGAGCAAAGTTACGGAAAGATGAAGACATTCAACCTCATCAGCCAGAATACAAACAAACGAAATGAATCTGCTTCACTTACAAAAAATTAGTAGCCACAGCAACAGCAGCCGTAATCACTCGCACATTTTCTGGTCGAAATTTTTCGGCCAAACATATCGCTTTGTATACCTCAAGCTAAATACAATCTGAACATGAACCAGTCCGTTAATTTAGCTAGACATTCTCAATGTTGGTTCCATCAACTTGAATTTCGTGTACGATTTCATACATCATAAATTATATTAGACTCGATGTTCGCATAACATCGCAACTGAACGATACCGATTCATTAATGCCTAGATAAAGCATCCGTCTAAATAGCCTATTACAGATACGAGCATTTTGTGATTTCGAAGATATTTTCGTGCAAAACGATTCGTAACACTGTCCGACATTTAACCTTGTGCCCTAGAGATGATCGCCGTTAGCCAAACACATTAAATAGTTAAGATGATGATTTCCAAACTATTAACAAAAGTATCGCATACGAAAGTAACAACTGACAATATATTGAGGTAAAGATACAATGCAACACAACCATATAGTTACGAGAGTGGGTCCACCAGGCAGTATTTATTCGATTTGGGTACCACTTTCATATCGCTTTTGGCGAACGTGTCTCAAATGAATTCCCATCGCCTAGAATTTCATAAATTTCATTGGATGCCTTATTCGAGTTGGAGACCATGCGAAAGAGTTTTGATCAAATTCAGATGGATAAATTGCAAGCCAGATTCAAACGAGGAAACTATCAGCGATTACTATTGCATTGCGTGGCATTCAACATTGTATCTTCACTTGATTTGTATGTTAAATCAATCATTAGGTGCGATCAGTTTTGGGATAGGTACCGATGTCGATATATTGGCACAACGTATACACGAGGCTACACTGAGGTACTGATAGGCACTTTGATTGATCTTCAATTTCGAACGTGACATATTCGCGTTTAGCCTCATTTCGACGATTTCATGGAAAAGTCTAAACGAAGGCTATGTGATAATTCGTCCGAAATTAATGCTTGATTAGACATAGATAGTCTCCAATGCAGCGGATATTGCGATTAGTTTTCTGTACGAACGCAGATATGCGGTCTGACACTAACACATCTCTGGTTGTTATTGTTGAATGTTGATTATAACAGTTCTATCGTTTCACGGTAGATTTCAATGATTTCATGGATGGCATTAAGGAAGATGATGACGACGATGGTCCTTTGTAAGTAAGGAGAAGCGTTCATAGATTGTACAGCAACAAACAATAACACAACTCTTCCCATCAACACCAATCCTGTATCAATGCGAAAATCATCAATTTCATACACCAATTTGACGCAACTCAACTGTGGTCTGGACTGATCGATGGATCGAAAGTATTGATCTGTCGCTTCGACGACTCGAACGTAGTCTCTATACAATAATCGATTTTCATCAATATTTAAATCAAGCATGATGTTAAATTGTGAATAGATTCACAATAAATATGCGACGGTCTTAAAGTTGGAGTTTTGTGAGAAACGTTTTTCTCACAACCATATCGATTCACCATGATCCTCGCGATCACTGCGATCGCCATCATCGTCATCGTCTCCCTATTGATTGGATCGGTTGTACTTTAGGGTCGACTCAGCTAAGAGACACGGTAATCGTTGGAGACGCGACCATGATGATATTGTGATTATTGTCCGTTATGCGGGGAATTTATTGAAGTATCGTAATGTCATGGGTATTGCATACGGTACGTCTTAGAGGTCTTAGATTATTAAATGGTTTTAAATTGACTATGAAATTGGCAAACTAGATGGTATTGCCCGTGAATAAGGATAATGATGATCTTGAATTAGTGGTAATATGTGATATTGTGTTTGGGGTAAATTATGAAATCGCGTATTGTTGATGGAGTAAAAAATAACGCTTCATGCGAATCGGTGCATATTTTCATTTACATTCATTTCGATTTTGATAATATTTAGTTTAGATATGATAACTGGCTGCATTTTTGTCAGATTGTTGAGGAACAATAAATGTGAGCTTTGCTGTATCTATAAGTTGTTTTTGCGTTAATTTTGGTTTGGGACCATGACTGATAAGAAGAAAACTAATAGTTACTTATTGAATTATAGAAAAAAATCCAAGAGCACGCTGTTGTATATAAATGACGAATAGAGGACAATACATTGGTAAAACCTTTTGAAAGTTATTAAATTACTGCTAAGAAAAAAGTAAACCAAGTTACATATTTCTTCTGAAAATTTTCGAATGTTTGAAAAAATTGAATGAAGTTTAACTCTCATTTTTACTTTCTTTGATACCCGATAGCAAATGCTACTTTACTTGGCGAAAGCAATTTATTTAATTTCTTACTTTAACTACATTATGTTCAATTAAACCAAGTATGGAGATTCGGTAAAAAAAGTTGGATCGAACTCTCCCAATGACAGCAGTTAAACAAAAGGCACAGAGAAATATAATAGAAATCTAAGCAAAGGTTAATTTGTCTGCCCCACAAAGGTTAGCTTATCTTTATATGTGCCGGCAGTCAATAAGTATTTTGTCAAATGCTTTTTATTCTCACAAAAGTAAAATTTATGTCAGATATTTTTACGATACTAGCGTAGGTAGTGCTTAAGACTATGAAGTTTGCATAAAAACTGACGATGATCGCTTAATTCTAACTAAATTTCAACTTTTACTGCATCTGACATTGAAAAACCTCCTAATATAATAGAGAGTTTAAAAAGCGCCACCTTTTACAGTCTAGTATTAGAAGTAAGTTATACCCCGAAACTCCGTATTGATTTGGTAAAATCATTAGCAAAATTTTTACTTTTAATTTTACCTCTGGTAAAGTTTGTATGAAAATTGGCATATTACTCGAACTGAGTACAAGCTCAAGTTCAAGGACTATAATAGGCGTGTTTTTTTTTGCTCCGATAGAGAACAGAATAGAACTATGCCGCAAAAAAACGATCTAGCACAAAACAGCAGTGCATTCGCTAAGACTGACATAGGTTGCTATATTCGCTGTGGTACCACAAAACAGCTGAAAATAAAGGGAGAAAATAACGAGTATACACTAGCACAATAGATAGAAAATAGAAAAAAACTAACAGAAAATTACCTCTTTTAACTTTCTACACGTTATGAGGGCTTTTGCTAATTTCCTAACTACCAAAACATTCAACATAGCCGTGTAAAAACCAAAGCCACCTCACAGCAAAAAAGATAACTTCTCATGAGCTTTTCTTTTTCCTATCAGCACATTCTATAGTTCAGCGCGTGAACTACAAATGAGGAATCGAATTTCTGTACTTGTGAATTCACTGGTACAGGAGTGTTGTTGTTTCCAATGCATATACTCTATTCTCTGCTTGATAGAGGATCAAAAAACACGCCTAACGTCGACTAGGAGACAACTTAGACTAGTTTTTACTTTCTTTTAAGTTTTAATTATTTTTATGTTATCTTACTATTGTCATCTTGGGCACTTTACTTTGATTATATAACAGTTTGGTTTTTGGAAAATAACAGCTTATTGTTCCAAAAGAGTTTGAAGCCATCGAAAAATGTTAAAATCCTTATGAAAGCATAATGTAAAATAATGTTACGAAATATCTTTCTGCTTCAAAAATCTCTTAAACCGCGTATGTAGTTACTTGAACATTAAGGGATTTCCATAATTTTGTAGTTTTTTCTTATGGCGTTGAGCTATACTGATAGCTATTAGTACAGGAAGATCTGCATGGACGTTACAATTTTTCGCTTACAATAGAATGAATACATTTGGAAATTAATTTTGAAGGTTTTTTTGCTTTCACAAAAATACTGAGCTTCAGTGCCTCCAAAAATATTTGAATTTTTGGAAAAGTGTTGATGCATATTTGAAATGGCGCAGTTCCTATCACTTTTTAGTTTATAGTTCTACGCAGCTGTGTTTTGCTATGCCATTTAATAAATGATAGTTTACGCTTGATTTAATGCACAAATCAGCTTTAAATTTGTGTTTAGGATATTTTAAAGCAGTTTGTAATGGAAAACAAAACTTTGAATATTCGGTACATTGTAAATGTTTATTTTTGTACAGGAAAGAACGCACGTCTAGCTTATGAAAACGAATATAAAGCCTGCGCAGCCAGTGTTTTACAAGAACGACAATACTAACAGTGTTTCAATATATTCGTTAAAGTGATTTTGATACCAACGGTACTCATCGGCAGTGTGGCCAGATATTTGCGAGAAAATATAGCCCAATTTCAAATTTTTATAGCCCAAAATAGCCAATATTTCTTATTTGTAGCCCAAAAACCGCCACACCAGATTTATAACTAAATTAATTCATTTAAGGGGGGAAATGCATGTAAAATCGAAAAAAAATTGCTAATTTCAGATTGACTTAAAATATATATATTGTTTATTCAGAAAATTTTAAATATCAAATCCTTAAAGTGCATGTCTCACAGTAAATGAAAATATTTTTTTAATAATTTTTCAACACAAAATGGCGGCGATGCGAGCGAATGAAAAAACACATCAAAAACAGCCTCGTTCAACTTAACGCCTTTTCCGGGGAACTTGCAACGTTCAGAGAAAAAAAATATGCTAATGAGATGTATAATTCATAGGCGAACCAATAAAATTTATTAAAAAAAATTTAATTTTTACATTAATTTTAGATTAAACAAAAAAATCGATTATATTTCGAAAAAATCACGTTTTAAACATTAATAAACAAATTATTTTTCCAAAATTACAATAACATGTCGGTTCAACGAGAAGATAATACTCTTTTGTAGATGTGGTATAAATTTGAGCCGGATCGGTTCAATATTTTTTGAGATATTTTGTACGGCAGTTGAAAAGGTACTACTTTGAGAAAAACGGGTTTAAAGTTCTATAGCTCGACCGACCTGGGGAACGCCGCGCTGAACTGACTATAACTCGAGAACTAATACGAATATCGCTTCAAAACTTTTTTTGTATATTTTTAGAGCATTTCGAACATTTTGATATAATAAAAAAAATCGATTTTTTTTTAGCAGTTACATGTATTTTCCCCCTAAGCTGATTAAACTATAATATTTAAATCCGTAAAACTCGTGCGAAGTAACATAAATGCTCTAATTGTAGCACAGAAGTCGTTTGAAACTGTAAAAATGTTCGATACCATACACAGATAAAATTTACGTATTTTTTATTTGAAAAGGGAAAATATGAATAAATTACAGGAACTGTGTGGACATTTTTAGAAAAGTCCTAGAATGTTCACAAAGAAAATAAAAGCTTGCAAAAACAACTTGCAAATTTGGGTGGCACAAAAGTTCAATAAGTATAAGAAACAGTCTTAATAGCTAGAAAGGCTGAATATTTTGTTTAAAATGTAAATATTTTATCCGATTTCATACATTCAAAACTATGAACGCAAGTTTTGAATTAAAAAATAATTTTTTGTGCTTTGAAATAAAATGAAAATTTTTTAAACATTGAATTTGAAATGACTGCGATTTGAATTCACTATCGGAATTAACAAAAGCCTCTACGGCTTCTTCGGCTTAAGATAAAAAAAAAACATCATCATCCTTTAAAAAAGACATCTACTCAATCTTCCGGGAGAGATTCGTTTGCGGTCGTAAATTGATCGTATGCTGCCAAATTTTGAATGTCTGCTGGAATATTTGATTTCTAATCACTTTGAATTTGAATTCTCATCACTTTGAATTTGAACTCTCATCAAGACTCCGCTTTCGACCCTCAGATTTCGAGAAAACCCACATTTCTAAAAACACTTTTGTAATTGTAAGATTGTTAGACACTTTATTCCATGCAGATCGTTATTACCAGAGAGCTTCAAATATAGAAATTAATTTTATAGGGTCTGGAGAACGCTCAGTATTATCTAGAGCTTACAATATGAAGCTCATCATATAAGTGCAGTAATTTAGTTTTATGTTTGGTATAACTCTAAGGGCTGTAAATAGGTGGAAAAAATTTAGCTTGATGTCTTCCAGATTATCAATGCTATCACATTTAGCTTTATCAAAAAAGATGGTGATGTTTCGGTTATGTGTTTGCATTTCAGTATCAAGTGTCCATCCATTTTTTTAAAATAGCACCCGTCAACTAAGATTTTATGTTAGGTCGCCAAGTTGTGTGTAATGTCAATTCCTCCCAACGATCTTGGTCTTTCGGTTTCTTCTATGCAGCTTCCATTGCAACTGTCACGCGTTTCTTTCAAGGTTTTGCATATGTAAATGTTTTCTTTTTAAGACGTAGTGATTTTTAAGGTGTTGTTCTAAAAAATACTCCCGTCTCATCAATATAATAGGTATTTTCACATAATATTCTTAGTTGTGACTGAAATTTCTGAACTGAGTCTAAATCAACATCAGCTTCTTCGCCACAAAGTGTGCCGTAGTGAATATTGTAGTCCTTTTTAACGGATTTTAGCTTTTTGTTTGATGCCTTGAAATCACAAAGTTTTAATTTTGTAGTAATTTGACGGGCTCTACTATGAAGTATCTGGCCGGATATTGGCAAATTTTTGGAGCGTGTCTTAGAAGACCATTAATACCACAATTTATCCATCTGGTAGTATTGTAACCGCTTCAACCGCTTTCTCCCAGTGTCTTCATAATTTTCCAATGTTATTTAATATCCGTCTTAGTTGGTTTGTTTTTTTTTTTTTTTAAATACGATGCACCTGACTTTTACTAATTTTAAAGCTATCGCCAGTTTTTCTTTGGATGAGCAATTGTTTGTCGGATGTCTAACTTATTGCGAACACTTAGATCGTTGTATTTTGCACTCATAGTAGATTTTTTCAGTTGTTTTGACGTTGCCTGAACAAACGTTCAAATATTTACATCATAACTATCAAATAAATTGCATTCGTACTTGCTTAAAAGGAAAACATGCAACAATGCTCAAATAAATCAATATTTTATTATTATCAGAATACCAATAAAATTGAAGCTATCTATAACGTACCGAATTCTACACATTAAATAATTTTTCATCAGAAAGTTATGCAGAAACTATGCGAACAATTTTCTTGACCTTGAACAGATATTTTTCTGGTAAACTCCTTTTTGCACAATTTTTCATGCTGATCTGAAAACCGTTTTTGGTCCGATTACAAAGTATATACTACTAAGCCAATTTTTGTGCAGCTAATCTGGTTCGCGGTCCAATTTTAAAGGCTGCCCGATTACAGAATGAATTTTTTTCAAGATTATTATGTGCGGTGATGTTATAGCTCAATTGTTTAGGTGGTTCGTTCATACAGTGTCCCGACTAGTAGGTTTTGCTGTATAGCCCAAATATAGTTTTTCATAAAAATAGATAGCCCAAAAACCGCCAACCCGCGAAATGAAAAAACGTCCCGCGAATTCAAATTTTAGATAGCCCAATTGGCGGGAAATAGCCCAATCTGGCCACAGTGCTCATCGGTTAGGCAAGCCTTATAAGCGTTAATCGAATTAAACTTAAATTGCATGACACCAGAGGTTGCAGATGCATCGGATTTACATCATTCATAAGCAAGCTTTATGTTTCCGAAATCCTAGTAGCGATGCGCAGTCTTCGTTGTCGGATTAAGACCAGCGTTCCCTGTATTTTTCCAATGGCCGTCGACCTTCAGCTTTTCCATCGATAAATACCTTAGGAATTCGACGTTCATCCATTCGCTGCACATGACCAACCAATTGCACCTTCCGTAGTTTGTTGACCGTGGCGATCTCTGGATCGTGAAATATTCCGTACAACATGCGGTTGTACTATATTCGCCATTGGTCGCTCTATCGTTTTGCTCCAATCAATCGCCTAAGGATGTGTCTTTCAACAGATCCGTGGGCGTTCAACATATATGCGGGTGCTTGTATGATGGTCCGTGTTTCATCTCCATAGCACGACTTTATTATTGATTTACACATTTTATTGCTGATTCATGCTAATGTTGTTATTTTTGAAGACTTAGTTTTGATAATTCTTAAGCTCCCGATTGCATTTTTTTAGTTATTACAATAAAAATAACGTTCTTTCCAAATTTGTACTATATTTTATGTAAAATAGGTTTAAAGTAGTCGCCAAACGTAATTAATCATGGCTCCCTGCCACAGGATTTTTAATCCAACTATGGATGCCGGCATTATATTTTTCTTCTAGTTTGAGTTTTTCATTATTGTTATTGTTTTTGCCTGATAAAAATTTTTTTTTTCAGAATAGGAGCTTTGTTTTTCTGTCTATGCATCTCGCCTTTAGTAAAGTCAGAACAGAATTGAAAGCTTTATTAGCAAATCCCGGCTCTTATTATGAAGAAGCGTTTTATTTGATTAATTTCAGTGCATTTCGTTGTCCATTTAATGTTTCCTCAGAAAAAAATTTTTTCATTCCATTTGATTGGTGTCTTGATTTTATAAACGGGAAACTACAAAACTCGCGCAACCTATGCAATTGCGCATTGTTAAAACTAAATTATCAATAACAAGTACAACGTACGAACACATACGCTTCCGCGATGTTCAAACTTACTTAGTCCAATATCTTCATTTTTTCAGTTTGCAGTTTATTTCAGGTTCACGGAAGTATGTTGTGGTTGTTGTTATTGTCCAAAGCCAATGCAAAATGTCCAGAATCAGCTGTCGCGAAACTATTAAAAAACTAGTGCAATTTCTTTGAATAAACGTTTAGATAGTAAAAAATATACATAAAAGGGACACATATTAACCGAAAACCGGACCTGGAAACCCAGATCGGAGAGATAGACCGGAGAAGTAGAACAAAAACAAACTGGGAATCAAGACCAGGAAACCGGACCGAAGATATGGGCAGGAAAACCGGATCGGATAACAGATAGAAAACCAGACTGGAAGATCGGACCAGAAAACCAGAATGATACAGACAACCAGACCGGAAACCTGGACCAAAAAATCGGCCCAAGTAACCAAATTTGACAGCCACATTGGTAATCCGAGACGGAAATCCGAACCAGACAAGAAAACCAGACCGGATGTCGGGACCGGAAACCTGGACCAGAAAACCGGACAGGAAAACTAGGTTGGATAACCGGACTAGGTAATAGGCCCGGAAATCTGGACCGGAAATCTAAAACGGAAAACCGGACCCAGATTTAGATTACGATCTATTGGTTCAACCATTCATTAAATAAACTACAATTTGTATGAAATATTCCAGTAGGTGAATCAAGCTTTGGCTCTTGCAGTCCTAAGCAACTGTATTAATATGCATCTGAGCTGAATGAATATTTGTGTAATTACATTGGATATGTAGAAGGAAACGGGGAAAACCTTTAATTTGATTGAATTGTAATATAAAATTTACTTTACTATCTTAGTGCTAACTACGTCCAAGCATAAAAGAAAGAAACAAAAGAGCAGCATTGTTGCTGATTTTAGATAGTCGAATTTAAATGAGGGTCATTTATAATGTGGATGCTTTTAAAGTTGAAGTTCATTAACCTAAAGCTCGAATCAAAGGATTGTTTGATGCAACACAAGTGTTAAAAAATTTGGTATTAATGCGGTTAATGCTGCTTGAAATAAGGGACTGCTTTGAAACTGAATGTAAAGAGTTAGTCGAATTGAAAAACGGGAGATTAAGGAGCATTTTAAGAATTCAGTTCAGTTGAATTGTGAGTAGCAGCACAGCGCCCCAAACCGGAGTACCATAGAGCATGACAGGTTGAAAAACTATTTTGAATAATATTAATTTGTTTGCTATAAACAGCTGCAAGCGCCTATTTACTAACGGATACAAGGATTTGACCAGAAGGCCGCATTTTATGATGGTGAACCCGATATGGGCTTTGAAGGTGAACTTTTTGTCGAGGTAAATTCCGAGATATTTTATATATTTCGGGTTTCAGCCGACAATGCTACCATCTATATTTAGAGAGCTGGGGAGTGGGCATTGCTTGCGCTTCCAAAAAAAGAAAATTGCTTCGATTTCGGTAGGGTTTATTCTCAATTTCCATCTGTTGAAATAATTGAACAGTGTTGTGAACCCATTTTCTAGTCAGGTATTTACAGATATCGGACAGTGATTTGATGACAAAAGGGCTGTGTCATCAGCAAACAGACTGATAATGCAATTGACTGGTAGTGGTTTCTCGTATAAGAAGATGTTAAATAATATGGGGCTTAGCGCCAAACCTTGGAGAACACCAGCTGGTATCGGAAATTTATTTGACTCCGAACCATTAATATCAACGTAAAAGTATCGGTCACGCAGGAAATTCATGATTATTTTAGTAAGGGACAGAGGAAAATTAAGTATTCGCATTTTGTGAATTAAACCTTGATGCCAGACGCAGTCAAATGCCTTTTCCGTGTCGAGAGTAAGCAAACCAGTGGACTTTTTTAGTCCAAAGTTCGTAGTGATTATGTTTGTTATCCTTCAAACTTGAAAAATTGTACTGTACCCGCTTCTGAAACCAAACTGCTCTTTGTGGTAGATATTTTGCGACTCAATAAAGGTTTGGAGCTGAATCTTGATGAAGCGTTCAAATACTTTTCGAATCACACTGACTAGGCTTATTGGCCTGTCTGCCGATTTCAGACTTAGGTTTGATAGGTATCGGGATCCAAATAAATTTTGCAATTTTTCAGGCAGTCGGAAAGTAAGATGTTACAAGGCAAGCATTTAATGGCTTTGATAGGTTCATAAACGCTTTCCCGTGCACATTTTTTAGAAACAAAGTGTAAGTGTTGTCATTGCCCGGAGCCTTACTCGATTTTAAATCTGCTATATGATACTCTTTAGAGAAGAAACATACATGAAGGGGATAAAGGGGCTGCTACTACTTTCGATGGCATCGAGAAAAGAAGCCACTTGAGCTTCAGTGTCACTATCACAAATAATAATGGCCAGTGAGGTAGTAGGAATGGAGTGGACATGCCCATAAGATTAACATTGAAGGGGATGGTAGTAATTTTTTGTCTGCTCATTGTCAAATGGGGACAAATCCAAGTAGTTCCCCTCCAAGTTGACAATAAGAGCGAAATGGCGTAAAGGCAGCTTTAACATGCTTTGTGTGCGAGAGGACTGAAGGGGCTAATGGTGGAAAGTTATACCGTCCGTGTCCAGGGGCTTATAATGGCTGACATGTGAACGTTATGCAGGTGTTGCCTTAGACACGTTATTTGAAACGAGCTTTAGAGATGTTCCAAAAGCTTTTACTACCTATCTCTAGCGATTTTAGTTTGCTGTTCCACTCTTTGTTAAATGGCTTCCTTAATATTTCTTTGGAGGCGATTAATTTCCTTCTTCAGAAATGATTGCCGTGCGCGCTGCCATTGTCTGCGTAAAAAATTATGCCGGGAAATACTAGAACTCAGAGATAAATTTGTTCAAGACGGTTTTTCTGAAGTCACAAGAAGTAAAATGCTTTTGTACTTTACTGCAGATAGTACAATGCTTTTGTACTTTACTATGTGCTCATCGATGTTGCTTATTCGCGGCGGAGAGAGATTTAGCTGTCTCAAAATGGTTAGTTCACCAGTAACGCGCGAAAATTTTCCCCAATTTTCTCAATGGAAAACAATTTTTTTAGACAAGCTTTTTCAACCCCAGAGTCGAGAATTCTAAAGTGAACCGGAAGGTGGTCCAAAAACAGAGCAGTTGGAGCTAATGGAGCAGATACAAACTGAATACAATTAGTCAATATACCGTCGATCGTAGATGGGTTCCCTCTAGATTTAAGGTAAAAAGTATGCGTATCGCACCAGGTAGCTTTTAGGCTTAACTCGAAGCGTTCTACGCTGCACTGTGGGAGTTTTTACGGGCCACTGTCTCATAGGACGGCATGCAAAACAATTGGGAGTGAAGTTTAACGATTTCTGTCGGATTTGTGGCTGTGAGGATGAAGAGGAGTCCGTTCTCCACCTCTTGTGTCAGTGCCCGGCGTTGCCAAGGTGAAGGTTGGCGGCACATGGTGCTCCCTTTCTCTCAAACCTGACTGAGTTGTCACTGGTCAATTTAAAGGGGATAACGTGATTGTCAACGAAAGCAGATGGTTCCCCGAGTTCAGTGAGTAGGAGAGAGTCACAAATTATTCGAGTATCACAACGGGTTTCTCTTGTGCCTAAGTGTGTCAGTCGGCAGACCTCTGTGGACCGGCAGCCACTTTAACCTAATTTAACCTAGGGTAAAAAGTAGGAGTTGGGCTAAAAATAATGTCTAAAGCAGAAAAAGTAAGTTTATGCTCAAGTATGCTCCCCCAGCGATTGTTATGAGAGCAATTCCAATCTTTGCTCATGCAATTCAAATTTCCTGCAATTCAAAAATTGTTTTCAATGCGATCGAATACTTTCAGATCATTTTTAGACAGACGTTCTTTAGTATGGTTGCTATTTCCGCCCGGATAATAGGCTCCAATTAAGAGGAAATCACGATCAAGGCAGGTTTGTTCCACACAGCAGATTTCAATTAGAGAGGTTTTTAAAGGTGGTCGCGCACAGTGGCTAATAGAACGATGGACAGCAATTGTCACATCACCATCATGCACGAAAGAGCGATCAGTGCGATCAATTAAGTATTTTTCATCATAAAAGGAGTTACTGTCTTTCAGCCACGTTTCAGTAATGACAGCAACATCAACCTTATTAATTTTCAAATAAGAGTAGAATTTAAGACGTTTCTCCAGTGAGCAAATACTACGAGCATTCCTCATTATGATGTTAATACCCATTATATATGAATTTAATTGTAAGTTCTGCAACCACTCGAAATTGCTGCTCTTCGTTTATACAAAGTTTAAGCTTAGCTAAAAGCTCATTTGTGAGATTGATTATTCACTGCAAGTGAACAGGTCATTGTAAGAATGTATACCTGCACTAGCTACCGTGCATAGATCATCATAAATCATGCACTCCGAAATGTCAAAGAAGCGTGCAAGTATCTGAAATCAAACTGAATATCGTTTAAAATTGCGTATTTATTATTTAGCACCATAATCTGCACGTAGCATTCCTAAATAGTAACCCGAGTCGATTTCAAAGTTTGCTGGTGCTAATGAAATCTTTCATTTACATCACTTTTCATTGGTAGAGTAATTTTCTTCACCTAAATGACGTCATATCTATAAATAAATTTAGCACCCTACATGCTATCAAGCTTTCCCCGCCTATGACCAAAAGCGATCAATTAAAATTTCAATCGGACGGTTTGACACATGTTTTATTTTCGGGTTTTCATCAATGAAAAGTGTAAGTGTTTAACTTTGTGATTATACAGTTTAATAGTGAAAAGTGTTGTGCATCCCTCACAAACCGGATTTCGCCCTAGGATGTATAATGCGATTACAATTTCAATTCGAACCAGTGCTTCTTTTTTTAATGTATTAAGCATATAACGCTTTCATCTTGTGCAAAGAAATACTTGTTAAATGTGTGCAAACAACATTTTCGCACTCCCCTTACAAAATAGTGCCAAATTTCATTCAGAAAATTTGATTAATTTGGAAATTTTTGTCCCATGTGTCACATGTTTTATTTTCACCCGCTACCGCTACCAACCTGAAAATCGGCCATGTCGAGAACAATAGAAATGTATGTTTGAGTGTGAGGCATTGAGAGGAAAGCTTTTTAACAGAGAGTAATTTGCATATGTAGTAAAATTGCTTCATTCACGTACGTGATTTGCGATACAATTTTCGATATTTCCGCAATGATCGTGAGAAATAGATAACAATTAGAGTTGGGTCGTACTTTAATTTTCACATACTAGATATTCCTAGTACGAGTACAAAAAAATACCTGTTCTAAATACATATTTACAAACAAGTACATGCAATTTGCAGTAATGTAACAAACCAGTATGTTGTACCCTCCCCCACCCACCAGTCACAAAGTTCTCATGCTAGAATGGTGATCGTGAAAGTCATACCGAGTCATTAGTCCGTGCAGCTTGTCCGTAACTTTCCAATGGTCGGTCACTTATTTGGCAAGTTTTTCTCAAATCTAGGAGTCATCTAAGGGAAAACAATCAAATTCGACCAATTTATATTGATTTTCATTTTATGACATGCACAAAAGATAAGACCAACCAACCTGTTGCCATCTATATGACTTTTCATTGATCGATCTCTGATACCAAACTTTTCCTGGCTGATCTAAAACA
>OZ022263.1:111293445-111598445 GCA_963978885.1 Nemotelus pantherinus | reverse complement strand
GTCCCAGGTTTTTGAGTGATCTGGTATTTCAGGATGCAAACGCGTGGTTCGTATTTCATTTGCCGGGCTATATGATGCAATATTTTCCATCAAAATGTTCATTGAACTGAAAACAGTCGATTGTATTTTGGGGTTAAACATTTTAGCACAATCTTCGTCTAATAATCAAAATAATCTAAACTTACTTCAGAATTTTAAACCAAATTTTAAAATTCAACTTTTTTACAAATAATTACTGAAAATTGTGGTGTCGATCATACACAGTGCTTGCGATCAGTCTAACAATAGGAATTTATATATGCTTATGCTTTTGAAAAAATTGAAGATACTAGATGAAACAATGTGAAAATATTTATTTGATTTATAGACAAGAAGGGAACCATAATCACAAATCAAGAACCTTTATGAGGAAATTATGTCGATGGATATAAGTCGGAGATGTTAAAATTTGTCACAACTAACGTAAATAAAAATTAATGATTTCCAACTGTAGGTGGTCACATCAGCGAAGTTTGCACTGTGAGCTGGTGTCTGATGAGAATCAGTGCATACTTTCGAAACCACTTTGCCAAAAAATATTTCAATAAAATGTTCAATTTTAATCATCCTGCAAAAACAATTCCACTTTTAATGTACCTAATTTTCCCTTCATTTTCCTTCAAAATTAGAGTTGCTCATTCTAGTTATTTTAATATCTTCGAGAACCATCTTTGTTCAATTTTTACTGTATGTAGCCAAATTATTCTTCATACAAGTCGCGCAAATTGCGAAAATTCGATTAAACTATATCACTAACCTTTAATTATTCCCAAATACGTACATCACACCGAGTGTGGGCTCAATATGTCATACAAAAAAATCATTGTCTCAAAACAAAGTGCAGACGAAACTGTTTACAGACTTTTATGACTCAGTCGATATTTTTCGGAGCAAATAATGAGAGTCTAGCTCGTCATGCAACCACACTCTGACCAGGTTTGCTGCAAACCGAGATCATCCCAATTTTCTGTCACATATTATCGTAACTCGATTTGTATGACGACGACGACGTTGATGATAGTGAAACGCATTTTGCTGGTTAATTTGAACGATTTAGGGAGGTACTGTCTTGGTATGATTACTGACTAATCAAAATCGTTCCGCATCCGGTCAAAGTTCATAGGCCAAACAGACACTGTAAGCGATCAATGCCACCCTCTTTGAAGATCTCTCCTCCGCACATATTCTGAAACATTTTACATCCAGCGAAATTAACTGGTACCTACATCTTTAAAAAAAAACACTTCGTGCTCGTTTGGCGGCTTCGACTGGATCCCGAATAGATACCACATTATTGGCGCACTATATGGTTTTTCGTACGTGAGTAGTCAGTACGTTGCGCGGTGCTTTACCATTGGTGGTGCATCATAATATCAGTGTAGGTTTATTGACATTCCTGCGGCTGCATCTAGTTATTTTTATGATCGTGTGCCTCTTGCTGGATGGGCAATTTCGTTGAAAATACTTTTGTATACATGTGCAAGCTATTTGGCGTTTTTGGCTATAAATTTTGCTCTGATGCTGATGTGTGCGTACAAATAATGCACAGACCAAACGGACGAACCGCTCTAAAATGCAAGTGCAATTTTATTAGTAGCTCGAAAGACGATGAGGACTCTCTTTTAATTAGGCTTCATTTGAAATTTATCTGCAAGGGACATTGCCTTTAGATTCAAGATTATCAACAAGTGTTTCGAGGATTTTAATTGAGTCTAAGTGATTTTATCGATTTCATGAAATAATGGTAGGATTTTAATGATTTAGATATGTTTTACAGATAGTGCGGACGGCAGCGTTGTAGGCAGCTATAAAACTTGGTCCGTGTCACAGGTTAATGTGAAATATATTAAAGTGATCTTATTGGTGATGCCTTGCGTAATTCCATTTCGATATATTATGAGAGAAAGCCGAGATGTAAGAGAAGATATATGATTATTTGCCGATATTGAGAAACACAATTTCCCGAAACTGGTTAAAATCGAGTGATTAAATGCACCTTAGCTTAAATAGGTACATTCACCTACTTATCTGATTCATATCTAGAAACGAAGCGAAATTTCATTAATCACACTATTCAGTTAAAACTTTCAATGCGCTAAATATTCTTTTGGGCTCACCCACCAGAGGAGCTGTCATTTTAGCGTTTTCAATGCTAGATCTGGTGTTATTTTTTACAAAACGTTATTCAAAATTTGAAGCTATCATCTAGCATAGTTACTAGTATTAGAAATTTTGATTTCGGAACAATCTGTCTGCTTTCCATTCATAATCTTGCCCATCAAATTATTTTCGAAAATATTCGATAAAATGATTAAATGCTGCCTCATTCAAAAAAATGTGCGCTTTTGGCTAGAGTATTCTGGGAAATGCAACTGTAAACCAGCCCACTGCAAATGAAACTACTATTGACGGACCAAGCCCAAAGTCCAAAACGATATTTTGAAAAATATTGGTACAAATGAGCTTTGCATAATATATTTCCATGCAATAAGGGAGTATTATTTAGCATTAAGATTTTACCGGATCTGGCATTATTTGGCATTAAATACTTATAATGACATCTCGGAAAAAATAAATTGGCAGCACTGCCCACCAGACCATAATTCATCTTTTCTTATCTGAGTGTTACATCTACAGCGCTGTATTCAATAACATGCCAAGTTACAGATTATTTTCTAGATATGTGAGCAATAAGATTAATACTAAAGTGTATCCTAATACTAGGATATTTAGAGAAAATCTAATTTGATTGTAGATGACGACCTTCAAACAATCACATGATTTATGATTTTATGAAATGAAAATGATAGATGAAGAGTACTTTTGCAGTAACTATTGTTTTGTCTGTAAGCCTTCATATTCACGGAAACAAGAAATCATATTTAACATGGTAATTATATACTGTGTTATGTGAGAAGCTGATGTTTTTGAAGTGATTAGAGTGAAATGAAAGTTTGTGCATTATTAAGCTTAAAATAATAAATGTTCTGTCAAAAGAAATATATGCATTGGAAGTTTCCGGTGTACAGGGGCGGATTTGACCATTTCGCCGCCCTAGGCCTCAGAAATATTTGCCATCCTTTTCGTGAATTATATTAAATGTAACAATGCGCGATTTTTTTTGGATTCCCTAGAATACTTCGCTGTTTTTCGTTGCGCCCGAGCTCACAAAATAGGAATATCCGAGTAAAAATTCCCTATTATTGCGCCCTTGCCACACAAATAATTATTAAAATACACACGGTAAAGAACCTAAAAGTACCTAAAAAAAAAGAATTCAAAAATACCAATTTTTCACAGTCCACAACCGTATACACCTTTACGTCGCATATAATTCCAACGTCTTCGCTCATATTAATAAGAAAGTTTACTATTCCGTTCAAAATTTGCTTCAGCACTTGACTGGAGATCAACTATGAACTCGACTACTGTAAATTAATGTTCGATATGTTATTAATTAAGGATGAGCCCGAGATATTTTGACCTATGATGTTCTAGATTTCATTTTTTTTTTATAGAAATTAATTTCCGTAATGAAGTACAATTTGAAAAAATCACGTCAAAAATAAAGAGAGATTCGCATGTAGTTTATATACCCTATAATATAATAATAAAAAAAAATTCTCTGAAAAATGAATGCTCGCAAATATTTACCTCTGATAAGCTTTTTTTAAATTGAAGAGGTATTATTTGGGTTCTTTTTAGGATCTTTTTAGGTTTTTCAGGCTTTTTTTTTAGGTATTTTCAGATACTTTCTAGGCACTTTTTAGGTATTTTTGAGTTTTTTTGGTCCTTTACCGTGATCGCATTTCGATATTTATTATAAGTCAAACTTTTTAATGTCCGAAAAAAATCATCAGAAGTGAATTTTTGCGTGCATTGATTTTTTAGAGAATTCGGTTGGCTTGAGGTGTTAGGCTCATTCAAGATATATGTACATATAGAACAGAAAAAAAACGGTCGTCCCAAAAAACAAATCGAAAATCTGCCGCCCCCGAAATTTGCCGCCCTAGGCCCGGGGCTAGTGGCAAATCCGCCCCTGCCGGTGTATATTTCGGCTTAAAAATTAAGATATTTTGATATCCTGTGTAAGAAACCAACGAAATTGCATAATTGAGTGAATTAAAAATATTGTGACGAAAATAACGTTTGCTACTTAGTTCGATATTCGAAGTTCGCTTTGATGTGAAAAACTAAAACAACAAAGGCCGAGTTTACAAGCAGCAAAATGTAAATCCCTTATTGAAATGTGATAGATGCAGTAAGAAACACTTGATAAATCAAATAAACTGGGTGTGGTATCAAATAAACTGGGTGTCGTATATATTTCTTTCACAACCAAAGCATGCAGGTGTAAAATGATAGGTTGCACGACTAATTTTACCCCTTATTTGGCTCTACACGACTATATGTTCGGAGCTAGTTTTGAATTAAATAATTCAGGTTATTATCGTATTATACTAGTATCTACGTATACTAGTATCTACAGTATCCAAAATTTCGAAAAAGTGCTGTCTACAGAACTCATACGCATCCTGTAAATCATTCACTTCAACACTAATTTGACTTTTACAGGTAATGCAATACTCAGTGTAATAATTCACTGTGGACATACGTCCATTTTTTGTTTTGCTGGCCAGGAAAACGACAAAAAAATGGCCAAACTATCAAATAAATCCAAGTGGAAATTTTTTGAAAGTTCATTAAAAAATGGTGAGCGCAACAAAAGTTATTCAGTTTCATCAGTTTTCATTCAATTTTTCTTAAAAATTTTGCTAACGATTGATTTTGCGTGAATTTATGCGCACATCAAATTTACTCAACATTAAAATTTACACAAAAGTTTTATACATTAAATCCACATACAATGAGCAGTTCTTGAAATATGAGGCTAAGAAATGTTTGAGCCGCGCTCATAATTCCTTATGGTTTGCACATAGTAACGTATGCAGACTATACGATGCAATTAAGCGTAAAAAGTAAGTGTGATGTACCCTAACCCACAATTCTTTCTTTCTAAAGTGTAGTTGCAGTGGAGCTTGTCGCGCCAGCGATTAGTTTTATGTGAGATATAAATCCATTGCTAGAGAATATCTATGAAAATGTAAGATAGCTAAAGAAAGGCCAATAAATCTGAGTAGAAAATATATAGTTGTTTAGAAAGTGTTCATTTATTCCTAATGATAAACAAAATTGAAAAAATTAATTTTGAAAGTATATGTTTTTTATTTTTATTTAACTGCCCTACTAAGCGCAAAAGCGGTATCTCAATGAAAGCGAGTTTCGAGATAATTGAAGTTTTGTAATAGTAGTAATATTGATATACCTCTAATTCCTTTAGTTATTTATGGTAAAATTGAGATAGGCGATGAGGAACTGGGTTCGTTTGGAGCTGGTGGAGGATTCTCTTTACTCCATTTTTCTCAGTGAGTGGTCTTCCGCTCTTGGATACATCGGGTACTTAGATTTAGAAAATTTTCTTAAAGTGTTTTCTATATATTTTAAATAAGATACCATTAAAAGGCTTAGTTCATTAGACGCGTATTGTTTTAAGCTTTCTAATGTTATAAAAATCAATGTTTCAATTTTTTTTGAGATACCGCTTTTGCGCTTAGTAGAGCAGTATAATGATAAAGAGTAAAATACTTACTAAACTATCAATGAAATACATTTGAAATGAAAACTTTCTACGTCTACTAATATTCAATTTTGATGTCAGTGTAAAGTGTTTGTGGAATGTGGATGTGTAATTGTGGATTGTGTAATTATGTATTCCCGCACTACATGGTCGATGGCCAGGTATTCCCTATGTGTGTGTTTTTTTCTTGTATAAAATCACAAATATTTAATTTTCCAATTTGTAGATGTAAAATATAAACTCACCATTTGTAGAATTTCACAGTTTTAGATGGATTGCTTAGGCCTTTCTACATTGTTCTCATTCGTTGTTGCATCAGCTACTGTTGCTATTGTTGTTGGTACCATTTCTGTTGCTAGTGTTGCTGCTGTTGTTGCACTTAATTTTGCAAGACTGCTGCTGTTGCAGCAGACTACGGCTGATGTTGACATTTGAAATGAAAACTTTCTACGACTACTAATATTCAATTTTGATGTCAGTGTAAAGTGTTTGTCGAATGTTGATATGTAATTGAGGATTGTGTATTTAAGTGTTCCCACAGTTGTAAATAAAAAAAAAGTGCATCATACTGCTGGTGAAAGGAGCTGCTCCTTGCAAAGTCATGCCATCGCCGACGATACATATTAGGCGAACGACGATGACTTGACCCAGTAATCAATGAAACCGTAGGCCAAGCCAAGGGGCCAAGAAGCAAACGTGGATCACGCAGCGCCGGCAAATACCGTAGATTCCACTCCGGAAAATCTCGTTCGGCTCTAATATCAGGCAGCTAAATTGCAATCAATCAATTTACTATTTTTCCGTCCTCTTGTCGAACGCTGGCCGTGATCCCAACAATCAAATCCATGATACCAATCTGGACCTTCCACGTGACTCTCGTCCACTGGAACCGGAAAGCTGCGAAAAGTTGCGAAATCGAATTCAGCCGAATTCGCACGAAAACGGACGAACGATCCAAACATATGGCTCAGTGGGGGACCGCGTCACACCGGGGCTCGATTGGCAATTTACTCTGCCATTTCCGATGGCAACGACTGTCAAATTTATGGTATGCCATCTGTGCGTGGGCAATTTCATGGCATGCAATATCATTTCAAAAATGCCTCTGAGCGAGAAGGACGTGAGCTGTGTCTGAGCGTCAAATACTCTTAAGGAGTCATTTGAAGTCCAGAGCGAAGAAATTCCCCAATTTCCCAGCATTTCATACTCTGTAGACTATTTTCATTGCTCAACGAAATCTAAAAATCCCTTTGAATTCAGAATCCCTACATTTTCTTATAAGAAATAAACCAGGCCAAAGATTCAGCGCCATTTTGAAATCAAGAACTGTCAAAATATTGCCAGGCAGATGGCCGAGCAAATTGCATACCATATTGCCTACCATTTATGGCAGACCATAAAATATTGCATACCATAGGCTGCCTCCACTGGCAATTTCAAATGTTATGCCATGGGAAATTGCTAGTGGAGGCAGCCTGTCATCTGGGCCTGTGCCGTTCGTCAGTTTTCGTCCGAACATCTACAAATCGCGAGTGGATCCCGTACTGCTGGGCTTTTGATAACATCAACTGCAAACTGAAATGAAAAGTGGAGTGAAAAATGGACTGTGAAAAGTTAATTTTGCTTGTTCAGGAAAGAAAATATGTGTGGAACCAACGGAAAACGAACTATCACATGAGGAATGTCCAAAGACAATTGTGGAAGGAGGTTTCCACTGAAATGAAATTACCAGGGAGGTACATATGTTGTTATTTATTACATTTATTGTTATTTTATATCATCTCTTACATCATATCATGAATGTTTCGTAATAATTTTAAAACATAGAACAGTAAATTGAAAAGCAAGGGAAATTTGAAATAAATACCTATTTTCTAATCTTATGTATTATTTTTAAAATAAGTTTTATAAGTGTATCTTACTTCACATGCTCTGATAGCACTTCTTTTCTGACCTCAAGTAGTAAATCTATTGTTTTTCAAAACACTATCACCTACTTGAGGCTAGAATTGTGCTAACCCTTCCCAATATATAATTATATTATGCAATAAGCATAAACATTTTAGAATGAAATCTGCTCGGGCTGGAGAAACTTCTAATGGTTTTAGAAGTATTCGCCATTTATTGCTGATGATTCCAAATGCGCATTCCACAGTTTGCCTCGCAAGTGACAAGTGTTTGTTGAAAATTTGTTCATCTGGCCCAGCAGTTCCTTCAAGATAATGACGTATTAAATATGGTTTAAGAGGATAACCTCCATCACCGATTAGCACGTGAGGTGCACGTAAATCGCTGTCGGGTAATTTTTTCTCAAAGTCCACTTTGGGGGCACCACGCTGAAGTTGTTGATTCAAGTTGGGAAGATCAAATATCCCACTGTCACTTTGTTTCCCATAAGCTACAATATCGATGCAAATGAGTTTGTAGTTGGGCCCAACTACTCCTTGCAGAACTATAGAAAACAATTGTTTATAGTTATAAAGCATCGAACCAGAATGCTGCAGCGGTTTGATGTGAATTTGCTTCCCGTCGATACATGCCGCACTATTCGCAAATTTCCGTTTCCTCCAAAGTTATCTTTATATTTATAATATTGATATATTTGTGAAGTAAGTTACAATTTCCTAAATAATAACCATAATTACATTGAATTTAATTTTTTTTTGTTTCAGAGGAAGAAATTAAAAAGAGATGTTGAGGCCTACGAGACACGTTTCGAAAGGAATTCATGAAACAGATTAAAAACAAAACCGGCAGTGGTGTAGATGCATGCAAACCACCTTCATGGCCCTTTTTCAGCCAAATTTCATTTTTGACTGACATAATGAAATGAGAAAAAGGGTGAAAAGTAGTGTTCCATCCGCTGAGTCAGACCATACGAGTATGGTCAACGAAAAACGCAGTCTAAATTTTGGTGAGGATCATGATTTTGGCGAGGAGTTAGCTGATCAAGGCCATGCAAACCCAACTTCAACTTCTCAAACAAGTATGCCAGCTTCAGGACCTCACTGTGAGAACGTTGAAGAAATTGCGTTTGAGGTAGTGGGTGTTTGGTGATGATTATTGCTGATATTATAAAAGCCCATTCAAGAAAATTGAAGTTTGATGAAAACTACTCGCACTTGAGACTAAAAAAGTTAGCTACTTGAAACAAAAAGCAACACCTAGTCAAGATGAAGAATATCAGTTTTTCATGAGTTTATTACCGTATCTCCATGATATCCCTAACAAGCTGCCTCCACTAGCAATTTCCTATGACATACCATTTAAAATTGCTAGTGGAGGCAGCTTGTGGTATGCCATATCTAATGGAATGCCATAAATGGTAGGCAATATGGAAATCCATTTGCTTGACCATCTGCCAGGCGATATTTTGACAGTTTTTGATTCTCAAAATGGCGTTGAACCGTGGTTCTTTTTGGAAAATGTAGGGATTCTGAATTTTCAGGAATTTTAAGATCTCGTTGAGTAATCCAAATAGTTAACAGAGCATGAAATGGTGGGGAAATTGCGAAAAAGTCAAATAATGATATGGAAATTTTTTGAAGAGATATTTTTTTCAATTTTTTCAATTTTTTCAATTGATGATCGGCGGACTTTTTTTAATGACTTCTACCCCATCCCCCATCGTACCCCAGCAAATCATATAATAGTTTCACTTGCATCCGAAATTTCACCCGCTTATCAAAAAAGGGATTTATCCTACACGCCGAGCTTTCATCAAAAGCAGAATTCCTTCGCTCTCCACTTCAAATAACTTTTTAAGAGCAGATGTCCTCACTGTTCAGAGGCATTTTTGAAATGATATGGCATGCCATGAAATTGCCCACGCCTCAGATGGCGTACCATAAATTGACAGTCGTTGCCATCGGATATGGCAAGGTAAATTGCCAATCGAGTCCCTGTGTAAAGAAAGAAAACTATTTGCGCGCCAAAAGATGATGGGTGTTGTAATGGAGGAATTCTAGCAACACGACTCCACTACTTACACACATTTTACGCCAACTTATTCTTCTTATGATTCCTCCTCAGGTCACAACCAAAGCTTAGTTACGGTGAACACATCGAACTTTTTTCACCATTCTGATCCTGCATTACCTCCTTATTGATTATTATACCTCCTTGAATGCTATTAATGAAAATCTGAATTTAATGTAAATTACCATGATAGTTTATGCAAAATACATATATATGACTGATCATACACTTACCGTAATGTAACAGCCAACCGTTCTTGTGTAGAGACCTTCTCTCGAAAATTACAGAATTTTCCGAGTTTAGAATGAATGTTGCCAAGAGTGTATTGAAGTTTATCCTTTCTCATTCAAAAATAAGAAAAGTGGTGGTCATCATCGATTTGAAGATCATGCCACAAATGTGAAAATTCGCCAAACTCGTTTCTTCTGACGTATATGTGATTCGTCCATATTTCCCGTCTTTGTACATATCGCCTGTGCCTGATGCGCCAACGGATCAAAGGTGATAATTCCAAAGCGAAAAACTCTTCATCAGAATCATCAGAAAACCCGTTCCAAAGAGCCATCTCGTCTATTACGAACGCAGACGAATATTGAGACAATGGACGAGAGATATTCGCACCATTTCGGATGAATAGCGTTTACTAGAATTTGCTGCTTCGCAATTCGCAGCTTCCCGCTTCCAGTGGTTGAGAGGCCTAAGCAGAACCGAAACGGGCCGACAGCGAAGTCGCAAAATGACAACACGTCAATGATGGTACTCGCGAAACGCTGATGATGGTACTCCTGAAACGTCAGAAGCGACGATCACCTGAATTGTAATCAGTGACAGGAACACCGCCAAGCGGTCAGGCACGATAATAATTTCAGCCGACTGGAAAGACCCGGAAAGCAGCCCTCGAACTTTCAGGCGAAATAGGTGATGAAGGAATCATCCAGTTCGACACACTCAAGTGCAAGGGTGCATTGCACCCAGATACAGTAATACATGGGATGAGAGGAAAAACAGTCCCCATGAAATCCCGCTGAAGCGGTAGATTGACCAGCCACCGATGTTGGTTGGAAAGCCAGAGGCCACGAGAAGCTTCGTCTTGACTAGGCCGAGGTAAGCGTAAGCCGCTTTGCTGTTGGATCAGAATTACGATAAAACTTTCATTTTGTTTCTTGGAAGAAACAAATATCGTGGATGATGAGCGAAGGATCGCGTGAATTTCCAATAATCAACGGGGTGTATTGCCGTGAGATTCGTGATCCAATTTCCTGCGAGATACCTCATCTTATCATGGGGATTAACCGACGAACAAAGCGGTGACGATTTTGGCGGCAAATGGCTACACCAGACGCGGCGAGTTGAAAGATCATCTGGGCAACAGCAAGACATCGACTTTTTATGGTAAACCGCACGTTAAGTCCGCGGACTAAACACTAAATTCCACCTAAATTTTTTAGTCAACGTGGTGTAAACACTCACAGACTGACCTAAATTTAGGTCGGTCTATGATTTCAAGCGACCTGACCTAGAATAGGTCGTGGACTATATACCGCTGTAGACACACGCGACCTAAACATTGATTTTTGCGCGACTATTAATAATGTATGCATGTTGAATATAAGCTCATAGCATTCCCCTTTGACACAAAATCATTGAAATAAACATGTTTGAGTGACAACTTACGATAAATACAGTGCATGAACAAAAATTAAACTAAATGACAGCTGTCATATACGAACGAGGACAAAATTCGATCTAAGCAAATTTTAGGTCAGGCTGGTGTAAACCCCTGAGGGCTAAGTTTGCTTAGTCCGCGCTTTAGGTCAGGTCAATTTTGGTCCCACCGGTGTAAACCCGCACGATGATTCATTTTATTATCGGGGAAGAACCGACGATCTAAGCGGCGAATACCCATAGATAGGTGGCGGATTGGAGGATTGGATGTAAAGTAGAGTGTAGCTAGATAATATTAGCGAATAAAAGATGTGCAACAATCGTTGTAACGCTGGTGTTTTAGTCGCTGTTTTGCTTGTTTTAATTTCCTTTCTCGGTAGCATATCGTGGTTTTTCATCACGAGATAACCGTGGCTGTCTTCTTGCTTCCAGGTAATGGTAGCGAGGCAGTTCCCGGTTCCTGTTTCTTGCATAAGTGAAGCAGGTGGTGCCTCCAAAGCCACGAGAAAATGCCCCTCCTATATTCAGGCAGAGAAATAAAGCGAAACGAGAAGCGAATCTCAAGGATCACGGTGATAAACTGGCGCCGAACGTGGAGCTAACGAAAGTAATGGCATTTGAAAAAAAAATGTTTTGCTTTGAAACCGAGTAACATCGATATCCCTTTTTGTTTTTTGTTTAAATCGAAGCGTGCGGGGATTTATTTGATGAGCGAAAGCTATATCGTTTGTAAGGTCCTGAGCTAATAAATATCATTCTAAGTCACAGATATTTCGGTGTGGTTTATATTCCGTTGATATATATATTTACTATATATGAATATCTTTTGGAACTTATTTTTAACATTTTCCGAATTTAAACATATAAATATTTACATAGCATTCTGGAACACTTGCATGATAGAGTGCGGCGTGCAAGGTGTGAAGTGGAATATTAATTCAGAAGTTGAGTGTGCGGACGTGGGGGTGCATGTGATATTTGTTGAGAGGCAATATTTAGCGGGACTTATCAGTGAAACCAGTTAAATTGTTTTATAGTCGTAATTTTGCTACCTGGGGGTTGCCATTGAGGACTTACAACGTTTGTTAAGGGAAAATCTTACTAAATTTTCAGCTTATACAGAACTATTCGGGGATCCTTAGACGGCATGAAGATCCAAATAGACCGGTTAAGCAAGGACGAGCTTGTGTATGAGCTTGCCATCGGGGCTTTCTCCCAGACACGGTAAACAGCATGCGGGAAATGTTGAGAGTGACGTTGAAAGCGGAAACAGCGTTGGAAACATCCTTCAAGAAATCACTTATCCGTTCGATTTCGTGACGGATTTCGGGAAGCTAACCACAAAGGTTTCTGATATTGGAACGTTGGTTGATAGAGTACCTGGGGACAATTCTTGTTTGGAATTCGTTAAAACGAGGCATAAGAACAAGTTTGATTTCAACCGTCTCAGAAAGATGCAAGTTGAGCTAAGGGATCAGCAAGAAAACGCAAAAAAGCTAAGTAATCGTTTGATTCTGGGAATGGGGACTTTAGCGGAGAAGACCGAAGATAAAGATAAAGAAGTGGCG
This sequence comes from Nemotelus pantherinus, assembly GCA_963978885.1. Lineage (NCBI taxonomy): Eukaryota > Metazoa > Arthropoda > Insecta > Diptera > Stratiomyidae > Nemotelus > Nemotelus pantherinus. The sequence continues at coordinate 111,585,557 of OZ022263.1, read as the reverse complement.
CCTACTGGCGATGGGAAAGTTATGTCCGTGATACAAACGGCGAAGGCCGACAGCCCAGCAGAAGTGGCTAAATGGGACTTGAAATTCAGTGGGGATTCCGGAGGTTCCGTTAACGATTGCCTCGAACGGGTAGAAGAATAGCGTCAGGCCTGGGGGCTGACTAAGCTGCGACTTTTCAGAGCTGCAATGGATTTGTTTGATTCGCGAGCCTTTATTTGGTTTCGGGCCAAGCGCGGACTAGTTGGCTGCTGTGACGTACTGGTCAGAGAATTAAAAGCGGAGTTCTTGCTACCGGACTACGAAGACTGTCTCTGGGTCGAGATTCGTAAACGAGCCCAGGGTGAAAGCGAGTGCATTGGGGTATTGTGGTAGTAATGGAGCGTTTGTTCAGCAGATTGAGGGTGAGCTGCTCGGAGGGGAAGAAATTGAGGACACTTCGAAGAAAGATCGCTCCATTCTATCAACAGCAGCTATGTCTGACGCATGTGTCATCTATATTCGAGTTAGTGAGGATAGGACGGAGGTTAGATGCTACGAGGGCGTCAATGGCAGTTTGTACCTCCTAACCCGCGATCAAGGTGGTATTTAGAACCGGATTCAGCCTACGTGGGAACCAAGTAAATAGAACAGGTGGCAGCGTTGACCGGCCGCGATCACTTATGGTGCTGGAATTCCCGAGGGGAAGCACATGTCTCGAGGGGATGTTCTGAGCCTACGAAATGTTTTGATTGTAGTCGGCAGAAAGCTATGCAATCCGCATAAACAAACTGTCAGACGAGAGCCAGCGGGCTGAAAAGTCGAGCTCGACCAAGTACGCATGGATCGGGAAATGACCGTTGTGCTCGTTAAGCAGCCGAGCAAACAGGATACCAAAGCCGGAACGAAGTAGTCATCAGCCGAACGTAGGTGAAGGGTAGTCCCGATAGTCGCCCACATTTACAAGTGAGGGTCAAGAGCATCGTTTTGGAGGGCCTGCTGGACTCGGGGGCAAATTGCACGACTCTAGGGGGGAAGGGATGAGTTCAGCTTGGTAGAAAAGGTGTTACTCTAACCCGGAATAAGATCCAAGAGGTGCGGCTTGCTAATGGTGAAATGTGCCAGGTAGCGGGGATGGCGAGGGTGTCGTTTGAGCTAAACGATCGACGTCGCAAGCAAGACGTGCTAGCGATACCCTCGATTCCATAGAAGTTAATATTGGGCATTTATTTCTGGAAATGCTTCGGACTAGTTCTCGTCATGAAGGCGAAGCAGTGGACTTCTGTAGAAACGATGACCGGAAAGACGCTGCGGAGCCGGTCTAATTTGTAAATAAGTAAAGCGTAGATTCCGTCACAGTTGTTAGAGGAACAATTCGCGCTGATGGGGGATGGACTGGGCTGCGCAAAATTGGTGCGTCACGTTATGAAAACTAATTCCCCTCCTATAAAGCAAAAGTACTATCCTGTTTCTCCAGCTGTACAAAATCAGATTAACTTGGTGTTAAATGAAATGTTGAGAATGGGTGTGATCCTCTCTGATATTATTGATACGGAAGAAAGACGGATCGTTGAGATTTTGTGTTGAGTTTAGGAAGATGAATGCGGTGTCCGAAAAGTTTGCTTACCCGTTGACATCTCCGCAACCATTGACAAACTTGGGAACGCGAACACATCACAACAATACACAGACTTCACTGTGCCAAGGAGAAGGTTATTTCATTTTAGACGGATGCCTTTTGGTCTTCATAGCTAGAGGGCCACCTGGCAAATGTTAATCGACAGCTTATTGAGGCCCACATTCATACCTTTCATCTTTATTGATCTGGACGACATCATTGTGGTAATCGAAATGTTCGAGCGGCACATGGAGGTCTTGTGAGAGGTTTTTGTACGGTTGAAGGAGGCAGGCTAAGAGTGTTAAAAAAAAATGCGAGTTCTGCAGGGCGCAGTTAAAATAGTTAGGTTACTGGTGGACGAAGAAGGTCTCTCCAAAGACCTAAAGAAGGTTCAGGGCGTTAACGGTTTCCCTCGACCAGATTCTGTAAAACAAGTCAGGCAACTGCTGAAAATGGTCTCCTAGTACCGTCGATTCATTCCTGGTCACGCAACGATGGTGGCACCCCTTAGCGATCTGCGGAAGAAGGGTCGTAAGATCTCGTGGGCTGATGATTGTGAGCGGGCGTTCGACGCTCTTAGACAGAAACTTACGGCGGCCCAAATTTCGACCTTCCTTTCAAGGTTCAAACGGATGCTTCTGATGAAGGGATAGGAGCGGTTCTTTACCTTTATTGTGATGTATTTCATTGTGATCACTGAACATCATTCTCTTGTCTGGCTCAATAAGCTAAAGGGCTCAACCGGCAGATTGGCGAAACAGGTTGTCTGTCTACAGCAATTTGATTTAGAGGTGATTCACCGAAAGGGAAAGGAGCAAGTCGTGCCAGATGCATTTTCTCGAGCAATCGTGTAGGTGGGTGATGTAGCGAATCCTCGTGGAACAGAAAGGTGGTTTGAGAGGATGGTAAGAAACTTGCGGGACGATCCTCAAAAATTTGCCAATTGAAAGGTGATAGGAAATCCTGGAAATCCTGTCCTGGGTCATAGAGGCGTTGGAGAGGTCCAACCAGTTTGGAAAAGGGTAGTTCCGAGGACAGAAAGAGGTAGCATACTAAACCGGTGTCATAGCGACCCAAAAGTTGGACACATGGGTGTTACGCGAACATTTTCGCGCATTGCACAGAACTACTATTAGTCACGAATGCGAGAGGACATTCAAGATTATCTACGGAAATGTAAGGAGTGTCAAGCTTGTAAGGTGGAGAGAAAAACGCCGATCGGCTTGATGGTCAGTAGGGCTGGCGAAGCCAAGTCACCCCTGGAAATGGTTAGTATGGATCAATTGGGACCATTACCTAGATTGACGCGGAAGTACACCCACATCTTGAAAATCGTGGATTTCTTTACGAAGTATTCCATAATACTACCAGTACAGACAGTGACGGCATCGGTCATTTTCGGTCTGCTGAAGGAAAATGTCTTTTTGGTTTACGGAGTAGCTAGGATCCTGATTTGTTACAATAGTGTCCAGTTCAAGGGAAAATAATTTTAAACGGTGGTGGAAGAATACGGGATACGGATATGTTACACCGGGCTATATCACCCCCAGACCAACCCAACCAAGAGGCATAACCAAGACATTAACTGCATGCTGAGGTGTTGCGCCTCAGAGAACAATCGCTCGTGGGACCAATGCATGCTTAAATTGCATGCGCATTGTGAATATACAAGCACGAGGTTACGGGTTTCACCCCTTACTTTCTGAACTTTGGTAGGAAGATGATTACATTCCGAGAGAAAGTAGAGCCCCCTGCAGGTGCGGGTAAAGTTTTTTCTCCTCTGAAGAACGCGAAGGTGATGGATAAAAATAAGAGATGAGATCGATCGGAGAATGAGAAAGCGCTATGATTTTCGCCGACGAGCAGAGGACATTCAGGTGGGTGAAAAGGTGTGGAAAAAGAATTATGTGCTGCCAGATGCCAGCAAAAACTTTTCAGCTAAACTGGCTTTTGCGTATGTCAGTCATCTTACGTCGCGGAAGAAGTCAGCGTGGACTTACGAGTTGGTCGACGCAAAGGGCGCTGGCACATGCAAAAGAAAAAAAATGTCAAGTCCAAAAGCATCTCGGTCGATGCACGATTCAGCAAAGTTTAACCAATTCAGGGTCTTATGTTGAGCTAGTTTGGTTATTTGTTTCATACATAGCTTGATATACGGTGGTGGTGAAGGCTTTAAGTTATAAGGTAAGAGTTAAAATTCGGTGAAGGGTACTATTATAAGATATAGTTACGATAAAAAGGGGAGGAGACAAAGGGGCAATTTAGTGAGATAAGATACAGAAAATTACCCAATAGGCGACGGCGATGATTAATCAGAGTCCGGGTAGATCATTCATCATAACAGTTTAGTCGTAGATAACGAAGGGGTCGTCCAAAAACTAAATCAGTGAAACATGCTGCAATCATAGGAGTTTGTCATCGATAGGCAAAGGAACGTAAAGAGTAATCATTACCAACTCTGGGAATCGCCAAAATAATTTTTTCCCAGTTTTTATATGTGCTTGAATTCCCAGACTCTACGCGGAAGTGAATATACAGCTATTCCGAAGTACTCCCAATTGACCCCGCGGACATTTTAAACTGCCAAAAAGCTCCTTTTATCATCTGAACTTCTTTTAGACTTGCATAGGGTGGTTTTTGTCAGTGGTCCTGTATTTTGGAGAGCTTGAATCAGCCCCAGATATTTGATCATACCTAAAATAAACTGAAAATAGCACGTAGGCTGGTGGTGGCTTGGAAAGGTAAATAGTTAGAACTCAATAGCATATGGTGGTGGGTAGATAATAGAACAACTCTGTAATAGCCATATTGACCTGAGGCCGCATGCAGTCGTAGTCATGGTGGTATACTAGGTGAGATAGTTGTATGAATGAATGTATATAAGAAAAGAGTCTCGGCATGCAAAAACATTTCAGAATTCAGGAGGACGTGGATAATCCTCAACCGGGCTAAGTAATAGAAGCGGTAGAGATATTAACGAGAAGTAGTAGGTAAGCTAAATCGAGACCAAGAGCTAAACATTTTTTTTTAACCAAGTAAGAATGGTATCGTCGTGAGAAAGAATAACATGAGCACATTATAAAAAAAATTAAAATCGGAATCAGAACTCGAAATTATGAGTCACGTTGGTAGAAGATTGATTTGAAATCACCGGGTTATTCTCTGGAGAAGGGGGTGATGTTACGCCAGCGAATAATTCTGTGTGAAAAATTGGTCCATTTGTAGAGAAAACCTATGGAAATGTAAGAAATCTAAAGAAAAGCAAATAGATCTGAGTAGGAAATATATAGTTAGTAAGAAAAAAAATTCGCCTCATACTGATGGTGAAAGGGGCTGCTCTGCGCAAGGTCGCGCCATCGCCGACGATACATACAAGGCAAATGACGATGACTTGACCTAGTAATCAATGAAACCAAAGGCTAAGTCAGGGGACCAAGAAGCAAACGTGAATCGTGCAAAGCCGGCAAACACCGTAGATTCCACTCCGGCAAATCTCGTTCGGCTCTAATATCAGGCAGCTGAATTGCGATCAGTCAATTTTCGCCAATGCCACACAAATTACACCAGGCTACTTCTGAAATCAAGACCTTCCATCGACACAACACAAAACTTTATTATTTTTCCGTCCTCTTGTCAAACGCTAGCCGTGCTCCCAACAATCAAAACTACGATACCAATCTGAACCTTCCACCCGATTTATCGCTGAAAACTCTATTGACGGCCCAACGATACGACGATAAGAAGAACCGAAACGGGCTAACAGCAAAATCGCAAAATTAGAACACCTCAACAAGCATTATGGATATCGCGAAACGTCAAATGCGGCAATTCCCTGAACTGTGATCAGTGACAGGAAAGCCGCCAAGTGGCTGGGCACAATAATTATTCCGGCCAACTGGAAAGATCCAGAAGACTGTGCCTTAACTGTCAAGCGAAATAGGTACTGAGGGAATCATCCAGTTCGACATATCCAAGTGCAAGAGGACATTGCACCCAGATACAATAATACATGAGATGAGAAGAAAAACAGTCCCCAAGAAATCCCGCTGAAGCGGTAGATTGACCAGCATCCGAGGTTAGGTGAAAAGCCAGAGGCCATGAGAAAGCCTCTTCTTGACTAGGTCGAGGTATGCGCAAGCCACGTTGCCGTTGGATCAGAATTCTGATAAAACTTTCATTTAATTTCTTAACTTTTACAAAACGAGGTGTATTGACGTGAAATTTGGGGAGATTATCGATAATTACATGAGTGGTGTATCGATTTCCTGCGTGATACCTAATCTTATCATCGGGAAAGAATCGGCGAACGACTACACCAGACGCGGGGAGTTAAAAGATCATCTGTGCAACAGCCAGACATCGACTTTTTGTGATTAATCTTATCATCGAGGAAGAACCGACGATCCAATGGCGGAATAACACTTTTCCCGAGACATGGCAAATGTTGACAAAGCGAGTGTGTAAATGGTCTCCTCGTCTATTCTCGGCTGTTTTTTTCATGGCGAGCACGCGTGTGTAAAGGGCTTCCTCGTCGGCTCTTGTCTGTTTTCGGAAGGGATTATGAGCGTTTTATGGCTGTGCCTGAGTGTTTATGGCCGTCTCGTCTTACCTCGAAGCCGCTGGAAACGAAGTCGGTTTTACGCATTATAGTGTCTACAGACGACGAACATGGTTCGCCAACTTGGCGTGCGAACACGTGCAATTGTTGTTGTACGCAGGTAAGCACTTACCCTTTTCTCAGGTTCGCCAACATGTGCGTGAACATTGAAATTCAGTGCAAACTGATGCGCAATGTACGGATGTTCGGCATTTGGTGCAAACGTCTGTATCGAAGTTTTCGCACCAAGTTGGCGAACCAAGTTGACGAACATGTTCGTCGTCTGTAGATACTATTAAGTCAAATGGATTTGAATAAAGGTCGGCTGCTCTGATGATATTTACAAAACTATTTTGTTTGCCCATGAAATCATAGGCAAGATGCATTATATCGGACAAGACGCATGCATACGGATGGGTACAAGGCACACTGTGCGAAAATTTTAAACAAATTTTAAACTCGATATTACCACTTAAATTTGACACCATGCAGAAGGGTGCGAAGTTTAAGTGTACAGATATGCATATCATGTAGGTAGAAAGGTATCCTTTCATATGTACGCCATGCTCACCCTATGTCTTTCTGACCGTCTTGTCGAATGTGAACGTCTCCTCACAAAACGTTCGTCCTATGTATAATTGCGGCATAATGGGCCATTTAGATAAGCCTCCATGCGTCCACGCGCCCATGCGTTTTTAGGTTAAACGAGTCAAGTCAACTCAAATCCAATTTTTTGAAGGCGGGGCTAAGACGAAAGTGGTCGGATACGGTGATTGATATACCATTTCGCTCTTTGTCATTTCGAGATGATAAGCGGATGGATGGATTGATAAGAGGATGGATATTACACGCTTGCAACGATGGTTTTTTTTATTTTCATATTATTTGAATTATAATAATTATAATAATTAATATTTGAAAACATCGTCGTGATCAATTTTAAAACATTACTAATTCCCATTCCTCAATTTTTCCCCATTTTTTTATTCCTTCCAAACAAATAAATTGGTAGCAGATAATTGTATATATTTATCCGTATGACTATATATACAGTATGCAAAATCCGTATTCGTACCCCAACAATTTTATGTGGAAAACCTCTATATTCTGAAACAAGTTGCTACCAGTTGAAAATAAATGCAATAAAATCATTGATAATATGTATATTAAACAAAACAAAACAAAATAAAAAGTGTAGATATCATAAGTTTGGCAAAAATAATAATATTTCGGTTATAACTAAACAAAATTCGTATTCGTACGCTTTAGGAACCTAAATATAAAACACTTATTCTTAAATTTTAATATTTGGTTGGATAACCCTTTTATTTTAAGATAGCTTTTAGCCTTGTAGGCATCGATTTTACTAGTTTCGTAGTTAAATCCCTTTAAATATTGTCCCATTCTGTCCGTAGAGCATGTTTTAACCCTTTAATGTTCCGAAGGTCATGTTTGCGCAAATTCCTCTTAACAATTGACCACAAATTTTCGATGGGATTGATGTCGGGGCTTTGAGGTGGAGTTTTTAAATATATGGGGCAGTTATATAGCATCCATAGACGAGTATTAAAAGCTGTGTGTTTGGGATCGTTGTCCTGCTGGAAGATGTAGTTCCGTTCACAACCTAATTTCTTTGCACTTTGGACCAAATTTCGCTTTAAAATGTCAATATACATGTGCGAGTTCATAATGCCGTCGATAAAGTGCAAATTCCCAACACCTTTAGCACCAAAACAACTCCAAATCATTACCGAACCGCCTCCGTGTTTGAATGTTGGCAAGAGGTTACACTTAGCGAGTCTTGTATTTCGCTCACGCCAAATTCGTATGCATCCGTCAGACGCTTTTACGTTAAATTTACATTCGTCAAAAAAGATGACACGTTTCCAGAACGAAAAGTCCTTGCTAAGGTATTTCTTTGCGAAAATTACGCGTTTTTTTCTATTGACTGCACTTACAAACGGTTTCCTTACTGGAATTCGGCTTTGAAATCCAAGTTTCTTAATGTGATTTCTAACGGTTTGTGGAGTTACTTTGATGTCATGGTATACCTCGAGCAATGCTGCAAGTTTTACACCGCTTATTCCTGGATCCTGCCGAATATGTCGTCGTAAGAAGGACCGATGCCTTCTTGTGAGGACTGACCGGTTTTGGTTTCGCTCTTTTCGAGTGATTTGGCCTCACTTCTTGTATTTATTTACGATGTATTGCACAGTTGACTTACTTCTTAAAACAATTTCACCGATTTGCTTCAATGATTTGCCCTTTTTGTGCAAATCTACTATTAATTTTCTTAAATCGGTCGAAACTTCACTTGTCTTTCGTCCCATATTAGATGTAATTCCTTTACGACTCGAAACGATGTACGAAACTAAATCCAAACTACTTTCCTGAAATTAAGCTGTCAATTCTAGCGATTCGCAGAACAACAACACGTGCATTATAGCCACGATGATGAAATTATCATGGGTACGAATACGGATTTTGCTGCTATTGGAAATCATTTTTTTTATATTTTCATTGAATGGCAAGAAGATTAAAGTAAATTCTGCATGGTTTGCCAAAATTTAAGTATTTTGAAGGAAAATAATAAATTCTGAATGGACATTATTATTGTTTTAATGATATAATGCAATTTACCCATAAAAATTTGACCGTACGAATACGAATTTTGCATACTGTACCTTCATATAAAATTGTCTGTGTCTAGAAATTCGTATGCATTCTAATTTTTTCGTAATAGTCCTGCACGTAAGGATGCAAAAAATATGTCCACATCATCGTATAATAAAATAATCATCCACAAAACATATATTTAAATAATCATCAACGAATCATCCACACATGCCGCTGAGCGAAAGAAATCATTATAAAATCTATTGTACATGAATTAGCATACTCCACCTCCTTCGCTTTAAGTCCGCCTATATAAACAAAATCAAATTGACTCGTGTAAGCAAAACACGCTAGATCGCATGGACGCCTGGACCCATAATGGCCCATAAGTGTTGAATACCCATCGGTAGGCGGCGACGATTTCGACGGCGGAAGTGTGATTTTAAACCAATGATACATACAGCGGTTTTCAGAAGCTTCTATCGAGTCGGTTCAGTTACTACAAATTACATCAGAGTATCATATAGACGCTTGTGAAAAAAGTAGTGGTGCATACATACATATGGGGCATTTCACGTGAAGCGGACAAATATGGAATTAAAATGGCTAATCTAATTTTAAAATTGAAAAGAGCAGTTGATTTTCTATACCAATCAACATGTTTCATGTTTTTTAAATTTCTTTATGAATCTCGAAATCGGCTTCCGGAAAAACCGTTCATCACCTTCTTCAATTTTTCAGAAGCCCATAACTCGGCGACTAAACCTCATGGAAAAAAAATGTTGTGTATCCACATTTATATTCTCAAGAACAGGGGTGGACAAACGGTCGATCACGATCGACCGGTCGATCGCAAACAGTTCGACAGTCGATCACAGACATTTTTAATAGTTTACTAGGTTAATTTAAAATGTGAAGAAACAATTTAGTAGACGATTTATTCAGTACAATTTGGAATGGGCCTTGGCTTAATAGATCCAATCGGACTTTCCACGTAGTTCCAGTTCACACAAAAGCTCGCAGAGCCTTGGTGGCGGAGAAGCCAAAGGGGAAATCCAAGATAGCTATGCTCTCGATTTGTTCAATTAATAGATTTATATCATTGTAGTAAAATTGCTTCACTAAACCTAATATACGTATACGGTTGTTTCATTTGCTTAAATCTCTCTGTTCTAAAGTACACACTTTATATTACTGCTTCCCGCTATACACATTGCCTGCATTTGCATTCGTCTCCCTGCTACCGAGGTAGTAAATTATCGCACACAGCGCAACAAAGGTTAATCTCAATTTTAGATACAATAAAATGTTCAATTAAAATCTTTTCACGCCAATTTAGTTGGTGCAGTTCATTCTTTCGAGCTAAAAAGTGACATTTGGTGTTTGAATTTGAAAATTGAATTGTGTAAATGTCTTTTCAATCACAAAATCGTTCGAAAGTTGAAATTCTTGAAATCTTATTCGTCAGAAATGATAAGTGTCTCCGCTTTTCTGCATTTTCAAAATTTTAGTTCGAAAGAATTACCGGATAGTGGAGACATTTCAAAATTTAGCTTCGCGACTAACTCTGCACTAGCCTAAAGAATGAATTGCATATACTAAATTGGCGTGAAATGAGTGGACACATGTGCCAAAGCTATCTGCATTTTCAAAGCGAAAGCATCTTCCAAGCAATTTTTCACGCTTAAAAGTGAGTACAACTCTTGCTATTTTCAAGCTAAATTTTCGCCGAAATAAATTGCACGTGAAAATTTGCATGAAAATTTAACGTGAAATCGAAAACAGTACTAAGCTTTAGATGACTTAGCTGAGAAAGCTTTTTGCAAAGATTTCTAAATCTTTTGCCTGAAATTACTGCATTTTTGGACACATTAGGAGAAAAACATGAACAATTGGAAGATCCAGTATGGGTAAGGAAATTAACATTTCTTAAGGGTTTTATGGGCCGTTACAGCTCACTAAGTTTACAATTACAAGGAAAATATTGTTGACTTGTTGAGTTCGGAAAATATTTTTTAAATAAAATTAAAACCTTTTGCTTCACAATTAAATAGGCAAAATTTTTAAATATTTTCCATATTTAGAAAAACATATTAAACTTACTGGTGAATGTAAAATGCAAAAGCTGAAAGACATCCTTCAGTTCGCGAAAAAGTCCGGGGCCTTCGATGGCCGCTTGGACTGAATTTTTTTTCTTCTGGTCCATTTATCTGGTATCACTATGGACCAATAGGTATATGTGTGGCCTTGTGCCAACGGGTGGAACCGAACCTATCCTACTGGTGAATGTAATATTGAAATGTTTTCTCCTGAACTGGAAACTTTGAATCAAGAATTTGAGAGACGATTTGCAAATCTCAATAGCTTTCAACCGATTTTTGAATTCATTTCATTTTCTTTTAGAGAATTCGATAACGAGGATATTTCATCAAATCTAGCTCATACTTTACAATTGAATTCATCGGATCTAGAGTTAGACATTTTGGCAATAGCACGTGCAAATGAAAATAATTTTTGGGTTTTATTACCATAAAAAATATCCGTTATTGAGATTGGTGGCAATGAGGATATTTGCATTTTTTTTTGCTTCCATTTATTTATGTGAAGCAACGTTTTCTCAAATGAAAAACATCGAATCGCAACTTAGGGAGTTCGCTGACTGATGACCACTTAATGGCATCTATTCGATTGTGCATCAGTGCTTACAAGGCTAACTCTACAATACTTTTTGATAAAATGGAGAGTCACGCATATAAATAAAAAATTAATCCAAAATATTTATTAATAAAGTGCAATGCATAAAGTAGTAATACAATGTATTTAATATATTAATATCAATAAAGACCTTAATTAAATTTTTATTTGTAATCTAACCCATTTTTCAAAGTCGATCGCGCATAAATTAAAAAAATTAATGTCGATCATACCAGTATTAGGTTTGCCCACCCCTGCTCTAGAAGTACCATTATGCGCAATATGAACAAAATCCAGAACCTTGACTTTTTTTCGTTGTCCGCTTCACGTGAAATGCTCCATATGTATAAACATATATGTATAAACATATATACATATGTATATTTAAGCATATGAATTTTGGGCAGTGATTTTCTAGTTTTCTTTCAAAATCTGTAATTGCTTACTTTTAGAAACTAAGTGCCCACATATGTTTCATTTTCGAATACTGTATCCTACCCAGTTTTCGAAAATCAATTTTCTTATCAGATGTTCATTCTGATATCTCATGCATTCACTTATGCATCCTGAAAATTTCAGCTCGATCGGATTTCTCAGCTATTAACCCAGTGAAATTCCACATAAAAAAGGTGAAACTTCGGAAAAATTAAGGGAAAGCTGAGCACACTTTTCCACCTAGCCTGGAGTGGGGTAGATATGTTCGGGTATATGTATTTTTATGAGTCTTTAAAACATAGAAAAACAAACTCACACACATTCCAAGTCCTAATCAAAATTGAATAATAACATGCCCACCGAAAATACTCGCAGGTGGCGCATAGTCGAGATGGCATCGAGGTTGGGTTTGGTGCTGTTGAATACGGGCTCAACAGCAGCATTCCAAAAGCCGTGATTTGGCGAATCTATTCCCGATGTCACCATGGCATCGGAGAGACTTGCGGCACTCGTCAGCGATTGGAGGGTGATGAATGATTAGAATGCGATTGATCATAATTACATCACTTTTGATATCGCTGAGAGCAGGCAAAGTTACCGCTGCTCTTTCTGTAAATGGTAGGGCTGGAGTGCCGCTAAACTTCAAATGGACGCGATGACCGCATCGCCCGTTTCAAGCTTGGAAGAGGAGCTTCTTTCATCTGGGACTCCAGTGACTCGTACAGCAGCAGATATCGCTGCTGACAGAACCATGCGGTGGATTCGCAGAGCGTGTGAGGCTTCACTATCGTAAACCTTTTCGTAGGAGGCAACATGCGTACTGGTGGAACGATGAAATTCCTGAATTGCGACGCATCGCTTTAGCATGCAGGCACAGGGCGCAGCAGGCTATCTAGCTATCTGCTGCCCACATTGCGACAAAGAAAGAGCTGACCAAGGCCATCGCCAGGAGCAAACGTGCCAAAAAGCAGGCTCTTTGTGAAAAGGTCAACTCAGACCCCTAGGGTACTCGTAGTCTTGGCTGCATGCGCCCTAGCACTCACTTGGATGCGGTATCCATGGAGCATATCGTTGGTTTCCTGTTCTCATAATCGTGAACTAGGAGGATATTCCTCCTTTTACGGACGAGTAACTGAACAGTGCAGTGTCCAGGATGAAAAACCGGAAAGCTCCTGGTCCTGATGGGGTACCGGTCGAGATGTTCAAATTTGTGGCGGAGAGCCAACCACGTCTATACTGGATTTGTATAATTCATATTTAGTCACGGGGGTCCTCCCGATGCGGTGGAAAGTAGCTCGACTGGTACTTGTAGACAACGAGAAGGGTAGCCTGGGCAATTCATCAGCTTACCGCACACTGTGTATGCTGAACACTGCGGAAAGGACATTCAACAATCGATGCTATCTCAGAGGTTGTTGGGGCTGTAGCAAGAGCAAAAGAGGCATGCTTTCAAGCCAAACCGGTCGTCCTGCTGGTAACGCTTGACGTACAAAACGCTTTCAACTCAGCGAGGTGGACAAACATCCTCCGGGCCCTTGAGCAGACGTTCCGTATCACTGACTGCCTGCTAGCCAAGATGCGGGATTACCTCAGGGACTGCTGGGTGTTCTACGACACCGTCGAAGGAGTCAAGAGGAGGCCAGTTACCTCAGGTGCGGCAGAGGGATCGAATAAAGGACAGTTCGGAAGTTCGTGGGCTTGTATATGGTCCTTTTTTTAGTGAACCAAACCTTACATACGACGTACCGATAGGGCATCCGGTGATCTAGATAGCATCTACACTAAGGAAAAACACCCTTCACCAAACTACTTCTATTTTGAGCATCAGAAATTTGTGTTCACGAGAATTGGCGACCCGATAATCAGATCAAGCTAACATTCACAGCCTGTATTGAACTTAAATTAAACCATATCTGATAAAAGTAATCTTGAAATGTGGGCAACACTGTGGCAGCGGGGTCATCTTGAAAAATCTCTAAGAAAAGCAAACTGCTTTTTTCTCTATAAATTCCGATTCTGTCATCAAAATTTAGCCAAACACACACATAAGCTGAACCTTACTTTAAGCCTCGTGTTTGAAGAATAAGGTAGAAGCTGCCAGCTTTAATATTTTGTGTCTTGAAACTTTAAAATTCGGTCAGCGAAATGAAGCTTTTTGCCCACTAACTTCCAGTCCAGTCATGAAATCATTTTATTTATTTTATTTTATTTTATTTATTAACCAAGCAAGCTACAAATAACATAAACAGTAAAAAAAAGCAAAATTGGAAATTACAATGAGTACATAGAAATAAAACAAAAAATCAAATAAAATAATCAACTAACAAATAAATAATAAATTAATATTTAACAAATAAATAAAACATTGACATATAGCTTAGGATAAAGGGTTGCGGATGGCTTGGAAAAGGAAGTATTTGAAGGATAATTTTGAGACCGTTTGAGAATAAAGATAGCTTATGCTATTGAATATCCTGCAGCATCTATTTATCGGCTTATTAGCTGCGTAAGTAGTGCAGTGTGGATATTCCTTAAGTAAACGAAAGGACCTGGTGTTTCTTACAGGGTTATTCAACACTATTTTTCTATTCAGGAATTCAACTTTGATGACGCCTCTAATGACGTCGAATGTGAAGCAGGCCGAAATCATCTTTCTTCTAGATGCAAGTGTTAATAAGTTTAGATGACCCAGTCGAAACTCATAAGGAGAAAGAGTATTAAAGTCATTAGGGCTGTATAGTTCTCTCAATGCGAAAAGTAAGAATTGCTTTTGTATGGACTCGAGTCTGCTACTGTGGGTTTCAAAAGTCAGATTCCAGCAAATTGAAGCATATTCGAGAATGGGGCGTACAAGTGAAATGTATAAGAATCTTGTGACCCACAGGTTATGAAGTTCCTTGGCACGTCTTTTGATGAAACCTAGCTGTTTGTTTGCACGGTAAAATATTTTATCATAATGCAAGGTGAAGCGGAGCTGCTTTTCCAAGACAACACCAAGGTCGACAACGTTATCAACTCGAGCTAACAAATTATTCCCCAGGAAGTATGTGTTATGTGAGACGGTGCATTTTCGGGAGAAATTTATAACTTGGCACTGAGCAATGTTGAGAGAGAGCTTGTTTTCATTGCACCAATGATCAAGTGAATCAAGTTTGGATTGGAGAAAGAGTGCATCGGATTTAGATTTAATGATATGATAGACTTTGAGATCGTCGGCATAAAGTAGATGAGGTATATTTGCTAGGACGTCAGATAGGTCAGAAATAAATATTTTAAAGAGAAGTGAGAATTAAGGTAGGGTGGTCAACTGTGTCAAAAGCTTTACTTAAGTCTGTATAGACTGCGTCAATTTGGTATCCTTTCTATATTTTACACAACACGTCTGAGATTAGGACTGTCAAATTTGTGGTAGCTGAGCGACCTTTTCTAAAACCATGTTGTTGCTCGTTCAGACGGAAGTCAACAAGTGGAGAAAGTTTATCGTAGAAAATCTTTTCAAAAAGTTTCGGAATAAAAGAAAAGATGGCAATACCTCTATAATTTCCAAAACAGTGTCTATCACCATTTTTGAAGATAGGTGTGACATATGAAAGTTTCCAACAGGATGCGAAAACTCCAGACGAACGTGATCTGTTGAAAAAAATATGAAAGGGAGTTATAAGCTGGAGCTTTGACCTTTGCGCAAGAAAGTTGGAGGAAGAAGGTCTGCCCTGGACCTGCCTTGTTACAGTCGAATTCCGAAAAAACTTTACGTATTTCGTCACGTGTAATTTTTAAGTGGCTGATAAAAGCTGTAGGAGTAGAATGAGAGAAAGGGAGATGTGAGTTTGATGAGTCAGGAGTAATAAAAATATCCCGGAAATTATCTGCGAATAAATCACAAATCTCATTAGGAGAGGAAGAAGTGATATCATCAAAGAACATCGACGATGGCTAACCAGTAGTTTTCGCTTCACATTTACAAAGTCATAAAAAATTTTCGGGTCGCGGATTATATTTTCACCTGTTGTCTTAATGTAATTGTCATAAGCCACATGAGACTTTGCCAAAAATTGCTTAGCAGTTTCATTATATTCATCGTGAATAGCAGAACTAACGTCGATATTGCTTTTAATCCGCTTACAAAGTTTGTTCCTACAATTTCGCAAATGACTTAGGTCCTTATCAAGCCATGGCTCAGACAACTTTTTCTTTTTTTACTAATTTTCGAAGAAAATTAGTATTAAACTTACTTCGCCTTAAATTCGTCATAAATATATAAATATATATATATATATATATATATATATATATATATATATATATATATATATATATATATATATAAATATATATATATATATATATATATATATATATATATATATATTATATATATATATATATATATATATATATATATATATATATATATATATATATATATATATATCAGCAAAATGATTAAGGGAGATAATCTCTGGAGTGGTCAATCCGACTGAACTGAAATTTTCGGGAAACATAAATGTATACTACAGGTAGGTTCATAACTTGCTGAAATTCAGATATTTGAAACTTTTTGGCGGCGGCGGGCATTTTAGTGAAATTTTTAGGTACTCCTATATTTCCAAGCAGTGTAAATTTGTTAGTTTTTTTTCAGTAAACTAATTGCGCGTCAACCTGACATTGTTATACTTTTCTGCTGTTCTAGCCTTCAACAGCCACAATAGCGCAGTGAGTACGTACTCGGCTCTCTGATACAAAATGATACACAAATGATCTCTGATACATCAGCGCCGCTTCAGTTTTTGTTAAGTGTTGTTCGGATTTTGAAAATTCTAAAATAAATTTCAATTACATAAATAAAATTCTCAAATCAAATTCAAAAATAATACACAATTACAATTTTAAAGTTGAAATCGAAATAATTGTATCACGTGGAATAATTGCACGCAGTGCCACCTAGCCGCCAACTTGGGACACTTGTGCTTGGCTAACACATTCCACATCCGAGGCATGATCCATTCTAATTACTATCTTTGATATGTCTACAAAAAATCAGAGACAGTACAGTAGCTTAGAACAAATTGAAATCCAAGACAGCTACCTACAGAGCATCCAACAAAAAACAGACGAAGCTATCTCGTCTTGTAAGCAGCTGGATGACATGGTTGGGCACACATCTAATGGAAATGGAGCATCTAATGCTAACATAGATGCGAGGCCTCCAAATGCGGACAAGAAAAAGGGTTTGGACCGATACTTCAACATTGTCAAAAGACGGCAAAGTCCCCACTCGTCTCAAATTGGAAACGAGAAGAAAATGTTTAAGCCCGATGATCAGCAAGCTTCTACCAGTAGGAACTACTACCAACTACTTGCAACCGAAAACGACTCCGAAATTGCTTCTTTGCCAAAGCAAATTAAGCCAAAGTGAATCAAGCCACCGCCAATATACCTCAGAGAAAAAACAAGCAATAGCTTAGTCAATCTGTTGGTATCAATTGCTGGTAAAAACAACTTTCATGTCACACCGCTTCGTCTCATAGCACCTAGGGGCAAAGCACTCTTCGATACATTACAAAACTATAGTTTGAGTCATATCTCAACCGGCCAGCCAACATATTGGCCGTCAGATATCAACAAAATTCCGGACCTCATAGACTTCGCAATCTCGAAGGGAATACCTCTAAACTCCGCAAAATTAGAAGTAGTTTTTGATTTGTCCTCAGATCATTCTCCTGTCATCATTACTCTGGATATGTCACCCCACTTCGCTTGCAGTAAGTGTAGATATTCACAAAAAACCAACTGGATTCAGACGACACCTCACCACCTCAACATCTCTTAGTGCATCTATCAAATCACCGGATGATGTCAATTCCGCTATTATTCTTTTCAACGAGCATGTCTTGGAGGCATTCGACACCGCGACATCTAAAATGGAACAACATCCCTCAGCTCGGGAAACAAAATACTCCTCATCAATAAAAATCTTAGTACAGAAAAAAAGACTGACACGAAGGAATTGGCAGCTGCACCGGTCTCCCGAAACTAAAACACGACTCAACGAAGCTTCTAGTGAGCTCAGGCTGGCACTTGCGAAAGACAACGAGTTAAAGATCCATTTATTCTTAGAGAGCCTCAGTCCCACTAAAAATGCCGACTATTCATTGTGGAAAGCAGTTAAAAAAATCAACAAACCTACCATCAGGGAAGCCCCACTAAGAACTGTCAACAGGCAATGGGCCAAAAGTGACGCAGAGAAAGCCACCGCCTTCGCAGTTCACCAAGAACAAGTTTTCACACCTTTCACCACGGACACATGTGACTTTCCAACTAATGTCAATGCTCAGGACTCAGATCTAATCAAGACTTCGGCTAAGGAAGTGCAAGTTATCATTATTCAGGAAACATGCTCAAAAAAAATCTCCGGGAATTGATCTCATCACCAATGCTATGCTCAAACAGATGCCACCGATCGTATTTTCTTGGCTTTCTAATCTATTTAATGCTATCTTTCAAATTGGATATTTTCCTGAAGTTTGGAAAACAGGTGAGATCATAATGATCCCTAAGCCTGGTAAGGACTCTTCTCAAGTGAAGTCATACAGACCTATTAGACTTTTGTCATGCGTCTCCAAAGTTTTCGAGAAAGTTCTGTTGAAAAAGCTACTACCGATACTAGAAGATGCAAAAATAATTCCAGAACAGCAATTTGGGTTTCGAAAACATCACAGCACCATTCAACAGGTCCATCAAATCGCGTCAGACATTAAAATAGCATTCGAAGACAAAAAGTACTGCTCAGCAACCTTTTTAGATGTAACTCAAGCCTTCGATAAAGTCTGGCACGAAGGGTTGATCTTCAAAATTGAATCAATGCTTCCAAAAAGCTTCCACAAAATACTCTCCTCCTACCTGACCGACCGCACATTCCAGGTGAGATACAAAAGCTATTCTACCGCTGAACATCGTGCCCATGCTGGTGTACCACAAGGAAGTGTTTTGGGACCGGTACTTTACACTATATTCACATCTGATTTCCCAATATGCGACAAAACAACGACAGCTACCTTTGCGGATGACGTTGCCATACTATGCACTGATTCAGACCCAGTTACGGCATCCCGTACATTGCAAGGCAACATCTCACTTCTTGAAGAATGGCTAGCGAAATGGAGAATCAGAATGAACGAAACCAAATGCATACACGTTACCTTCACTGTTGCGATTCGACCTAAAAAGAAAAAAGAGTTTGAATTTAATAAATGTTAAAGTTTAATAGCGGCCGATACTTGTCAATACCTGTCACTCACCTATTGCCAACAACATCAGCTGTACCAGAGTTGATATGATTTCGAATCGGCTGATCGCTGGAATGTTAATGCTGCATTCCAAAGTAAATTCTTGATGTTGGATTGTTATGTAAATTTGTCATAGTTCTGGAAGAATAATGTTATTTAGAAAATGTTTATTTTACCGCAATTTTCTCGGTGATAAAATAAGGAGGAACACATGGTTCAGTACAGTTTTTGTCTTAACGTGTCCCACGGAAAAGAAGTTAGAAGCAAGTTGAATTGATCGAAATAAAAGTTAGAAGTAATTTGAATTTATCGAAATAGAAGTTAGAAGCAAGTGGAATTGACCGAAGTAAAATTTATCGAATGTGAATAGAGTTCATTGTTAAAGACAAGTTCCTTGGTTATTAACACTTAACCTACCGACAGTTCTTGTATACCTATTCCTACCACGCTCGGTCAAATTGACCGGTAATTAAAGATTTTGACATTTAACGTAGATAATGGTAATTTATTACTGAATATAAACTAAAATAAAGAATTTTCATGAAATTTCGTTTAAATTTATTTTTATATAATTCCATTTATAAACTTAAGAAACTGAAACTTCATTTTCCCACACAAGAAGCCAACCTAAATATTATTCCTATCAAAAATGATACATGTAAAACAAATAAAACTTTTATTCTTATTGATAAACATTTATCTTATTCGGCTTCACTGCATTTAATACATATTATTTTATTATGAAATGTACATTTCCCGCACACATATTTTGCACACTTTGAACAGATTTTCGTAGTTTTATTATCTTTACAAAATTTAATTTGGCAAGTTTTTCGTCCGAAAGAATTTGAGTTTGTGGACAATGTTAGTGAAGTTTTTCCTTCTCGTGATTTTTCATGTGAAGCGCTAAGCTCTGAAGCTAATTGGAATAAAAATTCTTGCCTCGAAATGTTTTCACCCGTAGTTTCTCTATACAAACCCCAGGCATTTATTCCAGCTAGATCCAAAATGTTGAAAAAAACCTGAACTGGCCACCTACAACTTTTCGACTTCACACTGTATTTCCTTGCCATCTGGTCCGCCACATATACACCAAATTTTGTACCATTATAAAATATAATTATTTCCGGTATACTTTTGTAATTTTTTTCGATTTCTATTGACTTATGTATGGAACCTAGGATAATAACTTTTTTTTACTAATGTTCGAAGAAGAACATTAGTATTAAAATCACGTTGGCCAAAAATTCATATTTCTATATATATATATATATATATATATATATATATATATATATATATATATATATATATATATATATATATATATATATATATATATATATATATATATATATATATATATATATATATATATATATATATATATATATATATCATCAAAAAATTTCAGTGAAAAAATCTCAGGAACGCGCCATCCGATTGAGCTGAAATTTTCAGGACACATTGGTGTATATGCAGAATAGTGCCAGGTCTCAGAAAAAGTTAAAAATCTTTAACCCTTTGGCGCCGGCGGCCATTTTAGTGATATTTTTAATATACCTATTATTCCGTACACAAATAAGTTTTGCAAAAATAAAGTTAACAAAATAAATTTCGAACGTGTTTTACATGTGAATCGGATAATGTTTTGGAATTTTTTAACCCCATGTGTGCGCTGGGTGCCTAAAAAGAGATCGGCAAAAATTGGAAATTTTTAAATTGCGATAACTTTTGACAGAGCTATTCAATCATTACCAAATTTTCAGAACATATTGGTATTATTTAGTTGTAAGTTTGTGTAGCTTTTGATGAGCGTGCTGGCAACTCTGAAGCTAGGGCAAGCACTGAAAGTGAAAACTTCCAAATTATCGTCTCTCTTGAAAAAATGCCGTTTCTTCAAAAAAAAGCCACTCATATGTAAATTTCGTGCTTTGTTTACATAGACAAAAAATAAAATTTGATATGGTATAACGGGCACGCCTGCTAACCCTTGCCCAATTTACCTATATTTTTAGCATCAAAAACTTCTGTTCACGGAAACTCACGATCCGATGAGCAGAATTAATTGAAATTTGCAAGTTGTATTGGTCTTAACTAGGACCAGGTCTGATAGAAGTAATTTTGAAATGCGGCCGATTCTGTGCCAGTGGTGCCATCTTGAAAAATCACTAAAAAAGATAACTGTTTTTAGCCCTATAAATTCTGATTGAATCGTTCGATTTTGACGAAATTCACACAGTAGCTGGACCTTACCTCAAACCACGTTTGGTAGAAATTTGGTTGAAAAATTCGGTTGGAGCTGCCAGCTATGATAATTTTGGTGTCTTAAATTTGAAAAAATAAAAATTTGGAAGTGAAAACATTCAAATCATCGAATATCCTAAAAATGTCCGTTTCTTACAATAAAACCAATCTGTATACAAATCTTATGCTCAATCTACACGTTCAAAGTAAAACTTTGGAAATTTCATGTCGGACAAGAACGGTAACCCTCTCCCAGTTAAACTATATTTTTAGCATCAAAAACTTCTGTTCATGGGAATTCACGAACCAATAATCAGATACCATTGAAATTTACAGAATGCATTAAACTTAAGTAGAACCAGGTTTGATAGAAGCGATTTTGAATTGGGGGCAACTCTGTGCCAGTGGTGCCATCTTGAAAAATTACAAAGAAAAAAAAAACTACTTTTTGCCCTATGAAATGTGAATTAGTAACCAGATTTTCATGAAATTGACACAGTAGCTGCACCTTACTCTAAACTCTGTTTAGTAGAAATTTAGTTGAAAAATTCGATTGGTGCTGCCAGCTATGGTAATTTTTGTGTCTTTGGTTTTGAGAATTTGCTCAGGAAAATAAAACTTTTTGCACTATAACTTCCAGTGCAGTCATGAAATCAATACGAATTTCATACAATCAATGAAACCTATTATAAACATTATTCAGGCCAAATTTGGTTGAAAAGCCACGATAGGGTTGCCAGCTATTGTTGGTTTTGTGTTTAATTGCAATATCTTTATTAAACGTTGAAACCCATGCCAGTGGTAATATTTGAAACCTTCTACCATATGAGTTATAATGCATTCTTGAGACCAAAGTAAAACGTGGCATTTGAAACAGTTTGGCCGTAATAAGCAGCTCATGTGGTGGAATATGCACTCAAAACCTGCACGATTCTTCTACTGTTCTTCGAACATTAGTGTTTCTAGCGGTTCAGGTGCGCTAGAGTTTTTGGTTTACTTTTATACACTGTAAGAGTAATGTCATTTGATTTATACAATTTGCTTGAAAACCGAGTCATTTTATCTTTTCGTTCTCTGGCTAACTTTGGCAATTCTCTTTTATTTCCACGGATTGTCCCAACAATTGTGGTCTTTTTGTAAGTAGCTTTTTGGCTAATGGTACACTCGTGAAAAAATTATCTGTTGTTACGTTCCTTCCGCATCCTGTGAATGGTTCCATCAGCTTCAGAACCACGAACTCCCCAAGTGGAATTGAAGATTCTCTTCTTTCATCCTTTCCCAAATAAGGAAAACCATTTATTATATATTTGCTATTGACATCACATGCCAACCAGAATTTTATTCCAAATTTATCTGGCTTGTTTGGCATATATTGGATAAATCTGCACCTAGTCTTTGACGGAAACAACTGCTCATCAACTGTAATGCATGTACCAGGTTTATAGCAGTTTTGTGAATTCTCAATAAATCGATCCCATATTGCAGATATCATAGCAAATTTATCAGCTTCTTTCGCTTTTCTTAAAATCGTTTAAATATATTATGCGCTGGTGTCCTTCCAAGTTTGAGACTTCCGGCTATTTCTTCCCAAACAGTTCCATCGGCCGCAGTTTCGATGCGTTGGTCTTCTATATCTGTCTCACTTTCGAATTTCGATAAAAATCTCGTTCTTTTCTGACCTGGACGCTTATTTATAATATTCCTCTCTTCATTTTCGCTGTTTGTCTCCAATTCACTTGTTGTAAATAGCGCTTTATCTGTTTCTTGTTCATCGTACACTGAACACGCTTCTTCTATGTCCGTTATTTTTTCTAAATACTTTGTAACTTTGAAACGCTTTGACATTTTGACGGAAAATATTCACCACAAAATATTACACTATTATATATTATACCCAAGTTTGGATGCTTTCTTTTATTTTTTCACACACGCGATCGTAACCAAATCACATAAAAAAGCATTAGAACTGCTCAAGTTGAGATTGTACTTGATACTTAAAGTATTTTCTCCAGTGGTCAAATTGACCGGCAGCGGTAGGTAGTGCACAAAACAAATTTTTCTTGGAAATAGGGAAATACAATTTGAAGCCAGTACTGCAGAATATATTGTATGCATATTTTAAGAAAAGTCATATAGTTTGATAACCATATTATAACGTTTAAATATGCGGAAATTTTACTAAAGTTTGCTACCGGTCAAATTGACCGGTGCTGGTAGGTTTAGTGTTAATTTGAAAAGTGTTGAATTAACTATTGTACATGAACATAATTTGGTCCTTCGAACCGGATAGTTTAAATTCTCGGTTAATAGTTAGAAAATAGATCGCGTGTGCAATAGTGTGGTGATTTGGGAATTCTATGAAGGGAATTATAGCAAAGAGTCAGCTGGGTAAGTTCCGAACCTTTATTTCCTTTGCATGTCTGTCCTTTTTCACGTTCCTTTTCAGTACTTACTAGAACATTTAATACATTTAATATAAATTAAATATAAACTGAATTCAATTTATAATCAATCTATTATCTATATTTACAATCTCTCTGAAATCTATCCCTTTAATTGGACTATATAAACTACAATCTATCTTGTTGACTATATAAACTACAATCTATCAGTAATCATTGCAATTTATTTGGAACGACATATTACGAACAAGTTATTTAGATTCGCGCATTCGTTGTTAGTGGTGAGCAACATTCGACATTAGTGAAGTGATTTGAAATTAGGCTGCACACATATTGAACATTGTAACCTTAATTGTAAAGACGCGTAAATTACTTAAATGAGAAGTACATAGTGTAATGACCGATTTGATGAAAGTGAGCAAGTAACTGCGTTCATAATCGCAAGCTGTATGGTGTAGATCGACGTTGTAAAATTTGTACGATAGGTAGTGCGAATACGCGTTGAGAAAAGTGCACTCGTTAAGTGTAATGGATATAGGCGTAATAAGACATTGGGTCTGTTCGCGTATCTGAATCTTTTATAATATACTAACACAGATTCGCTGCAAGTCGCTTTGTACTCTTGGTGCAAGCCAAATTTTGCCGCAAAAGGAAGCCAGCTGCAAAAATCTGTTGCTTTTGTAGCACGCCAATAAACCTATTCAATCATAGAAAGATTTTGAACATCACAATAAGGCGCAAGAGTGGTTAAGTTGGTGAGCGTCACCGGGATATTAGATTATAACGCCGGACATCGGTCCAAACGGAACTTTGAACATTTTTTGAAATTCGAAGAAATTTGAACTCTTGAGTTCACAACGTGAATATGAATGATAGCGCCAATTTGTTAGCCCGCCAGAAATTTGCATTAGAGCAAATAAATAAGCTTAAAACCAATTATAGAAAAGATCCAAAAGCGCGTAAGACCTATATTTATTACCGGAATGTAATAGACAAGGTTAAATCGCTTCAAGCCCAATATTTCGAAACGCATGAGCGCATTCTGGAGTTATTAGATGATACTCTGATAAACTCACCATATTTTACCGATGAGTACGAGCGTTTTGAGTCCATTCGAATAAATCTTTTGTCCGAATTGGAAGAATTGCTTCTGGCATCACAACCTACTGAAGAACCGAAGGATAATACAACACCAAGAGAGGTAAAAGGTGACGAAGATTTGAAGCTGCCAAGAATCAGTTTGCCCAAATTCGTCGGCAATTATGAAGAGTGGATACCATTCCGAGATATCTTCACGTCAATCATACACAAGCGTCCTAGCTTGTCGAAAGTAGAAAAGTTTCACTATCTTAAGTGTAGCTTAACAGGAGAAGCCGAGAGTTTGTTACGACACCTAGCAGTTACTGAAAGCAACTATGACACTGCATGGAAATTATTAAACGAACGATATGATAATAAACGCGTGTTATTACATTCGCAATATAAACGACTTTTTGGCCTTCAACACGCAGCGGAAACATCCGCGTCTATAAAAAATTTATTAGATCGCACTGTGGAAAGTGTTCAGACCTTAGAGAATTTTAAGCTAGATGATTTGCGGCAATCTATGATAGTCTATATGACCACAGAGCGTTTACCAACAGAAACCAGGCAACTGTGGGAACAAGAACAAGCAGCAAGGGTTGATTTGCCTACTTTCGATGAATTGAAAACTTTCTTGAACCATCGATTCCGAGCCTTGGAAGCAAGCGGGTCGGAACGCGGGAAACTGAGTCGCAGTGGGTCTGGCTTACGTAATGTGTATTCATTGCAAGCAGAACCTAACACGCCACAGTCTTTGTGCATTCATTGTAGAGGTACACATCGTCTCACACATTGAACACAATACCGACAACTTTCACATGCACAGAAATTTGAAGTCGCTAAGAGACGCGGGCTGTGTTTGAACTGTTTAGACAAAGGACATATAGCAGCTAACTGTCCTAGCAAATTTCGATGTATGAAATGCAAGAAATCGCATCACACATTTCTGCATAAGAATGATAACAGTGTTAGACTGCTTGCCGATCCGGGGGCATCAAATTGTCAAAGAAACTACTCAATTAGCAACGCCGTAAACGTGTCCACGGTTAACACGACAATGACGCGAGAAGTTTTATTAGCCACGGCACTTGTAACAATGGCAACAAATCACGGAAACATTATGCTACGAGCTCTTTTAGACCAAGGATCGCAAGCCACGTTGATTACAGAATCAGCCGTACAGCAGTTAGGTCAATCAAGGAAAGCAACGAACATTAGTGTCACTGGAATCGGAACTGCATCAGCTATAGATGTAAAAGGCATGGTAGAGGCAAGTCTTCGCACCCGGTCGAACAAAATAGTAACTTTCAATGCATTAATCATGAGTAAATTGACTAATATTCTACCATCACGCACTATAGTGACTACTGGTTGGAAAGAATTACGAGGATTACAATTGGCAGATCCATGCTTTGACCGGCAGGGGAAAATTGATTTGTTGCTGGGAGCCGATGTCGTAGCAAAGCTTATGATGGGACCAGTCAAGAAATTGTCAGCAGGACCAATAGCCCAACTCACGCAATTGGGTTGGGTGATTTCTGGACAGCTTAATTCAAACGTCATAAATAATCACATTCAAAGTTTCAAAGTAGAAATCAACGCGAATAAAGAATTAAATGATCAACTGAAGAAATTTTGGGAAATCGAATAAGTCCAATCTCGAAGTCTTTCCACGGATGAAGAAGTCGCGTGTGAAACTCACTTCCTCCAAACTTACACCAGAGACTCCACAGATCGATTTGTAGTTCGATTGCCATTTAAAACGGGGAATGGGAAACAGGCGTTGGGTAGCTCTCGGGCGATGGCATTGTCAAGTTTTTTAGCACTGGAAAAACGTCTGAATTCGGACAGAGACTTAAAGAAAGAATATGCTTTGTGCATCAATGACTACCTGGCAAGTGGGCACATGGTACCCACAGATACGATAACACAACAAACAATAGATGGGAAGCCGAATTTCACAGCATGCTATTTGCCGCACCATGCAGTCAGAAAAGAGAGCAGCTCAACTAAGTGTCGTATCGTTTTTGACGCATCGAGAAAAACCAGCTCAGGAGTGTCCTTGAATGATGTGTTAATGACAGGACCAGCAATACAAAATGATTTGACTGCAGTTATTATGGGTTGGAGATGGTATCGGTATGCCTTTGTTGCGGACATTGCGAAAATGTATCGGCAGATTAGAGTACACTTAGAAGATGTAAACTACCAGCGTATTTTGTGGCGAACGAATTCATCCGAAGACATACAAGGCTACTATCTGAGCACAGTCACATTTGGAGTAACGTGTGCACCATTCTTAGCTATTAGCTGTCTAAGAAAATTAGCAGAGTTGAATCGAGAAAGATGCCCTAGCGTTTGGAAAGCAGTGGAAAACGAATTTTACGTGAACGATTTATTGTCTGGAGGGCATAGCATTCAAGAAGCGATCAAGAAAAGAAAAGAAATTTCAGAAGTGCTCTTATCTGGAGGATTTGAACTACGCAAGTGGATTACGAATGAACTGGAAATAATACGGGATGTACCGATTAGCGATATAGAGATGAAAACGACGTATGACATGAATTCGGATCAAACATACAAATCTCTAGGTATATATTGGAACCCAACATTGGATCAATTTAGCTTTAAAATAAGACTACCAAGTCAAGCCGCACGATTATCGAAACGTCAGTTGCTCTCTGAGATTGCACGTTTGTATGATCCTTTGGGATGGATCGCTCCTCTTATTGTCAAAGCTAAGATATTAGTACAATCTCAATGGCTTCATGGACTCGCATGGGATGAACCTTTACCCGAAGATATTGAAAAGGCATGGATTGATTATCGAACCAAGTTAACTTCATAAGAAACTCTACGTATCCCACGGTGGATTGAATACAAAATCAACTCGAATCTTGAAATACATGGATTCTGCGATGCATCTTCTAAAGCATATGCTGCTGCAATCTATTTAGTCATTCGAACCAAGGAAATAATTTCTTCCCACCTAATTATCGCTAAAACAAAGGTCGCTCCGATATGACCAGTATCAATACCACGTTTGGAGCTATGCGGCGGGGTTTTTTTAGCCAAACTGATGGCCAAAGTTAAATCCTTGCTCAATTTAATGAACGTTGAAAGTTGGCTGGGGACTGACTCTCAGATAGTTCTGGCCTGGCTAAAGGGCCATCCAACGCGATGGACGGTGTTCGTGGCGAATTGAACAACTACGATCTTCGGCGCGGTAGGAAATTGTCCATGGCGTTACATTCCCACCAAAGATAATCCAGCCGACTTGGCATATCGCGGCGTTGACATCTCACAATTGATCCAGAGTGGTTTGTGGTGGCATGGTCCATCCTGGCTAACTCTATCATCGAGCCACTGGCGCTTATCACAGAATTTTGACACTACCGTGGAGCAAAAAATGACTCAATTAGTTCATACAGTTAGAACCAAAGATTGTTCTCTCAAACAACTATTAGAAAAATGTTCGACGTTGTGTAAACTTACACGCGTCACCGCTTACGCTATCGTTTCTGCCAACTACTTACCAAACGATCCAGCAACACGGCTCATTTAAGGACACAAGAGATTCGTTGGGCGCATGACTATTGGATCAAGATCACACAAGAAAATGAATTTGCCAACGAACTTGCGCAACTTCACGCGGGGAAAGACATTGAAACTGACAGCAAGCTAAGGAATCTACATCCATTCGTCGATAGATGTGGGATACTTCGTGTAGGCGGACGTCTAGCGAATTCATCTTTGCCTTATGAAGCAAAGTATCCGATCATTCTCCCGAAGTAAGGAAGATTTGTTGAGCTCTTGATAAAACATTATCATCACGCTACTTTACACGGGCAGACTCAATTATTGATGAATACCTTAAGAAAGCTTTATTGGATTATAGATCTACGAAACAGTATCAAAAAGGAAATCTTCAAATGTATCAAGTGCTACAAAATCAAAGCTGACACTTCAACGCAGCTGATGGGTGAGTTACCTGCACCCCGCGTTACTGTATTACGCCCATTTACGCACACCGGAGTGGATTATTGCGGACCATGCCAATATAGAGACAAACGTGGACGAGGCAGCAAAATACTCAAAGGATATATTTCTATTTTTGTATGTCTGGCAACAAAAGCGATCCATCTCGAATTCGTCAGTGATTTGACAACGGCAGCATTTTTGGCAGCGTGGCGGCGTTTCGTGGGACGTCGAGGACTCTGCAGTCACATGTATAGTGACTGCGGAACAAACTTTGTAGGAGCTAACAAGGAATTACGACGAATAGTAG
The DNA here is from genome assembly GCA_963978885.1 of Nemotelus pantherinus. Taxonomy (NCBI): domain Eukaryota; kingdom Metazoa; phylum Arthropoda; class Insecta; order Diptera; family Stratiomyidae; genus Nemotelus; species Nemotelus pantherinus. The sequence continues at coordinate 111,556,315 of OZ022263.1, read as the reverse complement.
AAGCTAACTCGAATTATATGGCAGAGAAGGGAGCTTGCGACAACGTTGAATGGCATTTCAACCCACCAGCGGCTCCCCATTTCGGAGGGCTGTTAGAAGCTGGCGTCAAATCAACGAAGCAACATTTACGCAGGGTGATTGGTGACGCAGCTCTTACGTTCGAAGAGATGACGACATTACTGGTTCAGATAGAAGCTTGCTTGAATTCGCGACCTCTGTGTCCTTTGACGGACAATCCTACTGACACCGAAGCCTTGACACCAGGACATTTTGTCGTAGGAGGACCCCTCATTGCTCCTCCAGAGCAAAACCTACTAGAACTAAAGTTAAATTATTTGAACCGATGGCAATACGTACAATGGTTAGCTCAAGAATTTTGGAAACAATGGAAACTCGAGTATTTAAATCGATTACAGTCACGTCCGAAGTGGCTATCGCGAGGAGCCGGCCCGCGAGTAGGAGACTTGTGTTTGGTCAAAGATGAAAGAGCGCCATCTTATAAATGGCCACTCGCCAGAATCACTAAAGTGCACACCAGCAAAGACTCACTAATCAGAGTAGTAACCGTATTCTATAATAAAATAACAAAGAATATACTCGGTCAATTACAAAAATCGCTTTATTACCTATATCCAATCATAGTTTAAATGCAAATTAAGAAGTGACAATCTCGAATAGAATTTCATAATAACCAAATTTAACAATCGTCATAGACTATAAATAATTCAAATAATGAATTTATCTTGAAGTCAACTAACCAAATCACAAGTACTATCATAGTAATAAGCTAATCAGAAGTGAATATACAAGTAAAAGAAAACGACTTCAATTAAACATTAATAAAATTAATAGCAAATAATTTAACATTTTACTATAATAATAGCTTTAATATAAAATTACAAACAATAGGAACACATTAATTGGAATGAATCAAATTAAAATCACGTTAAACTACATCGGTAATAAAGAAGATTTGTTGTGTTCCCCTCTGAAGTCCTTAGTCCTATCCCACCCAGCTGACATGACCACTATACACCACTTAGTAGCTGACGCAAACAAGAGGACCGCCAACATAGTTGGCTGGCCTCCGCCTTGATCGCACGCTCAGTTTGAAACACACCAGAGAAGACACCAGAAAACGACCAATAGATATGACAATCTGCGGATGAATTGAATCGAATTTCTTATATTTATGAACAAATAAACATATCCTATTTGCAGATCTTAAAGAAATCTCTCAAGAAAAATGAAGCGGATACACCACTGAAGCGAAAGTTGATCCTGCAGAAGAAACCAAGACGTCAGGTCTCTTTGACCGAGGCTGTTCATCGGGTGCAATGCCTGAATCTGTCGGTTCAGCGGGGGGAGGATGTTGCGATTCGACCTAAAAAGAAAAAAGAGTTTGAATTTAATAAATGTTAAAGTTTAATAGCGGCCGATACTTGTCAATACCTGTCACTCACCTACAGTTTTTTTTAAACAGTACAGTTTTTGTCTTAACGTGTCCCACGGAAAAGAAGTTAGAAGCAAGTTGAATTGATCGAAATAAAAGTTAGAAGTAATTTGAATTTATCGAAATAGAAGTTAGAATCAAGTGGAATTGACCGAAGTAAAATTTATCGAATGTGAATAAAGTTCATTATTAAAGACCAGCTCCTTGGTTATTAATTTGAAAAGTGTTGAATTAACTATTGTACATGAACATTCACATTGCTAAAACTGACTTGTCCTCCAGTATATCTAAACAATGTACCTATACCTCAAAGGAACGAAGTAAAGTATCTCGGAATGCACCTTGATAGGAGGCTCACCTGGAAACGGCACATTGAAGCTAAAAATCAACAACTGTAACTCAAATTCATAAACCTCAAATGGATGCTCAATAGCATGTCAAAACTTTCTCTCGACTCTAAAGTGCTCGTCTATAAGTCTGTCTTAATGCCAATCTGGACATATGGCTTACAAATATGGGGTGCAGCCCGCCTTTCAAACATCAACATCATCCAGAGGACCCAATCAAGAATACTTCGATCTATCGCCGGAGCCCCGTGGTACTTCCGCAACGCCAATCTCCATAAAGACCTGCGAATCGAGACGATTTCAGAAGAAATTAAGAACCGTAGTGGAAAATATATTGTACCCTCGCTCATCACCCCAACAAGCTGGCAAAAAATACTAACTCATCGTAAATTTCAGCGATTGAAAAGAACTGACCCGTTGGACCTTCCATCTTTAACGTAGAAAAAACAACCTGCGTAGCCAATTTCTTTGCTTTTCAAGCTCTTTCAAACATTGAACACTGTAATTCTATAACACAGATCATAGCTTTGCTCTTTGCTGTGTGACTTTATGTCAATAAAGTAACTTGGGTCCAAAATGTTCACGTCTTCAACTGTGAGGAGTGCAGATCACTTGTTTTAGCATGAAAGATTTTAAAACTAACTGAAGCTTCTTATATGAAGGAAACAGTTTAATAAAGGTATTATAAAAAAAAAAACCTGTTGTCTTAATGTAATTGTCATAAGCCACGTGAGACTTTACCAAAAATTGCTTACCAGTTTCATTATATTGATCCTGAATAGCAGAACTAACGTCGATATTGCTTTTAATCCGCTTATAAAGTTTGTTCCTACGATGTCGCATACGATGTCCTTATCAAGCCATGGCTCAGACAACTTTTTCTTTTTTTACTAATTTTCGAAGAAAATTAGTATTAAACTTACTACGCCTTAAATTCGTCATATATATATATATATATATATATATATATATATATATATATATATATATATATATATATATATATATATATATATATATATATATATATATATATATATATATATATATATATATATATATATATATATCAGCAAAATGATTAAGGGAGATAATCTCTGGAGTGGTCGATCTGACTGAACTGAAATTTTCGGGAAACATAAATGTATACTACAGGTAGGTTCATAACTTGCTGAAATTCAGATATTTAAAACTTTTTGGCGGCGGCGGGCATTTTAGTGAATTTTCAGTTACTCCTATATTTCCAAGCAGTGTAAATTTTTGTTAAAAAAAAAGTATTAATAATGAAAACCTATTATATTTTTAGTTTGCTTATGGTAAAGAATTGAAAATTTTGAGCCAGGTGTAGGCGCTGAGTGCTTAAAAGTAGGCAAGGACTTTTTTCCAAATTTCGATTTGTCATAACTTCTAAGAAAAACAATGGATCATCGTGAAATTTGCAGAACGTTTTGATGTAGACTAGAATTTAACACACATGGACTTTCAAGACTGTGCGTTCAATAATGTAGCTACAGTAGGCTCCTGAAAAAAAATCCTTCAAATCATCGACCTTCCTGAAAATTTTTGATTTTTGAAAATAAATTCAAATTATTGATAAATTCTGACTTTTGTCCACCAAGTCAAATAAAAATTTTCAAAATCCCGCAGTAAACAAGAACGGCAACCCGTGATCAAATTACCTGTATTTTCAGCACTCAAAGCTTCTGTTCACGGGAACTGACGATCGGATAATGTAATCAATATGAAATTTATAGGAAATGTTGGTATTAACTAAGACCAGGTCTGATAGAAGTGATTTTGAAACACGGGTAACACTGTGGCAGTGGTGCCATTTGGAAATATCGCTGAGAAAATAAACTGGTTTTTGGCCTATAGCTTCCGATTTAGCCACCAGATTTTAACCAAATTCATGCAATAGGTGAACCTCACTCTAAGATAGATTCTATAGACATTTGGTTGAAAAAGTAGTATAAAATCGCCAGCTATGGCAATTTTTGTCTCCTAAATATTGTAAATTTGCTCAGGATAATAAAGGTTTTTTCTTTATAACTTTCGATGCAATAACGAAATCAAAACGAAATTTATATGATAAGTGGATCTTGTTGCATTTCTAATTCTGTAGGAATTTCGTTGAAAAATCGAGAAGAGGTTGCCAGCTGTGATTAATTTCGTACTTAATTTACATTTCTTTATCGAGCGATATTGTCATAAAATTTCCAAATGGGAATGATCCTGCAATGACAATTAACAACAAATATTAACGGTATCAAAAACCAAATCACTTGGTAAATAGACCGTAATATGGACAAAATTAGGTTGGAGTGTTACATTGGAAAATCATGATAGGGCTGCCAGCTATGGTAATTTTTGTCAATTCTTTACTACGCAATGTCGCCATTAAATTTTCAAACGTTTACTATTTTTTAGTAATAAAAGACAACTATTTTGATTTTAAAGTTTTGAGCGTTTTGTGGTGATAGCCACAAATTTGTTGTACCCCTATATTCCAATGCACTCATCATATCGAAACAAAATTTACAGGATGAGTGGAGTTAAACGTGTAGTAGATTTGGTATATCTTGAGATTTGGCGTCAGCAAAGAGTTGCCAGCACGAAGCGTTTTTGCTGTTTTCGTATCAATGAATGTTCTGGCAGACATCTACAATGAAAAAACTCGTCTTAAAACATCTTTAAATCTTATTTTGTTATCTACTTCGTAGAATTTTCCAAACATTATTTTATAAATTGGGTATTTTCAATTGGTAAAAATTGCTCAATATATTTAAAAAACCATTGAAAGCAAAGAACGGCTTTTAAAATAAAAGTTGAAAAAACATCTACAGAATACATATTCCAAAACATTAATCTGAAATCTATTTTATGAAAAATTTTCATCAAGCTCAATTTTTCACACCGCCCAACATACTTAACAAAATGAGTTTTAATGCGTATTAATGAAGTAAAAACATCGCTGTGATTATGGTAAAGCAAAATCTTTGGTTAGTCATTAATATTGAAATCAAGTTGACACGAAATAATCCGATAGTGTGGGTGTTTTAAAAGCTGACAGATCTTTTATTAATGAATCTTTTATCGAAACAAACCTTATTATGATTCATATGGATGACACATGCAAATGTGCATTTGTGTAAGTATTAATGATCAAACATTTGGTTCGATTTGAGATTCAGATCAAGAAATGGTAACAAGTAGAAAACCAGTAAGTGACAAATTAATCTCCTCTTGCTATAAATTTTATTTTATTCTTGAAATTTGATCAAGTAACATATTTATGATCAACATTCGTTTTTCAGCTAGAAAGATGATAGCCATTCTCCACAAAGACGATTCGTTAAAAAGACATGGCCCAAAGATGCAAGTTCTTTTGCCATGGATGAAACTATGGAAATAATAAATGATTTCAATAAGTCCGACAAGAGACAAATTTCATCCCAAACAAAGGTAATACAGACAAATGATGGTATCTTATAAATTTTAAAATGCAGAGTGCTTCATCGCTTGGAACACATGCTCGAGGAGAGAATGAAAGTATGGTGTGGATTGAAGCTGCAAGCTAACATTGAAGTGTCACTTTGTGTTGCCGGGTGCGAACGTAAGCGATCCCTGATAGTCAAGCAGTAGTGACAAATTGAGCTCAATCAAATAACAGATAGTATCTGGTGTAAATATTTTCTTTTGAATAGTATTCTTGAGGAAGTGGATCAATCGATGTATTTAGTGCTCTAGAGATACATATTCGTATCTGTTGGAATATGATTTGTATGTGAATGGTATATCTGATAGGGGAGAAATAGTTACTGCAAATATTTTAATTGATTTTTGGATCAACTAATAAAAATGTATGATGAATTCCTGGGACTGTGATAGAAAGAATAAGAAAGTGGCAAACAAATGCTGCTGTGATTTTGTGGATTTTTTCCTTCAGTATTCTATGTTTTAATAATAGTGTTTGTTTTTTATTTAATTTAAAATTTGAAACTGGTTCTTCACTAAAAAATTTTGGAAATGAAAGAATATAAAATTGAATGAATTGAAGTATGAACGATATTCAAACATTTTCACTCTCCTGTTACCTATGCTCTTCAAAAGCTACATCTTCACCAAAATTCCAAGAAGGCGTCTAATAAATTGTTCAAAATTCAGCTCCCTTCCAAAAAGTAAAATCAAATTCGGCATCGAATCCGACTCTGTTTCGTTCGATTCCTACTTTAAATTCAAATCTGAAATATTTAATACCTATTTATTTCACCAAAGAGAATATTGATATGGGCGAGTGCCACATTGGATAGTTTGTGATTTATAAATGTCATATTGAAAAAGGTGTAAACGTACCACAGCATGTACGCATAGTGTGTATGAGTCAATGAATATTTAGCAAGGAAACAGCCACCAAGATTGCTGTCTGTTCACATCGTTGAATGGTGTCGCTGGTGGTGGTTTTCGCTGGGAGATTAACCGCTTAACAGTATAAGCCGGGGAACTTCTCATGCCGGATGAACATGAAAAGTGAAAGAAGGCGAATATATATATGTACCAGAGCTGCATGGATATCTTTGGAGTATCTTTTGACTTTGAGTGAGGCATTCCGACTCAGCCAGGATATCCACACCGGTAAGGTTTTGGCCTCAGATCCACTCGACACAAGCCAGCCATGACACAAGAAATGATCTTGGAAAATGGATTAAATACATTTTTACCTCAACGCTTGAGCAAGATAACGATGATGATACTAGAGAGTGTTACACTTAAAAGGGTAATTTGTTCTTGCGGAGGATATAAAACGATGTGACCGAGCCAAACGACATACACACAACAGTGACGCTTATGGCCAGGTGAATTGGACTCTCGGATGAAAAATGTCCGGAGTTCTGATCGAGATAATACCTACCGTGGGCTATCACGCTTATGACATGTTCTATAAATGAATGTGCAGCGATGATTAAACTTAGTGAATTCAAGACGTTTTGACTGGATGTTGTTCGTAGGCTGCCTGGAAAATGAACATGAATTTCGATTTAAATTGTTATCAGAAGTGTTTTTAGTAAGTATGATAAACAAGCGGACAAAGAGAGGGGGACATTTTTTGACATAAAATGTTTTTCAAGAAATGAACCCGTATAAATTGTTCATTTCTTGCAAATTTGTGAACAAGTTAATCGAATACTGAGCCAACATAAATCTATATATATAAAATAAAGTCGGGTTAGTTAGACCATTTATAACTCAACAACGACTGGACCGATTTTTTTTATCTTTGCTTTCTTGGATTTTTCTTGGCTCCGAATGGTAGAATAGCTTTTAAAACTTCGGTAAGATTAAAAAAAAAATTGTTTCAAGAAAATTAATTTTATCACGCATTTTGCATGAGAAAAAAATTGAAATTCGTATACAACGCCATTGAGCTAGCTGTACAGACGTGCGCAGCAATTTCCCAGTGTTTTTTACAATTCCACGAGCCAGAAGATCTAATCTTTCACCACTTGGCCGTAATGCAATCAGACTTCAGAATATTGCGAATCAATCCACTACAGATGAACAAAATATCGAACGAGAAGAGCGCCGCGTTAGTATCCAACGGCAAAAGATATTCGTAAACATACTCCCCGTAAGCATTCCGTAATATACATGGACGCATTACAGACCCATACCCGGTTCATTTCTGGATGTCCTAGGCTGGCAAGGTATTACAAGGAGAACTTAAAACTTTCAGCTAATAGCTTTATAAAAATAACTTTTTATAGCCCGAATTTGTATTCTTGCATTGCCGTGATCCATGTGGAATGCGTATTGAAGCTTGGGCCAGCGGCTGATCATACCTCTGCATGACCTGAAATGTGAAGATAATGCGTTTTGATAATGTGATTTGACCCGGAATGTGTAGATAATGCGCGCTGTCTAGATAATATGTGCTGTGTAGATAATGCGTGCCGTAAACGTTACTAGAGGAATTTGTGCTGCTGTTTGGACTGGCGGCCAAGCTTGCCCCTGCATGACTCTTAATGAAAAGTATCTTTTACATTTTACTTACCTGTGACGATTTGAAATTCTCTAAAATAATCATCTTATAACAAATATTACCCAATTACCCACTATATAACAAACATTATCTAAGCCTAAGTATGCTCGAAAGTACTTTTCTTGTTATTTTTGCGAGTACTGTTCATTGGTTAATGATTAACTTTTTTAGAAAACAGCTTTCAAGCGTTACATCTGCATTGCTGATTCTGCATTGCTTGATTATGACCCGACCTCGTGCTTTACAAACAAAAAAGCAAAGAGAAGCTCAATTGGCAATGAGAAATTGTCGAGCTTATCGGACAGGTCAACAACGTGATAATCTTCGTCGCGCAAGAAGAAATACTTTTTTGTATCACGAGATACAAAAAAGAAATACTTTTTTTACACGAAATACTTTTTTGTATCATGCTTCAATGAAGGTAGTCGACCCGAGTGCAATCCATCCAGCAAATAGTTTTAAAAAAAAGTAATGCAACTATGCTGCACTACTAAGCATAAACGTTCTACCTAATTTTTTTTCATTTTTGAGTTAACACCGGATTCAAAAACCAAATACTCTATTACATCACTCCACAAAATATGAAAAACCTGTCTTTTGTGGAAGTATAAAAGCAATAATTTTTATTGCTTTTTTCCAATTTTTAGTTTAACGCAAAGATTCAAAAGATAAATTTCAGTCAATCCGATCATAAGCTTTATTAGTTCTTTTACTTATTGCAGTAACTGATTCATCAGAATGTAAAATAGATTGCCCCTCGTGGTGCGTCCTAGGAATTGCTAAATAATCTGAACTCTCTCAGGACTGCTTATATCTTCGAACTTCTTTAGACTGTTGCGTATGCTACACTTGGGCTGAAGGTTGTAGGTTTCTGGACCTAGTTGTTTTTAAGTGCGGTTGTGATGGAGTAAAATCCGCATTGTTAACGGCTCTAGATTCAAACGACCAGCACCGTTCCACTGAAATCCTGGTAGGCCTTGGAGCATGTTCTCGCCCTCCAGCTGGTGTCTTGGCCATGCTTTTAGATTTAGAAGAAAATAATTCTCCCATTGCTTTTTCACTTGTTCCCAATCACTGCAGCTATGACTAAAGGTAAGTAACAAAAAATAAACTATTCAGCACACCAAACGACACACACTGCATGCACTACAACTTACATACATATATGCGCGATTTGTGTCTCGAAATGAATGCTGCTGAGATTTAGTAATGATCAAACAAAACAAAAGAAATTGAAGTGGATCTATTCAAATCAATAGATCAAGTAGTTGATTTGTGTCTATGACTAAAATAACCGATAATGCATGTTGTATTTACAACAAACGTATTGAATTTACATTAGTCGTTTTAATTCCATAAAATTCGTTGTTATTATGAAAGAAACAGCAACGAATATACAAAGAGGCTGTACGTTTATTATGGCCCTGGCTTTTACATTGATAATTCTTGATTTTACTATGCGACTTTTTTCTGAGTGTAGTTATACATCAATCTGCCCCCAAGTTTTGAACATTTGCCACACTGTAGATAAATGCAAAGAAACTTTAAAGCATTAAAGTATCATAACTTTCAACATGAAAAAAACAATGTATATAACTGATTCTGAGCTTAAAGCTTATATTGATCACTAACACTGAAAGAAATAATCACGTATTCGGTATAAAGAAATAGTCGTATTATACTAAAGAAATTGGTTGATTTTCAGCCCACTATAATTCTAATTCGTTGTTTCCGTATATTATAAATAATCAATTATCCTCACATAATATTAGTCATTTTCCGCTGTTTTTAGAAATCTCATACAATAAAAAAAAAAATCTAGCCAATTGAATACAATTTTCGAATCTAAGTAGTTCAATTGGCGATATGATTAATAAGTTAGAAAGATAATATTCATTACTAAACGTAAATATTTTAGACTTTTTTGAAGGTTAAAAAGCTGATTTTATAAATTATTTCAGTAGAAACAAACAATGATATGGATGTTATTTGCTTAATATGTTGATTGACTAGTTATTTCAGTAAGTAATATCAAGTTAACTAAGTAGAAAATGAATCGTATTTATTTGCATTTGCTAACATTATTTGTTTGACGAAATCATATTCAAGCATACCAAAGCATAAAAAAAAGTTAAAAAAAATGTAAATATGTATAAATTTAACTATTAACTTCTAAATATTTTACATTTAGTTATTTTAAACTGGATTCGATTAATGCTCAAATACAACTTAATCATATAATATTTAGAATATAAACTTGGGAAGATTCCGGATAAACTTTGACACTGCAATTTTGACAATTTTTTTAATATAAAGAGCTATCCATTTTGTGCTTGAAAAATTAAAACCCTACATACCGACATTTTTTAAAGGTACACGTTAATTACGCTGACATTTATTAAGATAAAGTTTTGCCATTTTATAATATGGATCGTTTAACAATCAAACAACGCGTTAATATGTGTAATGTGCAGAAAGTGTTCACCCCTTTCAGTCGAAGGTAATCAAAACCCGATCAAGTCACTTGGGGCTGCCGGCTAGTGCAAAGATAGACCGTTGGGCGCAATTCGCTCACCTAATTACCAGGCCTAGAGCCACTAAGCGAGCTTCGGCTGACCGGATATGCTATTCCACCTAACACTGCGGGTCTCTCGGACGCGTAGCACTTGCCGCGGTTTTATCTGCTTGAATCCAACAAACAAGAGGGTGGAAAGACCTTTCCCTCAAGTCAGAAAAGGAGGATGAAGAAAACCACGGGAAAAACGTTCTTCTTTGCGAGTAGATTTTCGTTCCCAGCTCTAATTAATCACTATCAATCAAACTTTTCTTCCTGCGTGACACTCCGCCACCAGCACACCTTCCTTTGCACGTTATCAACCAGGATATTTTTTTTTTCAATGAAATAAAAAAAGGCATATGATTCTTTTTCTGGATTCGCTTTTTAGTATATTCACTTACGTACATAAAGGAAAGAATAATAAAACTACAATTCATTACCGTTAAAACAATTAGAATTTCAATGGCAAGCTTACTAACTCTAAATGTGCAAATTTGAAACTAGTGTGACGCTTTTCTCATTATTTATTCGGGATTCTTCAATTACTCTGTACCGTTTGTAGACTCTATTCACTCACGACACTTTTCTTAGCTAACAAACTGTTTTCCGCTAACTTTCAAAAATAGAGTCGTTTTTCTCATATTTTCAACGATCTTATAAATTCAATTTTCAATAATTTTATAGATTTAACTTTCGACAATCTGTTAAATTCACCACCACTCACTTTTACTTGCGATTTCTTTCCTTACACAATCTTCTGCTTCTATTTTAAATTCTGATCAAAATTAGCTCAAGGAAAATTATCCTACTTACAATAAAGATTCCGGGCTTCATCATTCCAAAATCGTTACTTTTAGGCTCTGCTAGCTCTCCGTTTAAACTCCTTTTTCCAACTCAGTTTTTCGTATCCTTCGAGCAAGAGAAGAAGATCATGACATGACGAGTTTCAAATTCGTCAAGTTCTGCGCATATCCTGCCTCGCGCCACTGACGTCACATACCGGATCGTGATGAATCTAATCAAGCTCTAGGTACCACGCTTCATGCGACTTGTATGTATTGAAATTCACCTACTTCCTAAACTACAGTATATTCCATTCTTCAACATTTATCATAAAATAACTATAGCTTTGTTTTCTTATAAAAATAAACAAAATTAACTTGGTCCAAATTATTCAAAAAACGAGTTGAAATGCTTACAATCTCAGAATCTGTTTCTAAAAAAATCTTCCATCAATTTCGTCAACTATTCAGAAGCCCATAACTCGGCAACTAAACCTCATAGAAAAAAATAATTGTGTATCCACGTGCAAATCAGGCGCTTCTTATAAACGGAGACATATCTAAAACATTAACTAATTGTGCAACGGTTCCAAACACCTACAAAAGGCAAGAGAATGGCAAAATACTAGAGGGACATTCCACATGAAGCGGACAGTAATATTTAATTATGTTATACTTATATATGTTCTCGATCCAGATGCAAAATGTTTTTAAAATATTAAGTCTGGCTAGCGAGCTAGAAAGCTATCAAAATTTGACTAATCGCCAGGTATACGCTACTTTGAATCACTTTATCTAGTTCTAAAAAGTAGCAATAAAATAAATAAAGAACTTGAGTTGATGCGTATTACATGCATTTTTGGGTATGAACATTTTTTATTTTTTTGGGGAAAAAGAATATATTTAAATATATAGACAAACGCGTTACAAGTGTTTTTTTTATAGTTTTGGGGCATTTCACATGAAGCGGACAACGAGATAAAGTCGAGGTTCTGGATTTCGTTCATATGGTGCATAATGGTACTTCTAGAAGATAGGAATGTGGATGCACAAGGTTTTGTTTGTATGAGGTTTAGTTGCCGAGTTATGGGCTTCTGAATAATTGACGAAATTGATAAAAGGATTTTTGGAAGCGGATTCTGATATTTAAAACAAAATCTAAAAAAGATTAAACATATTGACTGGTATAGAAAATTAGCTGTTCTTTTTAATTTTGAAATTAGATTTGAAAAATAATTTTTTTTTCCTGTGCGGAACCGGAAGTAGACACTTAAACTCGTAATTTGAATAACTTGGACCAGGTTAATTTTGTTTATTTTTATAACAAAACAAAGCTTAAAGTATACTTATCATAAATTTTTAGAATGAGATGGCCAGTAGTTTAGGAGGTAGGTGAATTTCAATACATAAAAGTCGCATGGAGCGTGGTACCGGGGGCTTGATTATGATAGCTAGTGAGTGCGAAAGCAAAATATTTGTAGTAAAACTATTATATATCACTTGTATCACTTACACATAGAAGATAAAATACCTGTATTAAAAACCGCTAATGCTGATTTACTTAGTGAAAAAAAAAAGTTACTTGTGTATGGACAAATGAATTTATTTCACAATTTTTACAATTTTACTTTCATTTCTTAAACTAGTTCTTTTTTTTGAATAACTAGAGGTGTTTCTACGATCAGTTTTTTCCTGCAGATTCGACATAATTTCTTTTCTGCTAATATTCTTGGAATTTTTCTTAGGTCTTTAGCCTTCCGATGAAACTTCAAATCGAATGGATTGGAACATCGATAGCCGCACGGAGACATAATAGGGGAAGGTGGGCTAAGACGGGGTAGCGAGGTAAGATGGGGACCATACCAAAACAGATGATACATTGCCGCTAGAAAAGTTATTTTATCGCCATCTGTTGGTGTTTATCAGAAGTTGGAAGTGTCATAAAAAGTTTAGTCGAAGGTGTGCATGTTGTGAGTTGGGAAGTGTTTTTTCAGATTTTTAGCGGTTTTATCTAATTTTTGATGTAAAGTAAGTGCGTGGCTGTTCATAATGTATGGTATACAATTTATGTGACGTATTTTTTATTGATTTTTGTTTATTTTACTACACTAAATTCATTAATTCGTTCCGGCCTGCTTTGATCGATAACCTTAAAAAATTTATTACAACTTGAGAGTCCGGTGTGGGAAAGATGGGGTACCTACTTGTGGGCAAGATGGGTTGGTTCCCGCTTATTTGTTATTTCTTGGATTTTGATTTAATTTAAAATTGTCTTTACTATTAGGGTTAATTTATATTATTTCTTTATAGATTATGGTTCGAAATTACAAAAGAAAAACTGACAGAGGAGGGTGGAATGAAGATCAAATGAAACTAGCGATTCAAGAAGTTTTACAGGGAAAAAAGGGTTATAAATTAGCCAGTAAGACTTATAATGTCCCTCAAACTACACTCGAGCGTAAAGTTAACCAAGCGAGAAAAAGTGAGATCAGTGTACTAAATGTCAAGGTTCCATTACACTCAAAAAAAAATATATCGCTGACAGATATAAAACGACGGAAATATAATATATCTCACATGAGTATATGGGTGTGTTTTGAAAGCCATAATATACTCACGGCAGATATAATATAAATATTTATCGTATGCACGCAGAAAAAAGCTCAGGGGATTCCCCTTTGAAGCGAATGCTTAGCCATGGCGGTAGGGAGACACATATGGGAGAAGCCGATAAGAACTATTCCATTATTCTTCTAAGTACCACATTTATTTCTTATTTTTTAAAGTGCTAATGCTATGCTTAGTCGCTACTAAGGCTTTAATGTGGCACTTAATTAATGGAGCGCTGGTATTATGCCCAGTTGCCGACTGTTAAGACAACACAAGACGAACAAATACAGCCATGGGCGCGGCGGGATTCGAACCCGCGGGCAGTAGATCGCTGTTTCGGACTGACGCGTTAGCGAGCTAAGCTACCGACCTCTCTGTAAGCTCAATCTCAAACTATAAACAAAAGATTCCCCATAATTTTTTTTTTTTTTTTTTTTATACCTCCTTCACTCCACTCTCTCCATCACTCAATATGCACGGTCCGTGTGCATCACAAAATTATCACTAAGTAATTATTCCTAGTACTTCCCAGACAATTGGTGTATTGGTATAAGGGATAGTACCATCTTGCTTTTTATAGTTAGTACTTTAGGTCATATTGTGTACATTTTATTTGTCATCAAGACGTGCGTCCAGAGAAAAGTTTACAAAAAACTCTGGATTTCATTAGCAGTGTGCTCTTTCGATGTACATCTTTAGATTCTCTTTAAACTTTACTAAGATTTCCGAATGTTTAACCGAATTAGGCAGTGTATTAAAAAATTGTAATGCTTCCTGTACAGGGTCGGTCTTCATTCTTTCCGTCCTTGGAGTTTTCACTGATAAATTACCCGCATTTCTTGTTGGAATATTGGTGGACTCACCAACAGTTCGAAGGATGTTTGGCCATTTGAGCTGTTTCGTTAAAATCTTATAAATCAATTTACCTCGTTCAAGCAGTATAAGTTTGTTGATATTTAGAAGCCCAGTTCTAGCATATACCGCTGAAGTTGAGGTAAGTGTGGGCATTTTATGAATTGTTTTGATAGCTTTGGTCATAAGTCTTCCAATAAGCTCAATGTTGTGTTTGGAAGTCTGACTCCACAACAATACTCCATATGTGATTAAGGAAACAATGTACGCATGGTAAATGGTAAGCTTGGTTTGTAAAGGTATAAATTCAAACCTTTTTATTACTCCTATCATAGGTGCCACTTTGCATCTGATGTTGTTGATGTGGTTTGCCCATGTCATTTTATCATCTAGCACCAATCCTAGATATTTAATTGAATTTACATTTTCAAGCTGTACCCCGTTTATTTGGATGCGTAGGCTCACTGGACGTTTGTTCCTCTGCTGAAACACAATGTATTTAGTCTTATGGATGTTAAGAACTAGTTTACTTCGCTGAAGCCAGTTGAAATATCGTTCTAAATCTGCATTTATAGTGTTCTGTAGTGTCAATTCATCATTTCCGGAATAAAGAAGAAGGGTATCGTCCGCAAAGAGCACAATTTTGCAAGATAGCTGAATGTCCTGTATGCTGTTCACGTATAGCAGAAAAAGAAGCGGACCGAGGATAGATCCTTGTGGTACACCGATATTTACTTCACATTCTCGGCTGACGTAATTAGAATTTTTGGTTACTATCCGCCTATTTATTAGGTAATTTCTGACTAGTAGCTTTATTCTATCCCCAAATCCGTATTTACTTAAACGTTCTAGTAAAATTCCATGGTCGATGGTGTCGAAAGCTTTTTGTAAGTCAACGAAGATAGCTGCGGCATGATTTCCCTTATCCAGCGTAGAGTTTATAAAGTGCACTGCATCCAAGGTTGCCGCTAACGTGCTACTTTGTTGTTGGAACCCATACTGAATTGGGGCTAAGATTGAATTTTGTTCTAAGAATTGTAATATTCTTGAATTTATTACCTTCTCAAATATTTTGCTCATAATACTGGTGACAGCAATGGGGCGGTAATTAGATGGATTTGCACGATCACCTCCTTTAAATACAGGAGTGATTCTTGTTAATTTAAGGCAATCAGGGAAGGAACCAGTTTTAAGGTGTTCATTGATGTTGACCGTTAATACATTTATTATGTAGTTCTTCAATAGTTTGATGTCTTCGGAAGTGATTGCATCGAGTCCTGGGGATACTCCAGCCTTTAAATTATCTATTATTTCAGATATTTCTTTCCGTGATGTAGTGCGTAAATGCATGGACGTTAAAGTATTCACTTTTATGTTGATATCTGAGCCATAAGAAGCTTGCTGTTGCTGTGTAAGATTAGTCCCGATAGTTGCGAAGTAATTATTTAGATATTGAGTTACAAGAGAGGGATCATTTAACAGGGTTCCATTCACACATAGTTCATTTATGCATGTCATATGCGTTGTATCCTTTGAAGTTGATGTCACTTCTTTAATTATTTTCCAATATTTAGCAATATTTCCAGCTGCGTTCTCGAATTTATTGGCAAAATAACGTTTCTTTGCCTCCCGTGTAATCTTATTTTACTCCCTTTTTTTTATTAGATAATCTTGTTTTTTCATAGCACAATTTTGATTTGCCATGTATCTTTTGTAAGCAATTCTTTTGCGTTTAGCAGCATCAATAACTTTCTTGGTAATCCATGATTGCTGCCGAACTCTTACGTGTTTGACTGATGTCGCTTTTTCTTTTGCTTTCGATATAATATCGATTAAACCTTCTATAGTAGCATTTGGCCTCATTTTTAATTCATCAATAACATATTTTACGAATTTCCTCTTATCAGTTGAATTGATGGCTATCATCCTGGGCTGTGCTTTTATATTTCCGCATTCAACGATCGATATTTTTATGATCTTGTGGTCTAACCCAGGCCAATCATTATCCTCGTATGATATTCGATCTAATAACTGTGGATGTTTTATTATCACATGATCTATCAAGGTCTTAGACGTTTGTGTTACTCTTGTTGGCTTGGTTGTATTTAAAATAACTCCATTATTGGCCACAATTATATCAGAGTATGCTTTCATTACTGTTGACGTGGCTAAAAGATCGATGTTGGTATCGGCTATTGTAATTAATTTGTTATGTAGCGAGAGAAGTTCATCGATGTGGTGTAGAAAAAGGCTGTCGTCGTCATTAGGCGCTTTATAAAATGTTCCGATTTTAATTTTTTCCTTTTTTAGTTGTAGTTCCACTATAATAGAACTGTATTTTTCTGTCATCATGACCAGTCTAGACCGAATATGAGATTTTTTTATAAATATAGCTGCGCCTCCACCACGCCCTGATTGCCTGCAGCAGACATAGCCATCATATCCATTTGGCGTGTATAATGCCTCTTCATTTCGGTATATCCATACTTCGTTTAAAATTAATATATCAATATCATTCCTGGAAGAAAGGTAGACATTTATGTCATCGATCTTGTTCCGAATGCTTCTGATGCTTGCATATACAATATCTAAGGTCTTAGCTTTATTGATGTTACTTGAACTAATAACCATAGTTAGTTTTTTTTTGGTTTATCAAAATCAACTTTTTTAATTCTGGGCATTCGAAACTGTCAGGACGGTGCTGTGTATGTAGATGTTTTTTGATGGAGCAATTTACGCATTTTATTGATGTTGCGGTGCATGTACTGGTCCGATGGTTCCCGGCACACTTCGCACATGATTCTTCCTTTGATGGGCAATCTGTTGTCTTATGGTTGTAGCCTTGGCATTTAAAGCATCGCATGATGTTATGATCTTCATCAACATAATAGGACCCAAAGCCAATATTTATATATTGGTTTACCAATCTTTCGAAAAGTTTTCCACCTACTTCAATAAAAGCAATCCATTTTTTCGATTTTAAAGTTTGCCTTGTGTAGACAACTTCAAATCTATCGTTGGTGTCAATCGAATGATTAAGGGTCGATATTTCATCCATTAATTCTTGCGTGGAATATTTTCTATCCAACCCCTTAATTATTAAGCGAGGCAATCTTTGCTTGGTCACTCGAACATCATAATCCTTTCCCAGGGTTTCATGCACGTTTTTCAATAAAATATCAGTGTTTGCCTGGGTGTCCGACTTAATAAGAATGCCTCCATCACGCAGATGTTTAGTATATTGAACTGGGGTTTTTAATTTTACTGGCTTGATGTTGGATTTAATCGCCTCCATAGTAATACTCGCGTCCTGGTTCTTCTTAGGCTTGATTATTATCCCTTTATTAAATTTCTTCTTCTCTTCAACGTTGGCCGAATTAGTTTTAACAATTGCAGCATATGAAATAGGTGCAGTTTCTTTTGAGACTGTACTTGATAGCTTATCGACTTTCGTTTTTAAGTCGAGCATCAATCTCATCGCAGAATCAATTTGAGATGCGATTCGGTCGTCACGGTTTTTTTTAAAAAGTGAGTCACATTTTTTACAAAAAAATTTTACTTTATCACTAAGCTTCATAATTGCATCATACTCCTTCGGTTCAATATTGACACACTGTGTGTGATACCATTTATCACCACAAAATCCCTTACATTGGAGACCTGGCATGGTATCAGTGACTACCTTTTTGCATTTTCCGCATTTTTCACCTGAACTAGCCATTTGGTTTTTATTTTGGCGGCTCTCCCCTACTAATTGAAACTTGCCAAGTGAGCTTTGATTTGAGTTCACTGAAAGCTAAAATCTTTCGTTAAAGTTTAGCACTGGCACACACCACTCATACACCCGTTCAAAAATAACAGCCACACAATTTTCACAAAAACAGTTAATAAAATTGAATTCAAAAATATATAAATGGCACGAAATAGGAAAAAGTCACCCAAATCCGGATTTTCGCCAATTATCAAAACACTAAATAATTCACAAACGGCAAAATTTTCTACGAAAAAGTGCTTTAAAGTGTTTGTTTTAAATTTTCAAAAATCAGCTGTTCCGACACACGTCTAATCACTTTGACAGTTCAGTCAAGCTTTTCTAATTAGAAACGAAAATAAACCATATATCTACGAGAAGCATATTACATTGTTCAGTGGTCATTTTATACCTGTCGCATATATAACATACCAACTGTATGGATTTCATATCTATCGCTACCAGAAAACAGAGAAACCCATATAGAAGTTATACCTGTAGCGTGCATAATTATGATTGCTGTGTGCATATTTTGTGTACCCGAGGTATATTTTTTACGTGAAAGCCGAATTTTACTTAAAATGAGTATAACTCTGGATTTCCATATGCTCATAATACCTTTTAAATCAATAGTTATACCTGTTGCTGGTATATGTTATGTATCACACATAAATAGAACAAAAATATATTTATTAGGGCAATTTTGTGCCCACTACGGTTAATTATGGCTATTACAGATATTATTATTTTTGCTGCACATATAGCAGAGCGAATTTTTTTTTGTGTGTGGGTCCAATTTCAACAGTATTTTCCGAAGAAGAAGAACAGATACTTGTAGCTTATTTAAAGGAAATGGAAGGAAGGTTATTTGGTTTGTCAACTTCCGAATTGCAGAAGTTAGCCTATGAGTTGGCAGTTCGTAACAACAAGCAGCATAAATTTAATAATCTCAAGGAAACTGCTGGTAAGGACTGGCTGCGTGGATTCCTAAACCGCCATCCTGACTTGAGTTTACAAAAGCCGGAAAATACGTCAGCGGCTCGCGCTGCTGGGTTTAATAGAGTGGCTGTTGGACAATTTTTCGAACTGCTAGGAAAAGCACTTGATGATAATCCTTTTACTCCAGATAGAATTTATAACTGTGACGAGACAGGCGTTTCGGTGGTGCCAAAATCACGGTCTAAAGTGATCGCAGCAACTGGTAAAAAGCAAGTGGGAGCTTTGACATCGGCCGAACGAGGCACAACCATAACGATTGAAATTTGTTTCAACGCTGCAGGGACATACCTTCCTCCTATGTTTATTTATGCCAGAAAACGTATGAAGCCCGAACTCCTCAATGGAGCTCCACCAAACTCATGGGCTGAGTGTTCAGATTCTGGGTGGATCACTGCAGAAATCTTCTTAAGATGGTTTCAGAAGTTTGTGAAACTCACCAGCGCTTCTAAAACCAACCCAGTCATGCTAATTTTAGATGGTCATGCCACTCACACCCAAAATTTGCAGTTGATCGATGAAGCACGTGAACATGGTGTGACAATAATATGATTCCCACCACACACCACTCACAAACTACAGCCAGCAGATGTTGGTTTTATGCGGCCTTTGAGCATCTTTTATGATCAGGCTATAACAGCATGGTTAAGATCAAATCCTGGGAAAGTAGTGACCCAATTTCAAGTGGCTAAACTCTTCGCGCAAGCATTTATTCGGGCAGCAACAATGCCAACGGCAATTATTGCATTTCAAACATGTGGGATCTCGCCTTATAATGCAAACATTTTCACCGAAGATGACTTCGTTGCTGCAGAGGCCACCGAAATCGTATTGAATGCAGAAGAGGCACCCAAAACTGATACAGCTTCCACGTCATCGATAGCAACCATTTCACAACAAACACTGACAGTCTCAGCAACAGTAACATCGTCAGCTCCTGATACCCAAACGGCCATCTGCACCGCCTCAAATTATACAACAAACACACAACCTCAAACAACTGCTGCAACCTCATCTTTAGTACAGCAAGCATCAGTAAATGATTCTTTGGATAATGCATTTCGTCTGGTTAGCCCGAAGCAGTTAATGCCTTATCCAAGGATGGCCGAAAAGAGGACAAGACAAGTTCGAAGAAGAGGAAAAACAGCTATAACTTCTTCTCCATATAAAAAAGAGTTAGAGGAAAGAGAAAACAGTAAGAAACCGAAACCAAAGGTAACAAACAAAAGGAAACTGAAAAAAACTAATAAAAGATCTAAAAGAAACAAGAAAGCTGACGAAGGAGTTCAGTCATCAGATGAGGAAGATACAGAATGTCTGTATTGCCATGGCCCTATAGGTGGGGCAAGATGGGGAGATTTTGATTTTTTTTTCAGGTTGATGAATCTATGAGAAGAATTTCCTTTTTTCGTTTTGACTGATTATAATTAAAGGAGGATAGACTGATTATTTTCTTAATAAAAGTTCCTACATTGTGCAATAAAAAACGGAGGGTTTTATTTAAGAAATACCTTAAAGTCCCCGTCTTACCCCACCTTCCCCTACACATAATTAAGACTCTTTAACTTATCAACGAAAGTAATAGTCATTGCAAGCGTTGAACGGTAACTCGAAAAATAAAAAATTTGAATTGGGTTGGCGTCAAATATATTATGTACGCGTCATATATTTTAATTAGTTTTTATATGGGAAAATAGAACCTTTTTCAAATAAGAGATGGCACTACCAATCACATTTTGATATCAATTTTTATTTTTGAGCCAACTAGCTGTCCTAAGCAAGCTCTCGGTACCACGCCCCATGCGACTTGTATGTATTGAAATTCACCTACCTCCTAAGCTACTGGCCATCCCATTCTAAAAATTTTATGATAAAGTAAGTATACTTTAAGCTTTGTTTTGTTATAAAAGTTAACAAAATTAACCCGGTCCAAATTATTCAAATTACGAGTTGAAGTGTCTACTTCCGGTTTCACACAGGAAAAAAAATTTGTTTTTCAAATCTAATTTCAAAATTAAAAAGAACAGCTAATTTTCTATACCAGTCAATATGTTTAATCTTTTTTAGATTTTGTTTTGAATGTCAGAATCCGCTTCGAAAAAAACCTTTTATCAATTTCGTCAATTATTCAGAAGCCCATAACTCGGCAACTAAACCTCATACAAACAAAACTTTGTGCATCCACATTCCTATCTTCTAGAAGTACCATTATGCACCATATGAACGAAATCCTGAACCTCGACTTTTTTTCGTTGTCCGCTTCACGTGAAATGCCCCTTTTGTGAGATAATTTCGCTACAAAAAACTTTAAATATAAATTTAAGGTTTTTTGAAGCGAAATTATAATTAGATATATATTTATTATAATTATAATTAAATATTTAACAAAACTATATAATATATGTATGTAAATCGCGGTCGAAAGATATGTCCCTAAAATTAGGAGAAAGGATAAACTTTCTGAGCCTTGGCTCGATAAGACTCTTAGACGTATGAGAAATCATAGAAATAAGCTTTACAAATCAATAAAAAATAATGTCGACTCTAGCCATCGTATTAAAGAAGAATACAATGCAGTGGCCAAAGAATTCCATAACAAGTCTCATGAAGCATATGACAGATTCATTAAAACCACCGGCGAGAATATAATCCACAACCCCAAAAAGTTTTTTGACTTTGTGAATATGAAACGGAAAACAACTGGCTATCCCTCTTCTATGTGTTATAACACCTCAATGTCTTCTTCTCCTCAAGAAATTTGCAACTTTTTCGCAGATAACTTCCAAGACGTTTTTAATCCAGCAAGTACTTCATCATCCTGTCATTCCCCAAGAGTAACTAGACCAATTTTCGCTGAGGCTATAACCATTTCCAGAGATGATATTTCTAAAGCTATCTTGGAGCTTGATAGTAAAAAAGGCCCTGGACCTGATCTTCTTCCTCCAATGTTTCTTATTAAATGTGCCACACAGTTAATCACTCCTCTTCACATTATATTTAATACATCTCTTTCCTCTGGGTACTTTCCGTCGTATTGGAAATCCTCCTACGTGACACCAATATTCAAAAATGGCGATAGAAGATCAATTCATAATTATAGAGGTATTGCCATTTTATCAACTATTCCTAAACTCTTCGAAAAAATCATATGTGCTAAACTATCCCCTCTGGTCGATTCTCGACTTAACGAACAGCAGCATGGTTTTCGGAAAGGACGTTCTACCACTACCAACCTAATGGTGCTGGTTTCCCATGTTCTTTGTAAAATGGAGAAAGGTGATCAAATTGACGCAGTCTACACTGACTTTAGCAAAGCATTTGACCGTGTTGACCACTCCATTTTGATTTCTAAGCTACAGCAATTCGGAATTGCCGGTTCTCTACTAAAATGGCTTAGCTCTTACCTCCACAACCGCTCACAACATGTGAAATTCCAAGGGCTTATTTCTAAAAAAATTCATGTCAATTCAGGTGTACCTCAAGGTAGTCATCTTGGCCCTTTACTTTTTAATATTTTTATATCAGACTTGTCAGAGGTTTTATCTGATGTGCCTCATCTACTCTATGCGGACGACCTGAAAATTTATTATACTATAAAGTCGTCTTCAGATGCCAGCTTTTTTCAATCAAAACTAAATTCCCTCGAACATTGGTGCAGCGTGAATAACCTACCTCTCAACATCGCAAAGTGTCATGTAATTAGCTTTTCTAGAAAAAGTACGCGCGTACATTATACGTACCTTTTAAGCAATACGGCACTTAGTAGAGTGGACAATATTTTAGACCTCGGTGTGGTGCTCGATGAAAAGCTCCGCTTTAATTTTCATTACGACAAAATGATTTCTCAAGCAAGTAAACGACTTGGCTTCATTAAGCGACGGGCCAGGGAGTTTCAGAACCTTTGGGTTACAAAATCACTTTACACCGCGCTCGTTCGCCCTCTTCTTGAGTATGCTTGCATTATCTGGAACCCAGTTTTCGAAATTCACAGCCAGAGATTTGAATCTATTCAGAAGCAATTCTTGCTATTCGCTCTTAGAGGTCTTTACTATCCAAGTGATTTTAGCAATTTACCGTCGTATGAATTTCGCCTTAGACTTCTAAACTTATTACCTCTTGCATCCAGAAGATTAATGTTATCTGCCTGCTTCAGTTTCGATGTCATTAGAGACGCTGTTAATGTCGACTATATACAGAAAAGATTTGTGCTTAATCAGCCCTTGAGAGTCACTAGATCCCGACGAATGCTAGTTGAATATAAGCATAGCACCGCATATGCTGATAATGAGCCAATTAACAGATGCTGCAAAATATTCAACAGTATGAGCCAACACTTTTCCCCCACGATATCCAAAGTGTCCTTTAAAAATAGAGTTACCAAGGCTCTCTTATCCTAACCTCCCTAGTCTACCGGCCTAGTATCTTGTATCTTCTTATGACTTAGGACTATTTTCATAATTGTTTAAATTTAGTAGTTGCTAAGCCACTGACTAAGCTAACGGAAAAATTTGAATACACAGCGTCACGGGTTTGTCTTTTTTAAACAATTGACGTAACTTTAGTGACAAAATTGCACTACAAAGAAATTTTTCTTAATGGCGCCATTGTAAATCAAATTGTATTAATGTTCACATATTTATATAAAATATACCGTATAAATGATTCATTATTAGCTCATTGGTATGTACAATTGAATTGAATATTATACAAATGTATAATATACATCATTTAACATTCTGACTAAAGGCATTTTGTATGATTGAAAGTTTATGTAATCTGGCGTTAGGTGGCAGTAGGCGCGAACCAGGCGCAGGACGCTACGCTTCGAAACTCTAAGTGGTCTAGCTCTTTAGCGACTTCGTCGCCCATCATGAAACATGCCAAGGACTATCTACACACTATTAGCTATTTTTCGATACAAAATTAAAAAATATTTAATGGTTGAACTTTAGTTTTGTTGAACAAGTTTAAAAAATTTACATATACATTTTTTTTTTTAAAAATGTTTTTTAAATACCTGAAAATGCATTTAATAAGCCCATTATATGAAGCAGCAACTCGAGTGCTTTATTTATTTTATTGCTACTATTTAAAACTGGATACTGTGATTCGAAATAGCGTATACCGCCGGTTGGGATATAGCTAGATTGCCTCCTCGCGGTGCATCCTGGGTAACGCTAAATGATCTAAACTCTCTTGACGACCGCTTTCGTCCACGGACTACTCTTTGACTAACGATTCGTTTGTTGCACTTGGGCTGGTGATCGAAGCATTCCGGACCTAGTCGTCTTCAGGGGCGGTAGTGACGGAGTGAAATCCGCTTCGTGAACGGCTCCGGGTTAATACGATCATCTCCGTCCCGTTAAAACCCTGGCAGGCCTCATAGTACGTTCTCAGTCTCGTCGCCATTAAGTTGGTGGTGTAGGTTCAGTTGAGGCGGACTCCTGATTGACACCGATCCGGCTCTGACCTCTTGTCCCCGTAAGGGCTAGTGGCAACCCTCGTATGGCCTCCCTGCTTGCATAGATAACCATGGGATCATTAAGGTGACTACACATTCGGACTGAGATAGCGACTTTGAGTGGGGACCCTTTTTGTATGGATACAAAAAATAATAAACCTAAACCTAAACTTGTCAAGCAAAAGTCTGGCAATGCACAAAATCTATCCTCTCAAGTGAAGGGGGGTCAAAGATTGCTGTGCCATCGGTTGCAGCTAGAACCCCAGGAAGTGGAGACATGGCAAATGAGCCAGCTTCGCGTACTGATGATAAAGCTGCTGGTGTTCGTGGAGACATGGCAATTGAGTCAGCTCCACTGCCTACTGGCACAGTGGCTAAACATACAGAAAGCTGTGGAGATATGACGAATGGGCCAGCTCCACGGGCTTTCAGTTCTTCTTCTACCCCTGTTTCAGGTGTTTGAGCTCTGGTTACCAAGCCTGGCCCCGGGAAAGCCTATAAGCCCGTTTGTGGCCAATGCGACGGAAAGGGTATGACGAATGACCCAACCAGGCCGTCGGCAAGTGCTACCTCCGGTGCCGCCTCCTCTTCAGGCACACAACGCTCCTCCCCCAAATCTCGGGCTTACGGAACTAGAAGGGCAGCCTTCAAGGTTCTGAGGAAAATCGCAAATGCCCCCCTGACACAATGTCCGACAAGGACAAAAAGTCCCTTCAATGGGCAAAAAAACATATTGGGGAGCACCCGCTCCCTCTAAACCCTGCAGATTTAGCTCAGAAACGACAGAGGTCAGCTGAGCAGAAAAATCAGGGCAGGCAAGATTGCAAAAAGCAAAAGCTATCCCCTTCAAGGAGAACTCGGCCATTTAATGAAATGGCCAAGGAGTGCCTTGTCTGGGCTGTTATTGATGCCAGCAAAGAAGATGGTATCATCTCTCCTGAACACTGGCTCAAGTTAAGGCAGGCTTTATTCGGAGTCTGCTGCAAGCTGCAAAAAGCCAGCTCCTGTCCTCCACCTACGGTGAACGACGCGGGCTGGTAAAAGGGAATCAGGCTGGTTGCGTGCGAAGAACAACGATCGGCCGATTTCTACAAGCGGGCAATATCCGAGCTGGGGGAACTCTGGCCAGGCGCCAAAATCAAGGCGGTGCTTAAGGATAAAATCCCCAGTTGGCCAAGATGCAGGACATGGATTCCTTGTTTTCATTCGGATCCAGTGGAAGTCCTGGATATAGTGCGGCTCTCCAACCCGGATCTTCCTACGGGGGATTGGAGGGTTGCCAAGATTGGCGAGCCGGTAGACAATCGGCGGGAGACTCTTTTCATCATTAATGAAGAGTCACTGCCAGTATTGGATACCCGCAAGGGTGTTATTAGGTACGGGGTCGAAACATTGACCCTGCGTATCTATCGAAGCGACAGGCCAAAGAGCTCTGTTTCGGGAGATCCGAAAACCGTAATGCCTGACCCAAAACAGGTGGCTCAAATGGCAGGAGAGCCAATTGGAAACGAGTCTATCGCCTGTCTGAGGGCGACATCTGATGAAGAATCGGATGTTGAATCCCTCTCTGTTGATGGAGTTAGCATCGGTACTACTTCCGAGTTGGGTGGCTGCCTGGACCTCATGACTCTGGATGCAGAGCAAGGGGTCGGGGAGGCTTCTTTGTCCGAGGAGGACCTCGACCTAACCCTTATCAACTAAAGCATGATGGTGAAGGTATTGCAGGTGAACTTACACCATTCTATCGCAGCACCAGCTGCCCTGCTGCTCCGCTTGTCCAAGACAGAGGAGGAGCTAATCCTAATCCAAGAACCATGGGCTGCCAAAAACCGGGTTTGCGGGTTACGTACCAATGGATACAGACTGATAGCACCTGACGGCTTGCACAGGCCACGTGTCTGTATTCTTGCCAAGAAAACCATTAATGTCCTTGTACTGCACAATTTCTGTAACAAGGATAACATGACTATCGCAGTGGAAATCGATCAGAGATCATACTGGTTTGTTTCTTGTTACATGGCACACGATCATGGCGATAGCCAACCTTGTGACATTGTCAAGGGTGTTGTGGCTGAAGCCATGAAAGTTGGGGTGCCTCTTTTTCCAGGGGCTGATTCTAATGCGCATGATGAAGTATGGGGTAGCTCCAACACAAATGGCCTTGGTGAGGAACTTTTTGACTTCATCCTTGCCCACGACCTTTTCATCGCCAACACTGGCAGAGAACCAAGCTTCCTTACCTCAAATCGTAGGGAGGTTCTTGACGCTACCTTGGTCAGTGGGCGGCACTCACATTTGCTCCGTGACTGGGGGGTTCTACAGGAGTGCTCTTACTCTGACCATAGGTACATTTTGTTCAACATGGCTGGCCGCAGCTCGGATGAGCAGGTAGCTTTTATTAACAGAAAAAGAACGGACTGGAACTTATTTAAAGATCTGGTCCGATCCTCACGGGAAAATGCTCCTAAGAGCATTGACTGCTAACATGAATTAGATCAGGCGGTTGACACCCTCACTAGTTCTCTCAATTCCGCGTCTAGGGCAGCGTATAAACCACCCACAGTCAGGGGGAATCCCAAGCCTCCCTGGTGGAATATGGAGATCCGCACCCTGCGAAGAGAGTGTAGGAGGGAGTTCAATGGCTCGAAAATGTCCAATGACTGGTCGATGTACAAAACGAAGCTCAGGGCTTTTAAGTATGCCGTACGCAAGTCAAAGAGGTCCTCATGGAGATTTTTCTGTGGAAACGTAGAGAGTCTCAGCGAAGCTAATCGCCTACGTAAGGTCTTAAGCACGACACCGAAGGCTATGGGGTGCATCATGAACCCTGAGGGCATTTGGACTAGTTCGAGCGTAGATACACTAAACGTTCTTATGGACGCGCATTTTCCGGGCAATTATTGCCCTCTAGAAGCGGTACATCAAACGGAGCAAGCTCACAGTTCAACAACGCCGTTCAGAATATCAAATTCTCAACTGAGGTGGGCTTTCAACTCCTTCGAGCCGTTTAAATCTCCGGGGCCTGATGGCATCCTTGCGGCTGACATCCAGCAGTCCATGGAAGTATCGCTACTATGGCTCAGAGATATCTATAAAGCTTGCCTACGCTTCTCGTATGTTCCCTCCAGATGGCGGGAAACTAAAGTTGTGCTTATCCCTAAAGCAGGAAAAGTTTCGCATGTTAAGCCGAAGGACTATCGTCCAATAAGTCTTAACTCTGTCTTGCTCAAGATTTTGGACAGGATCATTGATCACCATATAAAAAAATCAATAGGTTCTGTGTTGATCTCGCAGTCACAGCACGCCTATACCAGAGGTAAATCGGTTGAGACTGCTCTACACGTCTTCATTGAACAAGTTGAGAAATCTCTTGCTCTAAAGGAATATACGCTTGCCGCCTTCTTGGACATTGAAGGAGCCTTCAACAACATAAAGTGTAATGCAATTGTTGAGGCACTCTCGGTGCTACAAGTGGATGAGCGGCTGATTGCTTTTATTGTGCAGCTTCTTAAAAGTAGAGTGGTAATCTCTTCCCTGAAGAATGTCAACGTAAGACGAGGAGTCAGTGCGGGCACACCTCAGGGTAGGGTCCTCTCTCCCCTGCTGTGGAACGTCACGGTGAATACTCTCTTAAAGAAACTGGACCGTGCCGGCTGCAAAGTGATTGCTTATACGGATGACATAGCTGTAGCAGTGTCGGGAAAGTATTTATCTACGCTATCGGAGAGATTAAATCACTCTCTTGACATATTTTCACGTTGGAGTCATGAATGCGGATTGAATGTGAATCCTAGCAAAACGGAGCTAGTATTGTTTACAAGGAAGTATAAAATTCCCTCTTTTGAGCTACCCAAACTAAATGGGGTCTCCATTGAACTGAGCCAGAAGGTCAAGTACTTAGGGCTTATCCTTGACTCGAAGCTACTATGGACCTACAATGTAGCAGAAAGAGCACGAAAGGCTTTCAATGCACTTTACTGCTGTAAAAGAGCCATAGGAGCGAATTGGGGATTACAGCCTGGTACTGTTGCATGGCTTTATACTGCTGTGGTAGAGTCAATTCTATTGCTTGGGGTAGCGTTCTGGTGGCAGGCTGCTCTTAAGGCTACCTGCAAACGGCAGCTTGAAAAGGTGCGGAGGATGGCTGCATTGCTGGCAACGGGAGCGCTCCGATCCACTCCTACTAACGCACTTTTCGTGCTGCTTCATTGGCTGCCAACCAAACTACTTATCGAACAGCAAGCCAATCTTGCTGCTGTGAGACTAAATTGCATCTCTGCATGGAATAGAACAGAAGTCGGCCATGCGAGGATTTTGGCCGAGGGTGTTATCGCTCCAGCTGGTGTTGACTACATCGCTCCGCAGTGCCTTCTAGATTTGGAGTTCACAACTCGCATTCCTGGTAAGGATGAATGGCGTGATGGCGTCACCCTCGAAAGTGGACTTATCCATGTT
This sequence comes from Nemotelus pantherinus, assembly GCA_963978885.1. NCBI lineage: Eukaryota > Metazoa > Arthropoda > Insecta > Diptera > Stratiomyidae > Nemotelus > Nemotelus pantherinus. Next base: position 111,527,014 of record OZ022263.1, on the reverse strand, counting down.
TACACCGACGGCTCAAAGCTTAACAACAGAGTCGGGTGTGGTGTATATTCGGATGAGCTGAATCTCAACCTGTCCTTCCGTCTACCAGACCACTGTAGTGTCTTTCAGGCAGAGGTTGCGGCTATTTTACAGGCTATCGATTGGCTTCTGTGTAATCGAATATTCGGGGTCAATATTGGTATTTTCACAGAAAGCCAAGCGGCTATTAAGTCCCTTGCTGGTCCTTGTACAGTTTCCATCATTGTTGCTGAATGCCGTGCATCTCTTAAGAAGATATCGAGACGTTCGGTTGTTCAATTGATCTGGGTACCTGGACATAGGGGTTTCCAGGGCAACTGTGAGGCCGATGAGCTGGCAAGGCTTGGAACCTTGTTACCAGAGGTCTCCTGCTCCTCAATAGGAATACCGATGACATCGGTGAAATTGACCATCAGGCAAAAATATCTTGAGGACGCTAGGAAGTCCTGGGCAGAGGAATCATCCTGTGCGATAGCAAGGCAGTCCTGGTTATCCATGGATGCGCATTGCACCAGGCAGCTTTTAGGCTTTACTCGAAGCGCTCTGCGTTGCACTATCGGCGTTCTTACTGGCCACTGCCTCATAGGGCGGCACGCGCAACGACTGGGCGTCGAGTTTAACGATTTCTGTCGGAGTTATGGTTCTGAGGACGAGGAGGAATCCGTCCTCCATCTCATGTGCCAGTGCCCGGCTTTGGCAAGGAGAAGGTTGGCGGCACTTGGCGCACCCTTTCTCTCTAACCTGACGGAACTGTCCCTGGTCAATTTAAAGGTGATAGTTCAGTTTATCAAAGGAAGCAGATGGTTTCCTGATTTTAGTGAGTAGGAGAGGGTCACTAATTTATTATGGCATCACAACGGGCCTCTTTTGTGTCTATGTGTGCCAGTCGGCAGGTTGCTGTGGATCGGCAGCCATTTCGACCTAACCTAACCTACCGCCGGTTAGTCAAATTTTGAAAGCCCTTTAGCTCGCTAACCAAACTCAATACTGTAAAAACATTTTGCATCTGGATCGAAAACATATATACGTATAACGTAATCAAATATTACTATAATCGGAAGCCTGAAAATGTTTACCTGTCTGCTTCACGTGAAATGCCCCTATAGTTAAACAACAATGCTGGCAGTACCAGTACAAATACATCTGGTGGATCGAATTGTAAGTATTGCAATACAAGTCCGTGAACATGTATCACCTGATCTCAAACCTTACTTGCACGAACGCTTGTTGCAAACCCTGCTCAAGTACTTCCAAGACAATTATGGTGTGGTTCGAACTGACGTTTCGATGGCTTTCATGTTGCTACTGGACAAAGGAGCCATTCACCCCTTCTGACGTCGAGTCATACGTTCCGTTGGAATGGCTTCGTTTCATTGGTCGGTTCTGGTCAGTACCAGATACATTTGCAAGTGACGACGACGATAGGGCGCGATGTTCGACATTTGACGTGATGTTCGACTGAACATTATAGTCCGGGGAAATCTAACATGGTGCTTCGGAAAAATTAGAGGAAAGCTGAATTTTGGTGTGGACCTTGGTACTGGCGTGTTGAACAAAATGTCAAAAGTCCCCATCGATCCGAGTGCTGCGTCGCTTTTTATACGGGGTCAAAGGTCACCAAAAGTGACCTTTCCTAAATATCTCAGTAACGGTCACGTCTTCAGAAAAACAATGTATGACGAATTTGTAGCTTAGCAAATTTCCAACAAAAAAGATTATATAGCTTTTTCCTGTAACCATAACCGTTTTTGAGATATATTGATCTAAACATTTGTTACTAACAGCATCCTCTTTCTCACGGCATGTTAATATTATCCGATTTTGATTACGACTTGGCATGTTTGTGAGTTTGTTTTTTCTATATTTAAGAGGCGCATGGAAAAAACATATAAATAAACTTATCTACCAGACTCCAGAGTAGGTGGAAAAGTGTGCTCCGAAAAGTTCCCCCCTCCCCCTTTGCCATAAAACGGTATCCCTGAGCATCCATCCCAAATCTGCAGAAATGAGCTCGTTGCCTACTCTTTGCCCACTGTTAAACATGGTAGAATCACTTTTTATCCTATTAATTGCCTATTCTTGACATCGTACGACCAGCCCTACATCCACACCCTTCCCACACCCTACCCACCCCCGCAAACGAACCACCCCGAAATACCCGGTTTTTTTAGTTTTTTTTCCATTCCGTCTTATCCCATGAACGATCAGGGCAAGGTCACGTAATTTCAGGTGCAAATTGGTGTCAAGACTTGTCATATCCCTTTGGCGTTATGCAGCCATCACAGGATTGGTAAAAAAAACTGATTATTCGGGGATAATCTGCATCGGATTGAGCTCCTATAATGTCAGGAATGAGCGTTTACAGAATTATGCCATGATATTATCTTGCTTTTTCATGCTCCTAGGCCCATGATATGTTACAAAACTTATTTTTACCTGCAATTTGTTTGTTTTGTCCTGCTCTTTCGTGGAATATCCCATAAATGATGCCGCAATAGAGTTTTTTTCGGAGAAGAGAGTAGCGAACAGATGTCCCTACAAGTTTTATGGCAAAGGGGGGCGGGGGGTGGTGGTAACTTTTCGGAGTACACTTTTCCACCTACCCTGGAGTCTGGTAGATAAGTTTGTATACATTTTTTTTTTATGCGCCTCTTAAACTTAGAAAAAACAAACTCACAAACATGCCAAGTCGTAATCAAAATCGGATAATATCAACATGCCGATGAGAATGAGGGTGCTGTTAGTAACAAATGTTTAGATCAATATATCTCAAAAACGGTTGTGGTTACAGGAAAAAGTTATATAATCTTTTTTGTTGGAAATTTTCTAAGCTACAAATTTGTCATACATTGTTTTTCTAAAGACGTGACCGTTACTGAGATATTTAGGAAAGGTCAATTTTGGTGACCTTTGACCCCGTATAAAAAGTGACGCAGCACTCGGATCGATGGGGACTTTTGACATTTTGTTTAACACGCAAGTACCAAGGTTCACACCAAAATTCAGCTTTCCCCTAATTTTTCCGAAGTTTCGCCTTTTTTATGTCGGATTTCACTGGGCTATTAGTTCCAACCAGTGATGGTTCTGCGTACACGGCGACGCATATGCGCCGAGGTAAACCACGCAAAGCATATGTTGCACCCAAACATAGCTTTCCGATCAGCCAGAAAAGTGGCATGCTCATTAAGCAACCCTTTGCTCAATTGTTGCTATGAGCTGTCTGTATGTAAAGTGGCGACGAGATACGATTTGACATACGTTTGCTTATGCGCTGTATGGGCACTAATGTTCACTCGTGTTTGCAGATGGAAAAAGTGGCATTTTCGCTCAAGAACTGGTCGGTTATGACATTTGCTTATGATCGCAGACTTATGTTTGGTTAGGGCTATTACGTTAAGCCAATCGGCCGATTTCTCGGAAAGTGTAGATATTTAGCAGGGAGTATAATCAATTCAATGTTAATGGTCCATGTACTCCTTTGGTAATTATCTTGAGTAGTATCTTAATATTTACCTTATAGATATCCGCCGAATTAATGACACTAGGTGGATATTACAAGTCCTGGCATCCAACGAGGGGTGTTACATTCCTACTGAAGTGAGTGATGGATACGCACATTTTAAGCACCCTTCTCCGGAAAGGGCTACTTTCTCTATAATATAAATCGTACCACGTACAATTACAAAATAACAAAGTGTGTAAAAATGTGTAAAAAAAATGTGTGAAAAAATGCGTAGTTTCAGAATTGGCTGATAGAAATTGGCCTCCAAGATCCTGCAATTTAACGCGTGTGCATTTCCTTTTATAAGAGTATGACCAGGTTAAGTTGAAGATCGTGTTTATGCAAACAATTCCCAAAATGTTGAAAGACTAAAAGCCGATATTCGTCAAGTCGTGGTCTAGATCAGGGGTGGGCAAACCTAATACTGGTATGATCGACATTAATTTTTTTAATTTATGCGCCATCGACTTCGAAAAATGGGTTAAATTAAAAACAAATAAAAATTTAATTAAGGTCTTGATTGATATTAATATATTAAATACATTGTATTACTTCTTTGTGCAATGTGCTTTATTAATAAATATTTCGGATTAACTTTTGATGTATATGCGTGACTCTCCATTTCATCAAAAAGTATTGTAGATTTAGGCTTGTAAGCACTGATGCACAATCGAATAGATGCCATTAAGTGGTTATCAGTCAGAGAACTCCTAAGTTGCGATTCGATGTGTTTCATTTGGGAAAAAGTTGCTTCACATAGACAAATGGAAGCAGAGAAATGCAAATATCCTCATTGCCACCAATCTCAATAATGAATATTTTTATGGTAATAAAACCCAAACATAATTTTCATTTGCGCGTGCTATTGTTGAAATTTCTAACTCTAGATCCAATGAATTCAATTGTAAAGTATAAGCTAGATTTGATGAAATATCCTCGTTATCGAATTCTCTAAAAGGAAATGAAATAAATTCAAAAATCGATTGAAAGCTATTGAGATTTGCAAATCGTCTCTCGAATTCTTGTTTAAAATTTTCCAGTTCAGGATAAAACATTCCAATATTACATTGACCTGTAGGTTAGGTTATACCAGTTGGCACAACGCCACACATGGACCTATTGGTACATAGTGATACCAGATAAACGGGCCAGGAGAAAAAAAATTCAGTCCAAGCAACCATCGAAGGCCCCGGACTTTTTCGCGAGCTGAAGGATGTCTTTCAGCTTTTGCATTTTACATTCATCAGTAAGTTTAATATGTTTTTCTAAATATGGAAAATATTTAAAAATTTCGCCTATTTAATTGTGAACAAAAGGTTTTAATTTTACTTAAAAAAACATTAACCGAACACAACAAGTCAACAATATTTTCCTTTTCCTGGTAATTGTTAATTTAGCAAGCTGTAACGGCCCATAAAATCCGTAAGAAATGCTAATTTCTTTACCCATACTATATCTTCCCATTGTTCATGCTTTTCTTCCAATGTGTCCAAAAATGCAATAATTTCAGGCAAAAGATTTAGAAATCTTTGCAAAAAGCTTCCTGAGCTAAGCCATCTAAAGCTTAGTACTGTTTTCGATTTCACGTTAAATTTTCATGCAAATTTTCACGTGAAATTTATTTCGGCGAAAATTTAGCTTGAAAATAAGCAAGAGTTGTACTCACTTTTAAGCGTGAAAAATTGCTTGGAACATGCTTTCGCTTTGAAAATGCAGATAGCTTTGGCACATTTCTCCAATCATTTCACGCCAATTTAGTATGTGCAGCTCATTCTTTAGGCTAATACTGAGTTAATCGTGAAGCTAAATTTTGACATGTCTCCATTATCTGGTCATTCTTTCGAGTAAAAATTTTGAAAATGCAGAAAAGCGGGGAGACTTATCATTTCTGACGGATAAGATGTCAAGAATATCAATTTTCGAAAGATTTTGTTACTGAAAAGACATTTACACAATTCAATTTTCAAATTCAAACACCAAATGTCACTTTTTAGCTCGAAAGATTGAACTGCACCAACTAAATTGGCGTGAAAAGATTTTAATTGAAAATTTTATTGTATCTAAAATTGAGATTAACCTTTGTTGCGCTGTGTGCGATAATTTACTACCTCGATAGCAGGGAGACGAATGCAAATGCAGGCAAGGTGTATAGCGGGAAGCAAAAATATAAAGTGTGTACTTTAGAACACAGAGATTTAAGGAAATGAAACAACCGTATACGTATACGAGATTTAGTGAAACAGGTTTATTAAAATGATATAAATCTATAAATTGCACAAATCGGGAGCATAGCTATGTCGGATTTTCCCTTTGGCTTCTCCGCCACTAAGACTCTGCGAGCTTTTGTATGAACTGAAACTGCGTGGACTGTCCGATTGGATCTATTAAGCCGAAACCCATTCCAAAATGTACTGAATAAATCGTCTACTAAATTTTTAGTTCACATTTTTAATTATTAAAAATGTCTGTGATCGACTGTCAAACTGTTTGCAATCGACCGGTCGATCGCGATTGATCGTTTGCCCACCCCTGGTCTAGATATTGCCCGAAATGTAGCGGAAACTCATTGAAAATTGCCTCTAAAAGGTTGAATTTTGCACGAAATCCCGTGGAAAACATTTGAACAATATTTTATTTCACATACAATGGCAAGAATCAATCTTTACAATGAAATAAAAATTACATCACCTTCCGAATATTTTGTTTCTAATTTTTAAGTTTACTTATTCAAACATGCAAATTTTCTGTTTCAGTTGCTAGCAATTCTAGAAACATTTGACCCTCTCTCAACTAAAGGCGATTAGTAACATTAATTTATCAACATTTTCCTTTTAATAACTGTCTTTTGAAGATACATATATCAACTTTTAGACTTTCCTACCAAATCAAATTCATATAATTGCAATTAGCTTCAATTTCAATTTCATTTCTTTCAGTGTACTCGTGGAAAAAACCCCAAAGATCTTTATTGATTCCTATTTTCACAATTTGGTACCTCGCTTTTCATTATGACTTTCTGGGTTTTTAGCACAGTATCACTGCAAAGAATACGCAAATAAAGGTTCACTGTTTGCATTTGCACATATTTCAAATATTTTATACTTAATTTGTAATATATACTATATACAGTTTGAGATTTTCCGCGACGAGCGTTTTGTCTTATTTCCTTGGTTATAGTTAAGAATCAGTATTTAATCACCAATAATTGAAATTATGACTTTTTTATTCCCTTGGCCTACTCGCTTTCTCTCGTTTGCTCGGGCCATAGTCAGTAAGAAGTATTTAAGCGAAACAACAATTAGTTACGAAAAGTGTGAACGTAATGCAAAATTACGCGAATGACATATCACGATCTAGGTTCATCTTGTTTACATTTGACCTGAACGATGCACCATGAGTCAGACTCGTGCTTATTGCTTATGGTCCAATTCTTTACCCCGAGTCTCGTTTTTGGTTGTACGTAGTGATGGGTCGCTCATGAGCGAGTCAATCAAAAAGAGCGACTCTTTTGAAGGAGCTGTGTGAGTCAACTCTTCAACTCTGAGCGACTCAGCTCTTCGACTCTTTTGAAAGAGCTATGTGAGCCATCATTTAGAATAGCTCCGCACACTTCATACCTTCACTTTAGTGGCAATAGCGATATTGCGGAGCCACTCAAACAACCACCCGACCAAATAAAGCTTATGCATATACACACGGCAATACTTCATTAGACTACCGTGTATACTTGAAGCGAAATCTATGCTATTCTAACGTCGGAACACGAACATATGTATACGACTATCGTATTGCATAGTGAAAAGAGTCGCTCCGTTGAATTAACACTGTGCGAGTGAGGAATAAAAGAGTCGCTCCGTTGAATGAACACTGTGCGAGTGAGGAATAAAAGAGTCGCTCCTTTGAATGAACACTGTGCGAGTGAGGAATTAAAGAGTCGCTCCGTTGAATGAACACTGTGCGAGTGAGGAATAAAAGAGTCGCTCCGTTGAATGAACACTGTGCGAATGATGGATACTGATCGTGTGCGGTTATTGATGGCGACATTTTGTGAACACACAGTATGCGTTTACGGGCGTATATTTTGCTCTGGTTCACGAGTATTTTAGTAGCCAAATGTTGGCTATTAGGCGGTGCATTTCATAGGTAGATTTTAGAGATGAAGCGTATACACTAAAACAGGTATATGGAACAGGTTCGTATAGAATATTTTCGTTCTTCAAAAAGTTTTTAGGGCAAAAGTAGTTGAAATCGGACAAAATCGGCCAATTTGGGGTTAAGGTGGTTTGGGACATAACGGGCCAAGACCTATTGCTACGATACAAAAATTTCGGTTTTGTAAGGGAGTAAGGGGTTTTTTGGCCATAGTTTGGCAAATACTGCCTTTAGGACGCTTTCGATGATTGGAAGTGGTCGGGGAGTACAATAGTGATATTTCAAGGGCAAAAAAAAATTTTGATAGGGGAAATTGGGCAAAAACGTTCATTTTTCCAAAATATTTTTTTTTTACTAGCATGAATTTGGGGACCTTTTTGAATTGTTTCGGGCGAAATTTCCATACAAGTCTGGGAAAAAGCGGACTAGTTTCGAAGATACGGCAAAATGAAATCTGACGGAACACCGTCCGAAAAAATTTTGGTAGCAAAATAACGGCAAAATTACAACAAAAACAGAGGCAAATGGAATACGTAGAGCTTAAATTAAAGTTTGATGCTATTACCAGGTGGAGCTCTACGTTATCTATGCTTGTGCGCATTCAAGAAGTAAAAGAGCCACTATTAGCCACCTTAGGTGTCCTGAACTAAAATCTACCAACTCCTTCTTCTGATGAATGGAATATTATGAAAACAGCCCCTGATATATTGAGCATCTTCAATGAGGCTACTCTAGAAATAAGCAGTGAGAATACAGTATCGATTTCTAAAATATATATTATTATATCAACGATTATAAGCTACATTTCAAAACTCTGTCTGAACGAAAATAAAACTGCTGATGTACGCAGTTTTTTAAATGTGATCCAAAGAGAACTTTCAAACAGATTTAAATTATATAAAGAAAATATGTTTTGCCTAGAGAGCGTTCTTTCCGATCCACGATTTAAAAGACTAGCATTTCAAAATGAATCCACGTACAAACTTGCTTGTATACATCTAGTTTCGGTACCCACAGCACAAGGAACGCAAAATTCGCTATGGCGAAAATTTGATGACAAAGTCAACAGTGTAAGAACCCAGCAAAGCTATGTAGCTGCAGGCATTAACGAAATAGATAAGTATTTACAACATGTAAATATACCCAGAACTGCTGACCCTCTCAATTGGTGGAAGGAAAAGAAAGATTTACATCCCAGAATCTGGAGATAGTGAATCAACGATTGAGTAGAGTGGCCACTTATATGGAAAGATTTTCAGATATGATTTTATGGTTTATTTTTAAATTTATATAATATGCTATATTATATTTTTAAAGTAATGTTATATTAGATTTAAGCTTATTATTACTAATAAAACAACAAAAAATAGCAATTTACTTTATACTTTTGCAACCATAAAAAAGTTGCTTGAAGTGGCTCTTTTGAGTCGCTCTTAAAGAGCGACTCTTTAAAGTGAGTGAGTTTTACGGAGCTGGCTCACTTCAAAGAGTCATTTTGCCCATCACTAGTTGTACGCCAATGGTAAAAAAGGTAAAATTATATTTAAAAAAAATTAAATTCATTTATTTGCTCTTTTTGGTTTCATTTTAAAGCTTTGCTTATTATGGTAATAAAATTCAACAATACAAGGCTTTTCATTCAGGACATAACTATTTGGTATTTAAAATGCAGAATAATTGAAATATTGGACTTGAAATATTATCAAATATAAAACACATGTTGTATATAAGTAAAAAAATCGACGATATTATAGGACCACCACAAGCACGTTTGCAGAGATGAGCTCTTTGGAGCCAACTTTCCACCACTCTTCCACAAATTTGGCAATGTCACGTTAGATATTATTCCTGAGCTTCTCTTACGTTGTTGGATTGTCAGCATCTTAAAGTAACAAAAAAATTGAATATATGTATAATTTATGTATAAAATATACATAACAACAAGGGCGTTAAATTACATGAGCGAGGTGGCCATTCCACCAGACCATTTCTCGAGATTACACGTTAGCTGAACTTCCTTCTCAATAGATCAATTACTTCACCAGCTGTATAGCATGTGACACCATCTTGTTATTTATGTCAAAAACATCCAATCGTGGCCAAAAAAGTATTCCAGCATCGCACGATAGCGAACTCCACGGACCGTAATATGGCGATCGGACCGTAATAGTCCAATCACACCTCTTGCATGAAATTCACTCCACACCAGTGGCGGCTCTACCTATAGGGCTAGTGGTGCTTAGCCCCACCATCTTTTTTCATTCCAAAATGTAAAGAAACCAATCTCTATTTCAATTATTACAAACTATAAAATTTCATTTTAGCGAAACAGATGATCAAAATATTTCGCTCACCAACTGTTTTTAAAATCCATTCATGTCTCGTATCTTTCGAAATTTGTATTTCATTTTCATTCACAAATTCGTATGTACATATAATTCAATACAAGAGAACTTACTTCGCATATGCAATATGCGGGCGATGCTCTTTTCATATTCTCTTTCCATATTCTGTTCCACATGCAATGTTTGCCGGGCTAAGTTGTGATGGGCATTGGGATGAATAAATATGTAGCAGATATTTTTTTAAAAAAGTAGCAGATTCAGAAAAAAAGTAGTAGAAATTAGACACATACATATATAGTGAATAAAAAAACCGAGAACAACTACTTTTTCTGAATTCTAAGAACTTAGCCAGACGAACAGCGAAAACACTGCTTAGCATTTTTACAGTAATTGCGACACGCTCGGCGTTTTTTTGTCGCAGATGTGCTTCAGTTAATGCTTAATAGTTCACCGAAGTTTCATCAGTGCCATCTTCACTAAAAACTAGTTCCTTGCGAAAAGTAGTAGATATCATTTGCTACGTAGTAGAGTAGTATATTCCGAAAAAGGCAGAAAAAAGTAGCAGATCTACTACAAATGTAGTAAATGCCCATCACTGGAACTAGCCCCAGAAAAGAGAGGAAACGAATGAAAAAACTCTAGCGCACCTGAACCGCTAGAAACACTAATGTTCGAAGAACAGTAGAAGAATCGTGCAGGTTTTGAGTGCATATTCCACCACATGCGCTGCTTATTACGGCCAAATTGTTTCAAATGCCATGTTTTACTTTTGTCTCAAGAATGCATTATAACTCATATGGTAGAAGGTTTCAGATATTACCACTGGCATGAATTTCAACGTTTATGAGAGCAAAACACGGGTTAATTATATTCGTTATCAGTTGCTTATTTCACAAAATTTTGAAAGCAGCATCTCATATAATATCAATGAAGAAAATGCTCAGTGCTTGCAGCATTGTAACTGAAGTTGGAGTTTGGGGCTGCGATCCGAAAAATTTGCAGAACTTTGGGAATTGAAACATCGGTTATTTATTTTCATTGTAAATGTTTGCGGTATGAATACTAACTGTAAGCATTTATTGATACAAAAGTAGCACAACCGACTCGTGCTGGCAACCTTTCGCCAGTATCAAAGCCAAGAATATATCACATCTGCTTCACGTTGTTATATTACATTTGAAGTTATAGGAGTTTAAAGAAATTTAGGGCTACCTGCAGCGAGGTTTTTCAAATAATCGAAAGCTTCATATTTGCTGTTTATTGTCACTACAATATCATTACCAATTGAAAATTCTACGATAAAACCGCTTAATAAAGATTTTGCAAGCAAACACAAAACCAACAATAGCTGGCAACCCTATCATGGCTTTTCAACCAAATTTGGCTTGAATAATATTTATAATAGGTTCCAGTAATTGTATGAAATTCGTATTGATTTCATGACTGCACTGGAAGTTATAGGGCAAAAAGTTTTATTTTCCTGAGCGAATTTTCATAAAAAGACTAAAAAATTACCATAGCTGGCAGCACCAATCGAATTTTTCAACCAAATTTCTATCAAACAGAGTTTAAAGTAAGGTTCAGCTACTGTGTCAATTTCATGAAAATCTGGTAACTTATTCACATTTCATAGGGCAAAAAGCAGTTTTTTTTCTTTGTAATTTTTCAAGATGGCACCACTGGAACAGAGTTGCCTACAATTCAAAATCGCTTCTATCAGACCTGGCCCTACTTAAGTCCAATGCATTCTGTAAATTTCAATTCTATCTGATTATTGATTCGTTAGTCACCGTGAACAGAAGTTTTTGAAGCTAAAAATATAGGTTAACTGAGAAAGGGTTACCGTTCTTGTCCGACATGAAATTTACAAAGTTTTACTTTGACTGTGTAGATAGAGCATAAGATTTGTATACATATTGGTTTTATTGTAAGAAACGGACATTTTTAGGATATTCGATGATTTGAATGTTTTCACTTCCAAATTTTTATTTTTTCAAATTTAAGACACCAAATTTATCATAGCTGGCAGCTCCAACCGAATTTTTCAACCAAATTTCTACCAAACGTGGTTTGAAATAAGGTGCAGCTACTGTGTGTAAAATCGCACGATTTAATCAGAATTTATAGGGCCAAAAGCAGTTACCTTTTTTAGTGATTTTTCAAGATGGCACCACTGGCACAGAATCGCCAGGATTTCAAAATCACTTCTATCAGACCTGGTCCTATTTAAGACCAATACATTCTGAAAATTTCAATAAATTCTGCTCATTGGATCGTGAGTTTCCGTGAACAGAAGTTTTTGATGCTAAAAACATAGGTAACTTGGGCAAGGGTTACCAGGCGTGCCCGTTATACCATATCAAATTTTTTTTTTTGTTTATGTAAACAAAGCACAAAATTTACATATGAGTGGCTTTTTTTTTAAGAAACGACATTTTTTCAAGAGAAACGATGATTTGGAGGTTTTCACTTTCAGTGCCTGCCCTAGCTACAGGGTTGCCAGCACAATCATTAAAACGTACACTAATCTACAACTAAATAAAACAAACATGTCCTGAAAATTTCGTAATCATGGAATAGCTTTGTCAAAAGTTATCGCAATTTAAAAATTTTCAAATTTTCCCGTTCTCTTTTTAGGCACCCAGCGCACACATAGGGTTAAAAAATTCCAAAACATTATCCGATTCACATGTAAAACTTGTTCGAAATTTATGTCGTCAACTTTATTTTTGCAAAAATTATTTGTGTACGGAATAATAGGTATATTAAAAAAATCACTAAAATGGCCGCCGGCGCCAAAGGGTTAAAGATTATTAACTTTTTGTGAGACCTGGCACTATTCTGCATATACATCAATGTGTCCTGAAAATTTCAGCTCAATCGGATGGCGCGTTCCTGAGATTTTTTCACTGAAATTTTTTGATGATATATATATATATATATATATATATATATATATACATATATATATATATATATATATATATATATATATATATATATATATATATATATATATATATATAGAAATATGAATTTTTGGCCAAAGTGATTTTAATACTAATGTTCTTCTTCGAACATTAGTAAAAATCACTGAGCGCAGAGTGTGTGCATGTCATACGCAATGGCAAAAAGAGTAATCAACGGACTAAGCCCTAATCTTAAGCTTCTATTGGTATGTCGCTTGTTCGTCGTTAGCTAACTGAATAAAGTGTGTGTAGTACCAGTGGGTTAAATTAAGCTAATTGGGTTTTGCAATTGAAGAGTAAACGATGGTTTTGCTATTACAGTGCTTGTTGATATTATCGTGATATGATAAATATGATAGAAAAATTGTGTGCTCATCTCAAACATGATTTAATATGATACAGACAGGTCTGCAAGTATGGTATTTTATGCAAAATGTTGATTGCATTAAAAATGTGTGAGACAATACAATATACACTACTTACAATGTAACTGATCTTGGAAGACACTTTTAAAAAGCTTTCTAACGTCAAATGCGGGAAGTGACCATTTTTAATCTTTGTGCTATTCAAAGCATAAATATTTATTAGTTAAAATTTACCAAAGTCAAATAAGTACCGATCGATGGTTATTTGCTGGAATTTTTAGTCCCCGAATAAAACAATCTGTTTTTGAAAGCCTGGGGTATCGAATTTATTGCTTTGATTTAATTAAATGGGATGCTTGGGACGTTGTTACGATAATATTCTTCATAATGTTTTACATTAACCTAACCTAGGATCTAGTTTATTAATTCAATTCAATTAGAAATAGTTGAATGGTGAAAATGAATGATGAAATGGTTAAATGGTGAAATGAATGGTGAAAAAAACTATATGATCCTCATGTTATAGGATTGATAAGTTTGGGATATGATAATAATCCAGTTTAATCCATTCAAAATTAACATACAATAATGAAGTGTTCTAAATGTGTCATCTGCTACTGAATTGTAAAGCTTCTTTTAAAGATAATTATATGATTTCTTCTCTTTGACAAATAAATAATTTAATTTAAACACGTTTTATCACTGCAATTAGATCCAGCAGATTCTGAAAGATGATTTAGCAACCTAAAGAATACTGAAACTTTTAAAACTTATAATAAATATAAAAAACGTTTCAATTTATTTGCAGTATTATCTATTAGTAAAGAAGCTGAACATTTTAATGAGCAGGTCATAGATTTATTCAACAGAAAAATAGGCGCAAGGAAAAATAGGCAGCAATAAGCTGATGCGAATGTTTAGTAGAATTTTCCCGGAGGAATTTATTACTGAATTGACTTATTTGTGCATAGTATTTATTTATTTTAACCCCATTTTTAAATATAAAACTTTTCCGAATTTCCAATATAAGTAAGTACTGGTCCTTGCAGACTAGCCCCACTTACATTGATTCCCACGAGCCGCCACTGCTCCACATGGCCATTTTTGTGGATGCAATGCAGTCTTTTTGAGCACATGTGGCTTTGTAACTGTCCAATAGCGCATATTTTACATATAGTAAGAGCTGTTAAGCCAAAAAATAAGCTTAATCGCTCGCAGTGATTTTTAGAATACATTAGGGAAAAGTTTCGGCGCTTCAAAGGTTGCGGGCCAAGATCTTTTCCCGAAATTGGACTGAAATGTTCCTAATTCCTGTGAGTGATGTGAAATCGATTGATTTAGCTCATTTTATGCTAACGTTTTCTCACTGGCACAGGGACTTTCAGTAGTCTCTTAAAGTTGCGATTACCGACTCAGACTTTCCGCTATAATTTTCAATAAAATCCAAACGATATTTATTTGTTAACTTCACCTTGATAAAAATGTCTGCTTTCACTGACGTTTTGACATTAACAGTTAACAAAAGATTTCAAAATGCGTTTGCTATAAATACAAAATTGCTATGTTTCTATTGAAAAAGCTGATGGAAAAGAAAATGTTCATAATCATTTTAAAGCAAGTGATAACTTCCTAAAGCATTCAAAAAGTTGACAAAATATATGCAACAAGCTTCTATATTATTGTCAAGTCTAACTAAAGAGCACAAAAATTTGGTTAAATAAACCCCCAGAGTTTAATTTTTATTCACTTCTGATTTTAATATTTTTCGTCGATTAACGATTTCTTATAACTTTTCACTTTAAGCTAACAAAATAATAACACTTTTGATAGATCGATTGCATGTAGAAAAAAGATCCGCAAGCCTGTTCCTCCTCATTCAAAGGAAATTAAATCTTGTCAAATTAAATGGTTTATTTAATTTATGTATCAGCTACGATTTTTATCACTGTGTAAAATACTAGTTGCTAGATTAGCAATAGAATTCAAAAAATTTGACAAAACTACTAAATTTTTCACACACCAAAAGAAATTTCATGTTCAAATATTAAACTTCAACAACGCTGCTTTTGAGACTCAAATTCTCCACTGGCTGGGAACACAGCTGCAATTTTCCTGAGCATGCTCATCAAAAAATTGACTATTCAACTTATAAAAATTTGACACAGCTAAGACATATTTAACACTCGCCGAACGCAAAATTTATTGACTTTTCACTTCCATTCCGTTTCGAATTAACCCGATTGGCCCATTTGTCATTTGACCGATCTTCTTCTGAAATTGATTGATGATGTTAAAAATAAAATGTTGACACCATCTATGTAAACTATCAATCGACTTCAAACACTTTTCGAAAAAATGGATAACTGATAGATTTGCCATGAAATGTTCATACATAAGTCATCTCAATCTACATGAGCTCAAAAGCCGAAAATAAAACAAATAACATGCTACGCATCTTCATGGTCAAACGATCATCTAGCATGGTTAATCTATCTTTCTATCTCATCCATACTTTTCACATCTTCACGTGAGATCATTCCGTCGCAATGACAAAAAAATCCAAAGCTAACGCACAACAAAACGATTGCCATGGATCTAGCATCGCAAAGAAAGTAAAATTAGGATGAATCTGAATACACTATGCCCTCGGGTTACAGATGTGAGCCCATCGAAAAAAAGTTTCCATTGTACATTTTCAATCGTAACCGTAAGAAAATTAAGTATTTAAACGCAAGTAACTGACCGCGACTTGATTGCTGCAATGTTAAGGAATACGAAGAACTCTAGTCGGCTCATCACACACACATATGGACATGGATCGGCGGCAATCCGAGATCTTGGAGTCATTATTCTGGCTTAGATGACGATGACCACGACGATGATCGTGCTGATGATGATTTTCATTGTGATGTTGCTGATGATGCTAATGTTGCCAATGATGCAGAACATTATGATGGGAAGTAGGTTACACCACTACGAACTGTCTGTGAATTGTGGCAAACTGGAGTTGAAGAGTTAGAAAATACGTTATGGACTTGAATGACCTATCCGACCAAACGCGATCTGAAATTGATGTACATTTTATTAATTTTGAAAATATAGTAGCGACCTTTCGCCCGCCTCATTTCCATTAACTGCCAGATGATGATGATTTAGTTTGAATGGCTAGGCTAGTATTTATTCTGCTCAAATGTCAGTTAAATGGATATGCTACAATTTATCTTGCAGAGAGTTTCAATTTTTTCGTGTTGGTCCGACGATGGGAGCGATTTGATTTTCTGCTATTTTTAATTTTCGGTAGATTTTCAAATTAATAATGAATATGATGGAGGTAACTGTAATAAGTATTTAGATTGCAGTTCAGAGAAGAAAGATCAATTTTGATAGTTTTCATCATGAGATGGAAAAAAATTGGAGATGTGCCAATATCAGAGGAATAAAATAATTTGTGGACCAGTGGCTACATAAACGCAAATTGGCGGGGGGGTTGGTTGGTTTGGCTGTGAATTTTGTTAAATACCTTTTTTCGAACCGAAAGCTGGATCGTTTGTTTTATTTCTATACTCTTTTTCACTGCAAAACAAAAACCAGGTGTATACCGTGGAGTCCGAAAAGTGAATAGAACTTTGCTGATGAGTCCTGGTTTGTGTTTTCAAATAAATAAAATGAATGAAAATAAATGAACTCACATTAAATTTTTTCTTCTGATTTATTTGGCTTTTTGCTTTCTTGTTACAAAACAGATTAGTGATGCCCTCAATGTTGAAACTTGAATGAAAGACGCATGATTACATAACACAAACGAAATTAAAATAGCGCCGAACCTGAAATAGGTGCAACTGATGCCAGAATTAGGTCTGTTGCGGATACAGAAAGAATGAATAAAAAAAACTCTAGCGCTAGGAACCGCTAGAAACACTAATGATCGAAGAAAAGTAGAGGAATCGGGCAGAATTTGAACGCATATTCTACCATACTTGCTTCATGTTAAAACCAATATGTTGCGAAGGCCCTGTACAACCTTGACGCCAAGCATACATGTGGAAAGGTTGTCAGGAAAAGCATATGCATGAATTGAAACACTTGTTATTTGTATTCATTATCGGATGCTTGTGACATCTTCTACAACATAAATGATGAAAATGCTCAGCACTTGCAATACTTTGTCAGAAATGCAAATTAAAGCCTATCACGACTGCTTCACGTCAAAATAAACCCACTCTATGAGTCCCATTTCCAACCGATGACTTCACCGAAAAGTACAGGGATAGAGAGATGTTTAGGCTGCCATCCGAAAAATTTCCAGAAATTCGAAAATTTAAACATTGGTTACTTTTATACATTGTAGACGTTTGCCTGTGAATATTTTATGGTAGCGGATGTTGGTGCGAATATTAGAAAACTGTACCTGGTGTAGGCATTCCTCTCCTAGCACCAAAGCCAAAAATATTTGCTTTATGTTACTAAAGCCAGCTCACATAGTGAAATTCGTTTGGACACGATGACTGCATAAGAAAATTTTCAAAATTCGTAAGACAAAAACTACTATAGCTGGCAGCTCTATCTTAATGCTTCAATCAAGCACTTGGCTTAGAGTAATGTCCAGTTACTCTGTAAATTTAGTTAAAATCTGGTGAAAAAGCAGTTTTTTTTTCTTAGTGATTTATCAAGATAACACCATGGCTAGGGGCTGCCCATTTGAAATCACTTAAAGCCTCACTTGCAGCCCAGATCCTACCATCTACCTATAAATTCCGTGAACTTCATATTGAACTAATTATCCGATCGTGAGCTCTCGTTAACAGAAGTTTCGAAAGCTCAAGTAAAGTCGTACTTCACCCGTACCTTCGTCTACGATATTTACCGCTGATATCTTCGTGCCTAGAGCCGTCTCTAGGCAACTTCTAAATGCATCAAAGTGCGGACAGCCGATCATAACGTGTTTCGCATCCTCGGGTACATTTTTGAAAACTGGACAGCCCGGTGAGCTATGTGTCCAAAACGATACAGATAATAATGATAATCGCCAAGTCTGCTCCAAAATTGGATTAGGTCATAGCTTGTTTCTACGTGGCTTCTTTAAGCCCATTGCACAACGTTGTGGATTATTTTGTATGTCCAAAAACCGTGTTGCGCCTCTTCACAGCTACTCTGCAATGACCGCATTGACACTTGTCTTTGAATCTCCTTCGTGCTTGCTATCCGTCCTTCGTTTTTATAGAGTTGAAGCGTTTCATCCGCAAGAACTAGCAAGCATACTGGCTATAACACACGTTGTTTCGTAAGACTTTGTTCGAAAGGTGCAGCTAGTTTGAGGTGAATCTCTCGGTAGGCCGCTTGCATTTTTTGCCGATTCGATTTTATTTGCTGTGCTGGTGCCCACACTGGTGTTGCGTACATAAGAATAGAAGTCACCACTCTTGAGATGAGTAGCCTTCGGTTTTGCTTCGGGTCGTAAATATTGGTTTGCATTTGAGCGAGTACTGAACTGACAACGGATGCCTTGGTGCCTGCTTTCTCCAGATGAGGTTTGAAGCTCAGTTTACTGTCACCAACCTTTATCCGTTCTACTCATATTTTCTTTTACTTCGTGAGTGGTACCATTTCCGTCTTATGGTTAGCTAGTTACAGCCCAGTATAACCAAGCCATGATTTAACCGCCCAGATTGCTTCGCTCGCATGAATTTCGACTTCTTCGAGATGATGAGATGAAATTACGATGCTAGAATTGTCGGCAAAATCTACCCCCACTACCACATTTCTGGGTACTTGTAGCCTTAGTATCCTATCGTAGATTACGTTCCAGAGCAGGGGACGAAGGACAGATCACTGTGGTACTTCCGCCGGTACCAGATAAAGTTTTGATCCTTGGTCTGAGTCGTAGCATAAGCAACTTCCCCTGAAGTACTCGACAATTATACATGCCAAATAGCATGACACTCTATTATCGACCAGCGCGCCTACAATACGGCAGCATTCGATCGTATATGACCTGCTCAAAAATGTTTGCCATCGTATTTACCAGGCATATTGGCCTTTGTAAGATGCCTCCACAACTGGTTTATGCTGCTTGGGCATGAGAACCAGTTTCTGTTACTAAAACGCCTTTCTGTAGGCACGCTGTAAATGTATCAGAAAAAACTTCTGGTATCCTATTTACCGCCAGCTTAGCTGGTTTCTTCGGTATCGCATCCACTTCGGGCGCTTTTTCGTCAGCAATTTTTCGTATGGCTGCCAATAGTTCTTTTCTGGTTACTGCCAGCAAGTTTTGGGGATCTACCTGTTTCATTGGTAAACTTTCGCCTCGATTAAGTAGGAATAGCGTTGCGACTATTGCCTGGAGAACCTTCTGACACTTTATTTGAAAAAACTATATCACAAACTCAAATAAAGTGACAGAAGATTCTCCAGGCAATAGTCGCAACGCTATTCCTACTTAATCGAGGCGAAAGTTTACCAATGAACAGGTAGATCCCCAAAACTTGCTGGCAGTAACCAGAGAAGAACTATTGGCAGCCATACGAAAAATTGCTGACGAAAAAGCGCCCGGAGTGGATGCAATACCGAAGAAAGCAGCTAAGCTGGCGGTAAATAGGATACCAAAAGTTTTTTCGCTTTATTGTAGCCATAACGGCTTTGTCGAAGATCGTCATGGAATCGGGCTGCGTTCAAACGGATTCTCCATTTGCATTGATGCTTTGGTTCTCCACTGATGCTTTGCCTTGTAGAATTGAGCGTTGAAGAAGCCAAGCTGCCCACTATTTTAACGTTAGGGTCCGCTAGCGACTCCCTTCCAGCTAAGCTGGAAGAAAGATCGCTGAAAATCACAGTTTCTTCCGACTTTTGATCGTATATCCCCGTTAAAATTTTATCCTCCTTTACTCGCATCGTTAGTTTATTATTCTGGGATCCTTTATATAGCTTTTTATACCTGTAGCCAGGTTGGACGCCTAGTTGAAAGACGGCGCCAACTTGTCCTGTCGTAAAGAGCTCATTGGGTTTTTAAAACATTTACGCCATACCCTCCTTCTCTACCGCTCTCGGTCGATCACTGCTTATTTGATCCGCCACCTATGACCCCCACAGTAGCTTCAGCTATGCCTTGTTCCAGAAAACCTATCAGTATCGCCATCCAGTGATATTTGTTGCTTGCAGCACAACGTTGTTTCCAAAGTTGGAGTGTTTCTGTGTGCGCGTGCGCTAAAGCCCCTGTTCTGTCCGACTCAAAGAGCGTGAGGTTCCTTTCTCTGTGCGCTGGCACAAGCAGATACATAAGAACTGATACCACTTCCACCAGCACAGCATCTTTCTTCCTCCGTAGAGGACGAAAAAATTAGCTATCGCCATCAGCAGCTTGTGTCTCATTTCACTGGATTCACCGATGTTAGCCGTCAACCTGCTCAGCGATCCAAAACTCTCAGAGCCTTATAGCATACCTAACGGACGTGCTTTCAAAAGTTCAGTATAGTGTCTAGACTCACTCTCAGATACTTTACCGATTTATTGATCTGGAGCTTTTTGGAGCCCACTGCCATCAGGATGAAAGTCGGTATCCTCCGTTTTGTCAGCGTGATGATCTGTGTCTTCGAGAGCACCAGCTGCAATCCATGGTCGGTCATTCACCATTTCACCCTCTTCATGACTTGATCAATCATAAATTGGGCACATCCGGCATTTCTAGAAGTGATTACTGCTGCCAGATCGTCAGCGCAATCCATGAGAAATACATCCACTGGCATTTCCAGGCGCAGCAATCTATTGTAAACGATATTCCAGAGGTAAAGACTGAAGATAGATCGCCGTGATAGACCTGAGGTGAAACGCCGTCTCCAAACACCTTCATCGGAGAAATGAAGTATGCTGATTCAAGTACAATAGATTTTATAATGATTTGTTTTGCTCAATAGCATGTGGAGATGATTCGTTGATGGTCATTTAAATATATGTTTTGTGGATGATTATTTTATTATATGATTATGTGGATAATATTTTTTTTGCATCCTTACGTGCATGTCTATTAAAAAAAAAATTGAATGCATATGAATATCTAGACACAAACATATATATGAAGGTATATATAGTCATATGGATATATATATATACAATTTTGTGTCACCACTATATCTGAACGGAGTAAAAAAAACATCATTATAAGTGTGTAAAATTCATTCACTTATCGCCTTAGCTCTGCCTTCAAAAAACTGGATTTGAGTTGACTTGACTCCTGAAATCTAAAAACGCATGGACGCGTGGACGCATGGACTCATGTCTAAAAAAGGCTTAAAAGAGATTATGCGGTTTATAAAAGAAAGTAGATGGTTTAATGGAGAGGTAAGTATAGTGGCATCACAAAGAGCTTCTTTTGTGCCTCCATGCATTTATCGGCAGACCTCATTTCATCCTACCCCCATATTTCCATCATAATTTTTGGGCAAGTCCAGAGTATGCAGCACTTGGACTCAAGAAAAACGAAGGTAAGCGTATCATTAACCACCAAGTTCAACAAAACCAATAAAAGCAACGACTTATTAGTTTAGTTGAACTTGGCAAAACGACTGGCAACAAACAATAAAAAAACAAAACCAACAGCATACTAAATAATTGCATGGGACGTCAAACCCACCACAAAAGCGCTAAAATGGCTCTTTCAGGCATAACAAACGAAATGTTTAAAATGATCCCCGACGTGAAAAAAAATTAGAGATTCATTGGGCTTTTTCGTTCGTGGACATGAGCAGTAGTTTTTGTTGAAGAATAAAAACAAAAGCATTCTTTTCTAAAATAAGATATAGACAGTGTGGAGATATCATTGAGAAAATCAACAACAATCTTTCTGACAATACATATTAAAAGTAGACTCCTATTGGTGAATGATGTTTTTTAGACTTGCTAATACCCCAGCAAGTTTTTTACGCATCACGGAGTGTACATTTGCTAAAACTGCTTGGTAAATGTAGACGACATTATTACGATTCAAAAAAAGTTTTTTTCGATACTGTGGGCTACGAACCTAAAACTTAGTTCATAATTTAAATATTTGACACACATTGTAACCACAGATGATGTTAAAGCAGATATAATAGGTATAGAGGCTGTAAAAGGTTGGTTAAATATAATGGAAAGCACTAGCCATTTTTATGGATTGTGAAGAAAGGAAACAAAATGCGTTGGCGGCTCACTTGGTTCACCTTAACAATATCACAACAAAAACGTATGAACGATTGGATCATTGTGTTCGCGTTCGAGAAAACGTAAAGGATATGTGCCATAAATGTCTCATCTGTCCCTCTGTCATGGATCAAAAACGAAGAATAAGACGGCAGATGTCAACACAATCATTCTTGCTCCTTTTTACAGCCCAAGTGGAGAAAACAATATAACTAAGTAGCTGCAAACTCAACGGATGACCGGAGGAGCGCCTCAAACCCAAGCTATAAGACAACTATGGTAGCAGAACAAATTATCTTGCAATTAATCAATAAGAATAGCGTACTACGAAAACTAAAAATTTCAATGTGGAAGTTTACGGTAAAGTATGAGACAAGCATCTAGCTAAAGCAGTTGAAGATAATTTCATCATTCCACTTTTTATAGTGGTTTTTAGGACAACAGAGTACTTATCTTTGGGCGAGGCTCAAGCTATCTTTAGAGATTTTAAAGAGGGTAAATGCTATTTGCTTCTGGAGCAGCTTCAAACAATTTTCAAACACGCAAGCGAAAAATGTTGAGCCAAATACATCGAATCGTTGCAGAAATGAACAAAAGGTTCGATTGAATTGGTACGACTTAAGCGCTAATTCATCATTTCAACAAGAAAATCTGGCCTGGTAGTACAGCCCACCCACAGATTAAAGCTCAAAAGTTGGTTAATTGATGTTGTATACGTATACAAGGACATTAAAGGGCCAGGGGTACAAAAAATAATCTGTCGGCGATCCTACATACGCCATAGGAAATGCAACGAACAAGTAGCTAGAAAAAAGAAATTATGCTATGTTTAGCAATAATAAGTTTAGATTCCCTCACTTATTCAAAATTTGAATCTGTTAGCCGATATATGGCGTTCATTATGAAAAATTGCATTGAACGTACGTGAAATTCTAAGTTTAAATTCCGTTCATCGAATAATTTTTGTACACTTAGTTGGGTTAACTTAACAAATCCATATGAATAAAGATTACAGCTGAAACGAAAGTCGTGCAATTAGTTGTGCTATTAGTTGTGCTATAAGTATTCGAATTCATGCCAATCGACAAAGGCGATATAGAAACAAATCAAACTTCAGTAAGCTAATGACGTATCTCAAATGAGTCGCAGCTCGAATATTCAAAAAAGCATTCGAAAAATGACTGAAGGACGAAGACTGATAGAAACCAAGAAAATAGTGGGTAAAAAAGAATCAAAAGCCGATAAAAAAAATTAAGATTGGATTATGTACCACCTTGTCTCGTTTTGCGAGCATGATACCTGCTGCGCGGCAAGTGAAGTATATTTACGGGACGAACATATTTAAGACGGCAGTAATATCAGATGTTTGAGTGGACAACGGTAACAACAACAAAATCGTACAATAACAAATTCGGTTAAATAAATAAATAAATAAGACGGTATGAACCCTGAAACACGTGAAAATGGTTTCAAACTTTAAACAATGAAAACATACCACTATAATTATTGATCCATAATTAGAAATTCGATCATAAAGACGAAATGTTTTGTGGGCTAATATCTAGATTATATAAACTATATTTTCAAAAACGAGACTTATTAATTCTAACATATAGCAACCATTGCAGATATATTTAATTTTATTTAAAAGCTAAAGGAAGAAAATAATTTTTAAAAAAGCTATGAAAAATATTTGAATATTATTAAACGCACTAACAAAACAATCAACATAATTCATCAGTATTGTGTTTTTCGTGTCATCACCACACACAAAACTAAGATACCTATGGCATTCCAGCTATTTTGCTATCATCGATAAATTTTGACAAACAAATATGTTTGTATTAAGGAAATGCTCGAGCCACCACCGATGCTGCACATGTGCCGCCGCATGCTGATTCGAAATAAAGCACCGGGAGACAATAAATACCTGTGCCATCTTGGAAGTTTTTGATTCATTTCATCAGATTATTTCAATGATGAGCCCACCAAGGAAGCGTTCACCTAGCGATCGCTCGTATACCACCAACCTGTACTTTACATGAATTCACAAAACGAACGCTGAATACTATCTACCTAAAATCAATAAATGTCGACGACAAATCAACAATAGCCTAACTCGTATTTAACGCTGCGGTATAGTCTTCATTTACCATCTTGCTAAGGACCAAGCGAATGAGTCTATTCTGTAAGTGCACACATATTGCAGCAATCATGCACTCTGCCTGCACTTGCACTCGCAGCACTATGCACCACCATCAGCTAGTCAAGCATCAGGTTCCATAGAACAGACCACCTGATCAGCAAAAGGTGAACATGCGTGTACATTGAATTACACACATTTGTCTAATACTACACACTCTACATTATAGATATATTTTGAGAAAACATCTTCAGTATATCTTGACCTCGGAGGTCATGTATTCATAAATGCCTGTGTTTTGTTTTAATTTTGTTTTGATATGTTTCACGCATATATGCATCGTGGGATGACTTGGCCAGGTAAGGTCTGATCTGGCAGTACAGTAGAGTACATGCCAATGCCTAGTGATTATGGCGATGTTGAGACACATGTGAACATTACAGATCCAAGCAAATTATTTTCTGTGAATCATCTAACGATGAACAACACTAATTATTTGTGGAATAGCTGAGATAGGGGACAACTGAAAACATATAAACTTCGAAAGTGAATCTACTTGAAGGTAGACAATTTAGAATTCTTCAGGAGGCTTTGTAATTTAGATTGACAAGTGTCTGTCAAAACTTCACTCAAACCATAAATTTGACTCGCAATTTTGAAAGAAGTCAGATGTATAGCATATATGTAACAAATGTTTAGCATCTTCAATAAACTTCAAACTAAAACTATGGACAATTTAATCCAAATTCTTTCCAGACAATGAGAACTTCTTGGCTAAGATATTTGAACTTCCTATTCTCTTGCCATTTTATTCTCAATTAATATACGAATGTCTTCTTCAATCTATTCACTATTCTTATCGCTGAAGCATCATCGTGCAATTCACAGCAAAAATTTTCGCAATCGAACTGGACACTGAATATGCATACGCCACAGCATTCTAATATCATTTCTAACAACATTAAGCCTCGATTACACACTTAGCGAACATTTTGTCAGATCATTCAACAAGACAGTCGTTGAAGCATTTTGCAAGACATCAAGTGAAGATCTTGTTAAAGGATACCTATTATCGACCTACACAACATGTATATCTGCACATTTAAACTTCGCAACCTTCTGCATGTGAAATTTTGGTGGTAAAATCGTGGTAGAATTTTGTCTGTGCAGAAACTTTTTTAGAAATACCTTGTACCGACCCATAGGCATGCATCTTGTCCGATATGATGCATCTTGTCTATAATTTCGTTTGCAAACCAAATCAGTTTGTAAATATCATCGGAGGCACCACCAGATCTGTTTTGAAATGCATTTGACTCAATACGTAAAACCGACAGGATTTGGAGCGCCTTCGAGCTATGATGAGACCCTCATATACCTTCATAAAACAGGTGAAAACCGACGAGGAAGCCATTCACACTCTCGTGCTTGCCAGATTTAGGCCTGTGAAAAACAGGCAAGAATAGACAATATTTGCGATATCTCAGCGAGAGTGTAAATTCGGCATTAGATGTTGCCCTTGCCAGTGTGGTTTTGTTCAGTGAAGCACAGTGCAATTCTGTTCGCAGTTAAGGTTAATACTTATCATGTTCCTGTTTGCGAAGAATTGAGTGGTTTATTTATGACAATAATATTCTTATGGAAAATTTACATTTAAACAAATTTAATAAGCTCGAGTTTACGAAGGTGCACCGACAGAGAGCGAGAGAGAGAAATACATCGATAGCAACTACAGCAAATGTACCAAAACTCAATGCAAAATGTTTACTGTTTTCTCATTTGTCATATTTACTATTTTGCTTATTATCATACACGCGATGCAACATCAACGACGACCGCGAAGAAAACCAAAACGCAATTGCACTGACAAAGTCGCATTTGTAGAACCGAACCAGTCAAGTTCGCAATGTTTGCGGATACAAATATGTTTATTTTTATTAGTTTGTGACTGTTGATGTCATTCGTTAGTATTTCTGAAGAGTTAGCGGTATCTGCAAGATTCGGAGCAATTGATTTGCGGAGAATATACATTAGTAATGGGCAAAATTAGCACACTTTACTGTGCTAGTACACTTCACCCACAACACTTCAGGGTGCTGCACACTCCCAGCACACTGTGTGAGTACATACCATAACCACCTCGCCCAACAGAGTACATGTTCGAACGAAAGTACAGTATGCACAGTGCTGAATTAAACTCATTTATTGCAACTAGATATGCTCTTGTTATTACAGCAATCATGGATTCATTTTTGATTACCAATAAAAATTTAACAAAACTACATTAGTAAACGAGAATAATAAGATTAGCTTATAATGAACTGACAAAAGTTTGTTTTTAATAATTTGAAGTAGAAAAATAAAAAAAAAACATCCGTAATAAAAACTGACTTTTTTCCACATTATTTCGTTATTTCACAAGATTATCGTTAATGTTATTGCACCACCTGCAGGAAGAAAATTATACAAAATCGAAATTCACGATTGTTGCCTAGATGTTACATTCACATATCGTCGCTGTGAAATCAAACCGGCATATCTGCGAAAATTGAGTTTTTGAGTTTTTGGTATCAAAAAATTCCTTATTTTCCCCTCTATTTTTATGTCGCACCGGCATATCGTAAAGTTGAATAAAAACCCGTCTAATGGTGTTTTGACGCTTTGCATTCACGTGGAAATAGCCCACATGCGAAAACTTTAAAGCGCTCTAGTGAAAAATGTGTATTTTGCAGATATGCCGGTTTGATTTCACAGCGACGATATGTATATGTATATTTATATATATATATATATATATATATATATATATATATATATATATATATATATATATATATATATATATATATATAAATATATATATATATATATATATATATATATATATATAAATAAATATATATATATATATATATATATATATATATACAGTGGTGCCTCGCATAACGAACGCCTCGCACAGCGAACGCTGCACACAACGAACTTCCTTTTCGTTCATTTCACGATTCATACAACGAACTTCGCTTCACACAACGAAGTCGCCCACTTCACACGATCACTGCCGATTTATTGCATGCATCCGCGCAGGCAGTCGTTAGTCACTGAGCAGTACGCTTAACTTACGCACGTGTCGCAGCAATCGTTCATCATTACAACGAAGTCGCCCACTTCACACGATCACTGCCGATTTATTGCATGCATCCGCGCAGGCAGTCGTTAGTCACTGAGCAGTACGCTTAACTTACGCACGTGTCGCAGCAATCGTTCATCATTACAACGAAGTCGCCCACTTCACACGATCACTGCCGATTTATTGCATGCATCCGCGCAGGCAGTCGTTAGTCACTGAGCAGTACGCTTAACTTACGCACGTATCGCAGCAATCGTTCTTCATTACGAATTAAATCGCACACGTATCACGGCAGTCGTCCTTTTAAGATAAACTCAACATTTTTTTTATATGATGGGTTCTAAAAAAAGCAGGAAGGTGATTTCTCTTGAAATGAAACAGGAAATAATTAGAAGGAGTGAATGTGGGGTAAAACAGTGTGACCTCGTCAAAGAGTTTGGCCTCAACAAGACCACCATTTTCACCATTTTGACAAACAAGGATGCAATAAAATCAGCCAAAGTAGCCAAAGGAGTATCAAAACTATTTAATGAAAAACATAGATCTTCAATCCACGAGGAAATGGAGAGGCTATTAGCGATTTGGATCAAGGACAGGCAGGTGAAAGGTGACGTAACAACCCAAGATATTATCTGTCACAAGGCCAAGATAATTTATGAAGATCTAAAGAAAAACATCCCTGGAAGTAGCAGCAATCAAGATAATAAAGAAGATTTCAAAGCCAGCAGGGGGTGGTTTTTTAGATTTAAGAAAAGGTATGGAATCCACAGCGTTAATATGCATGGTGAGGCTGGCAGTGCTGATAAAAAAGAAGCAGAAAAGTTCTCTATTAATTTTCAAAAATTTATTATGGATGAAGGATACTGCCCACAACAAGTGTTCAATGCCGATGAAACGGGTCTTTTCTGGAAAAGAATGCCGAGCAGAACCTTCATTACAAAAGAAGAGAAGAAATTGCCAGGACACAAAGCCATGAAGGACAGACTTACCCTCATGATTTCGTCTAATGCCAGCGGAGACCTCAAGATCAAACCTCTATTGGTTTATCACTCTGAAAATCCAAGAATTTTTAAGAAAAATAACGTTATTAAGTCCAAATTGCCCGTCCATTGGAAGTCCAATCAAAAAGCCTGGGTGACCCAAGTTATCTTCAACGAATGGATTCTGGAAACCTTTGCTCCTGCCGTGAAGAAATTCTTGTTGGAAAAAGAACTGCCGCTCAAAGCCCTTCTGATACTTGACAATGCCCCTTCTCACCCAAAAGACCTAGAAGAAATATTGCAGGAAAATTATCCTTTTATCAAGGTGCAGTATTTGCCACCAAACACCACATCCATTCTCCAGCCAATGGATCAGCAAGTTATTGCGAACTTTAAAAAACTCTACACTAGAGCCCTCTTTAATAAGGTGTTTGAAGAATGCGAGTTTGGTGGAGACAATATGACTATCCGAATGTTTTGGAAGGAGAAATTTGATATCCTTTTGGCAATACGACTTATACAGAAGGCCTGGGAAGAAGTGTCACAAAGGACCCTCATTTCTGCTTGGAAGATGCTTGTGCCTTCGTGGATTCAGGAAGAAGCAGTAGTTGATGACACAGAAGTGGTGAAGGACATCATCACAGTGGCCCAAAGGTTGGAATTAGAGGTAGAGGAAGAGGATGTAGAGGAGCTTATTGAGGAACACAAAGAAGAGCTGACAACTGAAGAGCTCCAAACACTTCTGGCCCAACAACAGGACAATGCTCAAAGGGAAGCGTCATCTGATAACGAGGAGCAACAATCAAACAATCAACCAATTCCAACTGCTGACATCAATAACATCCTGGTCAAATGGAAAGCAGTTCAGGAGTTTACCAATGCCCACTATCCGGATTCCGCTGAAGCAAACAGGATCAACGACCTGTACTCCGATACTCTTGTCCATTATTTCCGGCAGATGTTGAAGAAAAGAGAGAAACAAACGACTTTGGACAGATTTTTCACTGCACCATCGGCCAAAAAGCGGAAAATGGATGAAGATGTGCAAGATTCGATTATTTCTTAAAATTAAAAAATGTGTGTTTTTTTCATTATGTTTTTAGATGTATCTAAATAAAAATAATAACAAAAAATTTATCTTTTTTTTATGTCATCTTACCATATTTTATGCCACAGAACGAATTATTTTTTTAACATGTATTGTTATGGGAAAACTCGTTTCACATAACGAACTTTTCGCATAACGAACTTGCTCCTGGAACGAATTAAGTTCGTTGTGTGAGGCACCACTGTATATATATATATACTAGTGATGGGCGATTGCGAGATGTTTTAACAATCGAGATAGTCGCAATCGGCGCCACAAAACAATCGAGATAATCGCAATCGAAAGAATCGCAATCGATGCGCCAAAACAATCGACAGAACAATCGAGACGATCGGAATAATCGAGAAAATCGAGACAATCGAGAGAATCGAATAAACATCTCGCCATTGTAGCAATTGAGAGAATCGAATAAACATCTCGCCGTCGTAGTTATCGAACTAAACATCTCGCAATAGGTCATTCGGTCGGTCAAGTCATCGACAATCAGTTGACGGCAATTGAGTCAGTCATAAAGCACGTTTCGTTGGCGCAGCCAATAAAAAAATGTTCAAATATTTCAGCAAAAATATTAAGTGTTATTATTTGATCAAACTGCAATTTTTTGGGAAATATTGATGCATAAAAGGATATGTTTATCTTAAGTTAAAATCAAGATATCTTTAGCTCTTTGGTGGCGGTGGCCATGTTAGTGTATAAGCACACCAGTATACACCGTACGCTTGTAAAACCGCTTGTGAAGAATAGATTTGAATGGATTGGATATACTATTAAGTAGATTTTTTTACGTGTACATACATATGGAATGTAATGATCAGATATGCATGGGAAATTTATGGCTAGCATTTATCATGCATAAATGGCTTTTAGTTTTGCTAAAACCATTAAGTCTGATCAAAGTGTATGATCAAATATTATAAGAAGTTGAGTTATGCCATGCTTTCAAGTATGTTAAAATAAAATCTGCTTTTAAACAGTGCAGTTTGAAAGCACATCAAGTATCGAGTATTTTCGTACTTGCGAGTATTTTAATCTAATATTCAAAAAGTTTTTAGGGCAAAAGGAGCTGAAATCGGCAAATTTTGTGTTAGAGTGGTTTCGGACATAACGGGCCAAAACCTATTGCTGTGATACAAGCATTTCGGTTTTGCAGGGGAATAAGGGGTTTTTTGGCCATAGTTTGGCAAAAACTGCCTTTACCGCGCTTTTGATGATTGAAAGTGGTCGGGTGTACAATAGTGATGTTATAAGTACGAAAAACATTTTTCATAGGGGAAATTGGGCAAAACCGTCCAATTTTCCCAATTTTTTTTATAGTAATATGCTCATTTTTTTTTATTATTATTATGATAATTATTTAACATTTAAATACATAATTAAAGATCACTTGTAAGTATTTGGTACGGATTTTATTTTATGCCATTTCGTTTACGCCATTTAGAATTCGAAGCCATTTCAAAGCCAATAAGTTTTTAGGATTGATTATTTTGGGCTATACTACTCGGGCCTTTTCTAGAAAAATTTCGAATGCATATAAAAGACGAGTTTATATTTACGCACCATTTTCTAAAGTATTGATCAAATACCTCCAAATGCACTTTTACAATACAAAGTGCTTTTCTTGAATTCCTTTCATAAGCGTATACTAACATATCGTCTGCATAGAGGATCGCTTTTGACAAATTGGGATGTGTTCGCCTATGAAGGAAGTCAAAAAGATATATATTATTCAATTTAGGCCCCAACATAGACCCTTGCAGCATTCCGCCATTCACGTCAGCTGGATAAGAAAGAGCATTTTTGATGCAGACCGTTAGCTTTCTATCAGACATGTAATTATGCGAAATCCTAGAGACCTAAGTTGAATTTTGTAAATGCGATAATTTGTACTAGAAGCCTTTAGCCTAAAAAGAGTCGAAAACCTTTTGTACGTCCAAAGTGCTTACCAAAGTGCTTCTTTGCGTCTGAGGTTATCAATTATCTCATGTTGGAGCATCAAGAAGACGCGCTCCAGAGAGTGCTAGCTTTTAACACCAAACTGTTTTTCGGGAACAACAGAGTTGTTGTCGCGGTGTCTCTATGCTGTCCGAGGCAGTATTAAAGTTTACAAATAGGATGCTGTGTGGGTGAGATAGATCTACTTGGGTGAGAGTGCAGAAAAACACATTTTGAACTGGATAAAACAGGAGCTCTAGCACACTCCCATACGCAAACACTCAACTTTGACAACAACATGGGAGCGCAAGCAACAAAGGCTACTGAACTAATAGGTCTTTTGGACCCATTGGTCAGCCGTGGCGAACTCCTAATGGGCTACGGTTACTTAAAAGAATGAGCCAGGTGCTAGTACTGTGTAGATGCCTACAACGCGCATTCTTTGCGTGCATTGGAACGCAAGTAACGGGTAACTTTTGGCCATCTGCAACATGAAATGTCTATAAATAGATAGTATAGTGAAATATATGCCATGGATTTGTTCAACATATTGGGCTATCCGCTCTTCCAAGACAGAGGAGAGTATTTTATTTTCTGAAACAATGTTATTTGCCTATATTTGCTTCACTTTGTGAAATCTCTTGTCTTATATATAGAGCATATTATGTTTTTTGCAGAATCTTCTTACAGATTTTCATACTACCGCTCGTACCTTATAATTTTGAACATTGCTGGGTGTAAGGCAGACCCGCCATAATAAGTCAACTCACTGAATGTAATCTGGTTGATGGCTCTTTATGTCCGTTCCCTGCTTGGTGGGGGTAGCATGAAGTTATCTTCGTCGATGAAAAGAGCCTCCGAGTCTTCAGTGAGCTAACCGTTTTACATTTCATTAAATTGTACTTTCCATCATGTCAAAATGACTTAATTATCTTAGATCAAATTCTACTGTTTTCCTCATAGTATACGTACCGTTTCCTTACAGTATGGGTCTAGTATGGGTTAGTAAAACTACGCTACGTTTCGAACTATTTGGTGTAGCTTCCATGTCAGATGAACTTTTTTGGGTCACTATCGCATCGGATCTTAGTCTCTAATTCTCGCCATTTCACAGATCATATTCTTCTCGCAGGCTGCATTCGTCTGTCTGTGAAGTCCCTTCTCCGTTTTTCTGAGTTCTTTATGCTCCTGTTAACGTACCCGAGTTATGCAAGATTGCTACATTTTTTGATATGCAGCACTCTAGATTGGTCACCAGGTGTCATTAATCAACAAAGCTGACGCTCCAGCTTCTGCGACTACCAGCTGAGATGGTATCAGCAGCACTAAGTACAGTATTCTTAAGGCGTGGCCATTTCTAATCTACGCCTGTCATTTTGGCTCCTGAACAAAGCGTACATACCAAAGATAGTATGGAAAGAACGGTATTGTGCGATATTTGCCTGATTGCAGAGACGGGAAGGAAGTGAAGGATTTGCCATCAACTGGCACCCAAAAACAGCCAAAGACAAATAAGTTCACTTTAACATATGGAAAAGTGAGAGAAACATTTCCCAAATGACAGGTGAGAATGTACATATTCTAGCTGACAGGTGAGAACATGTTGGCGTGTGTATAATTCTATAAAGAAACTGTAAGCGCAGCGAACATTCGCTGGCAACAAACGAAATGGTATGTTGTGGATTGCACAAAAGTGTTGGAGATATCTTTTTACTCGCCAAATGGTAGCGAAAGTAGTATTCAGTGTTAGCTATCTTATTGTTCACCATTTTAATACTCAAAATAGGTTTGAAGCAATTCAATATTGCACAAACCGTCATTCGTTACAAGTCTTTTTGACAAAGTACATGTACTTTGCCTAGTGAGAATGAGAAACGTATCTGATCGTAGTAGAGCTGCCTGGCGAGGTACTTTCTGTCTTTTTTCAACTTGGACTTGGATATTGCCTTCTATTTCTTGCAATTAGTGGGGAAATATCGCAAATTGTATAGCGAATTACGTTCTTTTCGCGCTATCTTTAGCATGTACGCTTTGCCCTGGACTACCGAGCTCTTTCAGAACGAGTTCTTACCCGATAACATAACTATTAATGATATTCTCGTCTCGTCATGGAGGGCAGCTGTGTTGATTTGACATACCAACAAAATAGATTATGTTGGCGCCTAGGTGCGTTTGTGCCGCCATCAGGCTCGTGTAGTATTGGCCGCGGATCATCTATTTCATTACGAGTGACTCCAGGAAGTGATACCAAAGTGGTCTTATATACATCCTCACGTAAGAGCCTGGAATTCGCAATGACTAAGTTCTTCGATACTGCAAACTTTGGGTACCTACATTTAGTGTGAATACCGACTCCTGAACTATTTTTCAGGGAATATTCCAAGGATGATTTTTAAATCACACCTTGCGCAGCCATTGAAGGACTGCTTGATATGCTCATAGTATCCTTCTTTTTTGTGATCCGTAGACTCCCTGTAAATCCATAAAGCGATCAAACATTCTAAGAGAAAAGCCTCAAACCTTTTAGCCGTTTTCGTATGCATGCCCGTCGTTGTAGTATCATTCCAGTTCAAAGGCTTGTTGTTCGGTTTCTAATGGTCGCTTCGGAAAAATTTTGTGGAAGAGGTTACCGGCCTCTTATCAACCTGATTTGGAAGGGACTAGTCTGATCATATCAGTCAACCTATCCTTAACGATACATAGTACCCAGTAGTCACTTTTGAGAGATTTTGAGTATACTTCCATACTAAATAGATACGGCAAGTGTCTAGTTTAACATACTACATGCCATTTTTCCTATTTAGCTGATGGTCTGCAGCCATATGCTCGTTAAACCTCAGATAATATTGCGAAATAAACTCACTAACGATCTCCACAAACCTCTTTGTAACCTCATCGAATGTGGCTCAAATCAAACTGCAAAAAAGATTATTTCACATGAACTTAGTATAAATTATTAATCTAACATTTATGAATCATTTCGCGACTCTGCAATACACTGAGCATAATGTAATTGCAACTAAAACTAACCTGAATTGTATGCACGATTATGTTTACCCAACTAGTCCACCAACACCACCACACCATCGTCATGCGACCCATCGTCATCACCAGCTCATCATCACACACCGATCAGCGTAATATATGGAATAAATGATTTCGAGCAGTGCTGTCAGATAGGCGCTGCGGCTTACCTCCAGACAATTCCTATTTATCCCTAAAATTACCTTAAGTAGCCATCGTGACGTCATTTCCGGGAAAATTTCGGCATTCTCAAAAACCAGGTTATTTAAATGTAAATTTTTATAAGTTTAAGACTCCCGTCACATGAAGCAAACTTTTTTTAAGGTGAGGTGAAACTTTCCTCCGCTCATCCTAATCTTTCGGGACTAATTTTTTCCTGGGTGCGTTAAGTTTTCGCTCAGAAAAAAATAGTCCCGAAAGGTTTATTATCGACGGAGTCACG
Organism: Nemotelus pantherinus; assembly: GCA_963978885.1. Classification (NCBI taxonomy): domain Eukaryota; kingdom Metazoa; phylum Arthropoda; class Insecta; order Diptera; family Stratiomyidae; genus Nemotelus; species Nemotelus pantherinus. The sequence continues at coordinate 111,491,736 of OZ022263.1, read as the reverse complement.
AGAGAGACAGTACCATGCATAGATATGAAAGAATATGGATACGAAATGGCTATCCGTGTACCCGTAGGTGAATGCGCCTTTTTTAATACACGCACAACACTGCTCTCTCACAAAAATTCTGCTCAGTGCACCCCTTTCTACCGCACTCACACCCGAAAAGCCTTAATGCTGTGTCTTAATGCTGGGAACCCCAGCTCGGTGTAAAAGCGTGCAACGGGCAACACAAAAAGAAACGTCAATGTCGGTTTGATTTGTGTCGGCGATTCAGAGCATTGACTTTCTATCAAAATTTATAAAATAAAATTCGGAAATTTTTCGGTGTATTCGGTGGAAACGTATATCTACGTTTGTGCGCAAATCATTTGTGTCGGTTTCGCGGATAAATTAGTGGTAAAACATTATAAAACAGTGCGATAATGAAGTGCCGCGTTTCAGGCTGCAAAAGCGGCCACCGAAGTACTTCGCAGAGGATATCGTATTTCGGGTTAGTAAAAATAACCTTTGGCTTTAATTTAGGATAGTTTTTGTGTGCAATCATAGTTAATTTCATTAACAAAAAGCATTCTAATCTCCACTCGCCGGTTTTGGTAAAGAAATGTCAAACGACGTTCAAAATGGCGATCTCTCGTGCTTTTGTTACCATAAGAACTGTGTAGGGCACACACCAGTACCTCATTCTCACACCAGTAAGCAAAAAGTCGAAAATTGGCACATTTCTCTCGGTCGATTTCTAATCCATTCTCTCTTATATCTGTGGTACCATGGGAGGCCGACGAATGCGACCAATCACAACACCGCATTCCGTAATCAATTGACATCATTTTTTTCGCTCACTTTTCGAAGTAAAAATGATCGTCTTTCTACATCGGTCATTTCCATTTTTTATTCACACCGTGTCGCTTGACGGCCTTTTTTTGACGATTGCATGACGCGTTATTTCATGGCCTCGCATCTTTAACGGGAGCCAAAGGAATAAGGACTGAAGGATTCATTTAAAATCACAATAAAAGCATTTATATTTACACTGACAAGAAACAAGTATTGCATGTATTGCACATGCATATTGAAACATCCATTATGGAAAAATGCATTATCAAATTTCAAAATGCCCTAAACAAAACCCTGAATATTTTTTTTCCCTGTTTGTCCCCTGAAGTTTTTAAAATATCCCTAAGTCTAGGGTTAAATTCCCTCATATGGCAGCACTGATTTCCAGACAAGTCTATTCAACTAAATCAAATTTTCTTTTTGTGCATAAATTTGTAATTTTCTCGTTTTTTTGTTGCACTCGATACGGTTTGCGCTTGAAATGTGGGTGCAAATCAAATCGTAATAAAATCAAAACACGCGGATGGCGTGGAGGAGTCATCAACTGAAACGAAGTACAACATAGCACGACGTGGCCTTCAGCATTCATAATTGCAACCGAACGAGAGGAACTACGAAACAAAGATTTTGTGTATTGATGTTGCTGAAAACTCCCTTGCGCACTCAATACCATCGTAAATGGATCGAACTGTGAAAAGTTTCAGATCACAGCCCTCGTCACCCACTTCAAGCACCGGCGACAATGGAAAACGTATGATGACGAGGAAATTAGTTGATCAAGATTTATTGTTACACACACATCATTCGGCAATTTCGAGATGCAAATATGGTAGCATAGTTAACTTTATTTAGATTTTCGACGGTAATAATAGGTCGTATGTGTGAATTTCGTATTGAAATACTAAAGTTACGACAAATGTCGATTTGTGAAGATTAGTCAGCCCACACACGGTAAATCGAACATGTACCTATAAGTAATTCGAGACGATTCGTGGATTTTCGCGTGATGTGCTATAATTTTTTAATGAAATGGGAAGACAACTTTAGTTTTCAGTCAGCTTCACAAAAAAGATTGAGACATATTGGGTCAAACTAACATAGGACAAGAATATTCGGCGACAAATTGGCGAAGATGCTCAAATGCTTAAAATGTATTCTGAACCACATAACTTTATTCCGTGTTAAATGGGAGATGCCGTGAATAATTGCCTGTACGTTTATTGACATTAAGAGAGGCTGGCTAGCATGCTTGTCACAAGAAGATGATCTGGTACAATATTGAATTTATTAGCACGGTCAGAATGTATGAAAGAAAATGAAAATTGTAAGCATTAATAATTTTTAGTCTAGAACAGTGTTTTAAGGTGGTTGATTTCTATAAGGTTTGAGCCACATTGTTTTTATACAGCTTCCATCTTTTTTCATCATAATTCTAATTTTCATTTTTCTCTCAACGATACCGCATAGGTACTTTAATACAAAATCTTATTCAGTCACTGCAAACATTGCGATTCATTGGAAGTAAAGATCACTCAATAACCTTGAACTAAAATCTTATTATACATAACAACTAAGCAACGAGTCACTTAATTCAGTCTCATTTATTTTTCACTTGAATCTCAACTACCTCGATCCGCTTTTACATAAATACATACACGTATCACGAGACCAGGCTAAGCAATTATTTGGTTTCTTCTATTAAGTTTCAGTACGATCGTTTCAAGTATCATCGCTGCCACCCTCCTAATTATAAATTCATAATATTTCAAAGATTTTTGCATTCTACCTATTTATTTTAAGCTATTTCAGTCGATTACTAGAATCCCAAAGCTGCCAGCCAATTTACGTACCGAGTGTGTGGAAATAGAAATGGATAAAACTCCGTACAATAATCAGCCATAACTGAGGAAACCAGTTCAGACAAAAGCATCAGATGAAGCAGCGTTGCAGCAACACAACGCAGCACTGCTTGATAGATATCAACATTAATCTGTGATTTTTGCGACACAATTGCAAGGTTAATTGTAGCACACATTAAATGTCCGTTTGATCGGTAACTTCTTCTTGAAAAATTGTAGCTTAGTAATGCAACGTTCTAGATGGGGGGTTTGCGATGTGGCAATTCTTGCGGGCTTAAGTACATAAATGTATGTATGGATGGGGGCTAGGTCGGTAAGTTCGAAGAGTTGTTAAGTTGTTTAAGTTCGACTCGCCGAGATGCAATGACGAAGAAAAATGATGATAATAAAACTGAATATGATCATAAAATGTTAGTGCAATACGAACGTGTAATAATGCAATTTAACAATTCATGCCTGGTAATTAGCATGTTTTGCGGCATTTTGTTGGCAAATTGTAGATTTTTTGTTATTCATTGTTGTTTTTGTAGAGTTGTTAAAGTTGTTTGTTGCAGGTGAGAATTGTTGCCGGGCTATAAAAATGAGAAAATGTAGATGTGAATGCTAAAAATGTGTTTGATTCAAGAATTGTTTCAAATTTCGGTAAAGGTGTAGTTTTAGAGTCCATCCGCGGATTGGGTGGGGGGTTACTTTGTTTGATTCAGGGGGGTGTTCATATAACATCCCCATAAAATTTTGGCGGCGGTCACCCCCTGAGAAAAAGTTACAGCCCCCTAAAGTACGCGTATTTGAGGGAAAAGGAGTTAAATGAAATTGGGTGGGAGACCCGGAGGGAGTGGGGTGCTTGATTTAGGAGGGTGTTCATATAACATCCCCATAAAAAAATTTCGGCGGTCACTCCCTGAGAAAAAATTACAGCCCCCTAAAGTACGCGCATTTTCAACTTTTTTGCACATTATACTGCTATTATAATTAAAAACTTAAAACTCATAACGACTGCTATAAAGAAAGGAATTTATTTAATATTTAAATTTAATTTACAATAAAGTATGCAACATTACAATTCGCACACCCTAAAAAATGATTTGTGAACCATAATTTTAATTTTTAATTTTAATCAAAAAAAAAAACCAAAATTTCAGCATTTCAAACCCCGCACGGCACTAAACCACCCCGCGCGGGGGTGTGAAAGGGGGGCGTGGCGGGGTGGTGCTGGGGGTTGGGGGGCGGTGCGGGGTGGTTTAGTGCCGTGTGGGGTAGTGTCGTGCAGGGTCTAAAATATGAGAGATGCATAATGTGCAAGATCGTATGTAAAAAAGTTGAAAATACGCGTACTTTAGGGGGCTGTAAATTTGTCTCAGGGGGTGACCACCGAAATTTTTTTATGGGGATGTTATATGAACATCCTCCTAAATCAAGCAAAACAGCCCCCCACCCCCTCCGGGTCTCCCACCCCATTTCATTTAACTCCTTTTTCCCTCAAATACGCGTACTTTAGAGGGCTGTAACTTTTTCTCAGGGGGTGACCGCCGCCAAAATTTTATGGGGATGTTATATGAACACCCCCCTGAATCAAACAAAGTAACCCCTCACCCCCTCCGCGGATGGACCCTAAAACTACACCTTTACCCAAATTTCTTTTATAGAGGTAAAATCTTGCAATTGCTTAGGAGAGGTTTAAGATAAATATAAGAGCAAGCTAAATAGCCTGACAGCATAAAATTCATAATTTTACCGATTTATGATGTTGCGTTTGGAATTGAACTTTAGATCGCGTTGTTCATTTTTCCGCAAAATACTTGAGACCCTTTATTTAGAGGTGCCTGGTTCCCCTAAGCGCTCGGGACAGAAAAAAACCATTGCACACATGCTCTCAGTCTACCCTAGTTTCTAAGATCTCTTGACCACAATCAGGACCAATAAAAGTAAAAACGAGGCTATCTTCTGCACACACGCTGCATCCCAGCCAAACCATTGACATCAAAGAAGTACATACGCTTTGCATTCACAGATGAAAGCAAAATGGGCAATGGTCATCCTGACCTATAAGGTATATGAGTTATCCCACACTGAAAGAAAAATCTTGGTAAAATCAACAATTTTCCTTAGTTGTTTTTGCGTCAACTACGGGATATAGTTAAAACAACCATAAAAAAATAGTTGATTACTTTTATGCACCATGACGCATGGTTGATAAACAACGTCCGTGGTGCAAAAAAAGTAGGCAACCACAAACAATGGTATTCCAACAATATACACAGTACGGAATAGTAAATGACTTAAGTCTGTAGTGTGGAATTATGTTTGTTGAATTTAACAACTGTAGAATGGTTCGCTTACTATGAAAATTGTTGATAAAATGAAAGAATAAAAAAAAATGAATTTGGTTGGTGCCTTGGTTGCATTGACAGCGAAATCGTCGCTGCATTGTGATTTACCAAATTCGCGGCATTCACGCCTCCCCTGTGGCGCCGCTGCCGCAATGCCACTGTTATGTGTTTACAGCATCAACTGCATAAAAAGCGTCATACAACGTAATATAAAGGCTTCACAGCATAACATGAATATGAATTATATCGAACAGCAAACCGCACACAATTTTGCCTTCTATGATAGAATAGGAGTATGAGTATGAGGAGTATGAAAAATCAACAGTTTTCCTTAGTTGTTTTTGCATTAACTAGGGCTATAGTTAAAACAACCATAAGAAAATTGTTGATTACTTTTATGCACCATGACGCGTGGTTGATAAACAATTTCATTCGGAGCATGAAAACCATTCTACTTTGCGTAGAATAATTCCAAAGAAGTTGCTCACTGAATTACATTTGTTGAAATCAACTATTGCGAAGTAGTTTAAGTACCATAAAAACTGTTGATAATTCGAAACGTTGAAGTTTTGAGTGAATTGATGAATATTTTTCCATTGATCAACTATTTTTCGTGGTTATGAAACAATTAAAACAGTTGATTTCATGAACGTTGCGATATTTTTTGTATAACCAGAGCCAACTACTTTTATATCGTTAAATTAACTATATCAACATAGTAAAAATAACTATTTTCCGTAGTTCGTTTATCGATTTTGAATGAATCGTTGCAATACTATTAAAAATAGTTGAACCAACCAAGAGTTTTTCTTTCAGTGTGTATGTGTGGTACAACAATGCACCGGTACCCGAAGCAGATGCACTTTATTGAATCTGGCCACATAATTTAATCGTGATCTGCACTCTTGGACAATTTTCGAAGTAGTCAAGGAGCTACGTAGCACCAGCAGAGTGGCTTGGATGTCACTGCAAAAAGCGATTCGTTTTCTTTCCAATTTACTTCAGTCGCCCGCAGGCAGCTTTCAAGATAGCGAATATATCTCCTTGAAAAACAAAAACATGCTCTCTTTGAAAATGGGCGCGTATAGTCACTTCTGCTGAACAAAATCACCTCTTATGTTATCAAGAAGTCGAGTAAAGGCTTCGAGAAAGCAAGAAATCAGCTAGAATACTCTACAGTAACGGTGATAGGATACCTCCTTGAGCGGGTATTCATTTTTCGACTCCGTTCTCAAGAAGCAGTCGGATCCACCTTCCAACAGCAGGAATCTTAAATGCTGTTTTCTCAGCTTGATTTGTATCCACATTACTGGATAATAGTCTTTACCATAAGCCTCCGCAGCCTAACATAGCTCCTCAATGGGTACGCAGTTAAAATTCCTTTCAATGTCTATCCATTTGAAATTGCCCCCGCAACTCGAGAAACTAGAGAATAAAGGGCCGATTTGCTTGAACTTCCTTGCGGGTGCCCACAATGCTCACCATTCAAGGGGTTAGACATAAGTGCCTTAGTGCGTGTGTGCGCTTCAACAAGTCTCTCCAAGCATTTCAGCACAAACGAAGCTTAGCTGATTGGTCTAAAGTGTTATGGACCTGAATAGTAATTTCTCCTGAGCTCAGTTATAAAGACTACCTTAACTTATCGCCAAAATAATGAAGCATATCCCAAGGCCAGGCATGTCAAAAAAAATATATCTTTTAAATCTGAATCCAGGCGGTCAGTCTTCAGCCAAATAGGGGGAAGAACATGTAGTGTACGCAAATATGCACGTGCCGCAACTGTTCGGGCTGGTGAAAGTGTGATCCTTAACCTCCTCATGGTGGCCGCTGGTAACGATCCCCCGGAAAGAAGGATTGGCTAGTACCTTCTAAGTAAGGTTGGTGAGTGGTCGCTCTCCCGTAAAAAATTTGGTTCTGCCGCACACCCGTACAGCAGCCAGCTGTATGGGTTGTGTAAACGAAGGCCTCGCCTGTAACCGGCAGAGGGGTGCTCTTGTTTCTCTCCGCAGGGGTGACACGGAAGCCTGGGGACAGGTCTGGGGTGTTGACTATGGTGAAAGTCCACCTGCGGGGTTCTAGATCCAACACTTCACTTTGCCCGGCTCTCGAACCTGGCGAATCGCGTTCTACAGAGTAGTGAACTGTTAGACTAGGGGAGACACCTTGGCTGCCTAAACAGCAAGGTTCGCAGGTTCAGCACACTGTGAAAGTATACGGAACCCTCGGAAGGTCGTGGGGTCGTCTCTGCTTCGCGATCCGAAGCGAGAAAAGGACGGTCGGAGCAGTTCGTTGTTCCTATGGGGGCGGGATGTAGTGGGAGACAAAATGCTGGCGATCGCCTCGGTTGTGGTCCGAGAACGTAAAACCCAAACCTGAAACATTAACTAAAACAGACCAACGGATCAATCCAAAGACGCAAATAAAATCAAACTTCCCGCCAGTACTACCGGAGGGAAGTCACTAAAAACTGACCCCTTCAAAACTAGTTCAAAAGTGACGCAATCACCAACGTTGGGAGGCGAAACTGCTCAAGGTCAGACGATCAAAAGGTTGCGGGCCCTGAAACTAGATGGAGAACCCGCTCCGGGTTCTACTGTGATTCCGATGGACGTAGCGGTACCGCTTTGCAGGGCTGATAATCAGCAGTCTGGCCAGTCCAACAGAAGCGGCGGTTAAGTCGGCTTCTAGCAGAGCTGTCACCGAGAATGGAGGCAGCACGCTGAAAGGCTCGCAGGTCACCAGGAAGGAAACGGCGGCTAAGCCACTCAGCAGAGCTGTAACCGGGACTGGAGGTGGTGCCTCCAAAGATCTGCAGTCCACTGTGAAGGTGGCGGCAGCTGATCCTACCAAAGAGAGGAAGCGGAATGCCCAACGTTTCAGAAAGAGAGAGGCAAAGTGAACGGCCAGGAGTACGGTAACGCTGGTATCCAAAGGGAAACCCAAGGATACGCAACTGAAACGTACTGTAGCGGCAGCAACTAAACGCCAACGCTCAGAGGATTTAACCTCGCCGAGAGGTAAATCGACGAAGAGGTCACGACAGGAGACGGCAGTTCGTTCCTTTAGGTACGTAGCGGCTAGTCATCTTAAGCTGGCCGTCGTTGACAAACAGGAGCCCCTGGAATGGAGACTCGAGGATGACGTGGCCAAGGTGATTCTTGAACGGATCACCGAAGAACTCCTCATGTTTTCCATGTCAACGGAAGAAGGGTCACCTCGCTTTAAATGCTGCAACATTGTTCGCGGCCACATTGCGCTGATCTGCCGTGACGTCTTCTCGACGGAATGGCTTCGGTCTACCGCCCTTAAAATTTCTGAAAACCATCAAGGTTCGGACGTGGTGGAGGAGATATCCGTGCTTAAGCTTATTGCAGCGAAGGTGGCGGTGCCCCACTCGAACGCTTTGGATACTCTGTCTCTGTTAAAACGACAGAGCCCCGATCTGATAGTTTCAGTCTGGAGAATATTCCGGGCTGTTAAACTTAATAACCAATCGGCGCAATCTGATTTAACTGGTGCAGAATAGTTGGTGCTTGTGCTGGGGATTGATCGGGAGTCCGCGGATCAAGTACGGGTCAACAGAGGGCTGATTATCTTCGGTCTGAAAGTTGGAGCGGAGAAGATGACTGAGAGAAGCCGAAGTGCGGTTGGTCCAAGCGAATCTGCACCAATGTAGAGCGACGAGGGCCAATCTGCTTCGGCATCTTAATCAAAGGCTCACTGACATTGCGCTGATACAGAAGCCGCTTCTGTACAAGTATGCAGTTTGTAGATTTGGCGCCAGCCGCACAAGACAAAGGCTTGTATTGTCGCCAAAAAAGAGGTGAAAGCAATCTTGATTCCGCATATTTGTGATGGGGATACAACCGCAGTGTGCTTAAAGAGGAGGATCGCTGGTAGAGGCACGCAGCGGTGTCTGCTGCCGGTGGTCTATCAGCCCTACGAAGTGGATCCCATCATACCTGGACTGAGAAGATTGCTCACCACGAAATATGGCGAAGCACCAGCAAAAACGAGAGAGGCAGGTGTTTGCTAGAATATCTAATGTCAACCAACCTCAACATCCTCAACATAGGTAACAAACCTACATTTATTACTAGGAACAGGGCTCAGGTTATTTATATTACCCTGGCAACTCCAAATATAATGGAAAGCATCCATAGTTGGCAGGTTTCTAACCTGCCGTCGCTCTCAGACCACCAGTGGCTATGCTAGAATATCGGTTGTTCTGTTATCTCACCTAAAAAAGTATAAACCCAAGAACAGCACAATGGGAAGTTTACTCAACGAAAACAAATAGATACCTCAGCGCACTAGATGATCTGAATCTGACGAGTCCAGGACGACTTAACGAGTAGGTGAACCGATTAACAGGAATCTTAGTGTCAGCCCGTAAGGAAAAACGATACTATATGGTGGAATGGCGAACTCACAGAGGCTAGAGGTTGCAGACGAAAGGCGTTTAACAACGCAAGGCGTTCCGAAAACGTGGAAGACTGGGATCGATACAAGCAAGAGCTGTTGTTCTTCAAAAAGAAGATAAGACGAGCCATGCGCAACTCATCGAGGGAATTCTGTGAGAACATTGAAGGATGTACAGAGTCTGCCAGAATGAGGAAGGTCCTAATCGTTACCCCCGGCGTACCAACATTTTTGCAAAGGGAAAACGGGGATTGGGTGAAGGACCCAAAAGAATGCCTGGACATGCTACTGGAAACTCACTTCCCAGAATCAGCTTCCGCGGCACCGCTTGGGACGTAATTCGAGGAACCCACCGGGTGTCTGAACGGCTGATCAAGAAAGTAGTATTTGAGGTCAAAATTGAATGGGCTATTGGCACATTCCGACCTAACAAAGCTAGAGGGATTGATGAAATATCACTCATTATGCTTTAAAAAGCAGATAAAACCATCATTTTCATTCTGCAGCGTATTTTTACCACATGCCTCCGCCTCGGAGTAGTACCCGAGCAATGGACAAAAGCTAAGGTGGTCTTCATTCCAAAACCTGGTAGGTTCATTCATCACTATGTGAAGGACCTAACAACAATCAGCTTAACATCGTTTCGGCTCAAAACACAAGAGATGTTTGTTGCTCTGCACATCAAAAGCTCGATTAATGTCGCCAGACTCTGTGTTGATCGAAACGCGTATCTTGCGGGCAGATCAGTAGATACAGCGTTACACAAAGTTGTCGGTACAATAATAAAAACTTTACAGCAAAAGGAATTCATGTTTGCAGCCTTCTAAGACATTGAGGCGGCCTTCAATAATGTCACTGTTGCGAGTATCATCGATGCCTTGGTTCTGTATGGAGTGGATAAAACTCTGGCAAGCTGGGTATTGCACTTGCTCAAAAACAGGCAGAATCAGGCTACCATTTTGGAAGCCAAAGCGGAAAGAATAGTTGGAACCGGAACACCATAAGGAGGGACTATATCTCCACTTTTCTGGATCCAGACAGTCAACGAAATACTGAAGAATTTAAGGGCCAGTGGCTTTGAGGTGGTGGCGTATGCCGATGACATTGTGGTTCTTGTGAGAGGTGCGTTCCCACAAACTTTGTCGGACCTTATGCAATCGGCGCTGGACCAAATGCAATCGGCGCTGGCCAGAAAAGTCGGTCTTAGGGCAAACTCGACAAAAACCGAACATGTATTCTTCACAAGGAAGCACAGGGTACTGGCTATTGCCACACCTAACCTCAACGGATTAACATTGGAACTTGCTGATAGTGTTAAATATTTGGGCCTTTTACTAGACAGGAAACTGAGCTGGGGGGCTAACGTGAAGTACATAATTGGTAAGGCTCGCGCTGCACATTTCGCGAGCTGGTCTGCCAGCTCCAATAACTGGGGTCTTCAACCTAGGGCGGCCTATTACATATTCACATGTGTAGTCAGGCCGATTTTGGTGTATAGAGCGATCGTGTGGTGGAAGGCAGCGGAGAGTAAAACTAATATCAAGGAGCTTACAAGACTGCAAAGATTAGTTTGCATATGTATTACGGGCGCTTTAAGAACCGCCACAACGGCTGAGTTGGAAATGATTTTGGGACTCATGCTCCTAGATCGATTCATCTTTAGAATCGCAAGCTTATCGGCGATATGCGCTAAAAGTTCCGGCGTGGCAGTTGAGTCCATTAGCGGAATATCAACCAGATCAATGACGATTTGCGTCAACAGTAGGGCAACCATACTAGCTCTTGCGTCTTACAGATGTTCTTCAAAAACTGTTAACGCTTGCAGAGTGGCTCTCAGTGAAAGGGCAAGGCATATTGCTATCCGGATTATGTGGGTGCCAGGGCATAATGGAGTCATAGGTAACAAAAAAGCCGATAAATTGGCGAGGAAAGGCACAGGAGCTAGTGATAGCCCCTGCATCACTGTACCGCGGTCAATCGCTGACGCCACAAGCAAACTTGATGCCGCCATATAGGCCAAACCAAAGTTCGAAGGGGACAACAGGATGGACTGCAGGGTGGCTAGAACTTTATGGCCATCACCTGATCCAAGCAAAAGCAGGAAACTGCTCAAGCTCAGCATAAACTGCTTGAGAGCTACGGTCGGCTTGCTCACAGGGCACTGTCTTACTGCATCTCATGCAAGCAGAATAGGACTTAGATCCAGCAATTTATGCAACAGGTGCGAGATGGAAGAGGACACCACCAAGCACGCTCCTTGTGATTGTCCAGCCCTAAATAATAAACACCTCAGGATTCTTAGTTCTTACCACTTTCAAGAGTTAGCAGATGTGGCCAGTATCGTCACGTGGAGTCAGCTGATCCAGTTTGGCGTAGCGGTCACTTGGCAGCTCTAGCAAGCCAACGGAGGGTGGTAAATGGGACCAAACTGGTGGCCTAGTGCTAGCCGCGTTCCCAGCAGCCGTCTTCACTAACCTAACGTAAGTCTAACTCTAGGTGGTCCAGTCACTACCTATGCATCATCAGCTGGATTCCAACCAGGTCTGGCAATTTGAAATTTTCATAGGACATGATTACATCTCTGACCTTTTCGATGGCGACCATAGATCTACTTGTGTACCAACGTTGTTCAACAGACCTCAAGTAACCATGTTCCGATGATGCGAAACACGTTATCTTCAGTTGACGCGCTTTGAAACATGCAGAAGGAGCCTTGAAACGACACTAGGCACAAAGATATCAGCAAGAAATATGTATAGTGTTGGAGTCTCAAACTGCGTGGAATGGCATTGAAACAGCACTAAAAAATATAAACTGCAAACTGCGCTACGGCGAACGGATTAGGATGAAAGAAGAAGCAAAGACCATCAAAAGTAGCTAAAGGCTGATCAACCCCCGCAAAGTAATGACATATAAGTAGTCTCGTGGGCGGTATTGAAGAAAAAGGAAGTTGTTTTAGTCAGTAAAAGCTCGATATGTAAAATTTAGAGAGTAAAAATAGTATAGATAGTAAGAAGTTATTTAATCCAAAAGTATGTTCCCTTTGACGTTGTATTTGCTGCTGCCCCTACTGATGTATTGAAAGGTTGCATCGACTAAAGTGTATTTGAAGCATATTTTTTTAACAAGAAACAATAGTGCGTTTCAGCCTTCCATTTTTCCAGTGTAGCACGATCACCGCCGACAGGTCCCGGCTATTCTTGATCATGTTAGAAGTCTGCCTAAATTCCTTATGATTCAAAATAAAGCCTACCAAATACGGGCTGTGAGTACTGCGTACTCACTTCTTGAGGAACCTTCCAAGTTTCTATTCACCGAAATCCCACTCAACAAAAAATAACGATAAAACATACCTAAATATATGGCTTTTATGTTCCCTGGGTGGCAGGTTTATATCATTTGAACCATGATATGGATGGAATCTTTGAGTCAAGTAAAAAATTGTGTCTGTTCCTACGTTAAACCATCGCTTATTTCTATAGCTTAATGCTAAGGTTTTCCAGTTGCACTGCTTGCTAAGGTGTCAGGCCGAAAAGCTGCGTGCTACGGTGCCTGCGGGTTCGAATCCCACCAGTGCCATGGCTGTAAGTGTGAATGCGTGTGATTCTCTATGAATGTGGCAAACGGGCCCAAACTGGTGGCCTAATGCTGGCCGCATTCCCGGCAGCCCTCTTCACTAACCTAACCTAACCTAAGGTTTTCAACAATAAATATTTGTTAATTTATTTTTTGACCATTTACGTTTTTATTGCCACTATGACAGCAATCAACGAGGAAGTCTCAACGCCAGAACTCTCTCTCTAATCTGAGCTCCAAAACCTTAAATCATATTCGTTAAAATTCTTTGAATTCATCCTGTCTTTTTTTTTTGTCTACTATTCGAATGCCCGTCTACCGTCAGGCTCAGCTTCATCTTTGGGTCTCACAACCCGACCCCTCAAGTTTGATCAGTGCTTTCACCTCTAGTGCAATTTAGGGCTAATCCCCATTTTACCCTGGATTCATATCTCGAAATAAGGCCTGGTAGTGCCGTCAAGATAAGGGGTCGACTAATGTCGGTCTTAAGGGACATGCAATGGATCGTGCTGTGCATTGTTTTGGACATTCCTGACAGCCAATTGGCAAATGTCATTATTACCCGATTTATCTAGTACCAGCAAGGTCTTGGCTGGAACATTGAACTTTCTATTTCGCAGAACTTTCCCATGGAATCCGCAGTACCTTTCTTCTCCTTTAGATATGGCGACAGTGTTCGGGATGGTACACCAAATATTTTCGTAAAATCTGTTTCTGCTTCCTCGCGTTGGCATTTTGAGTCACTAGCACCGGAACTTATTTTCACTGCACTTTAGCAATACGAATGAAATCACAACGATTAAAACAGTCAAATTCGACTACGAGGTCAGAGACAGGATATGGAAAGAATTGAAGCGCGGCTGTAAAGAGCGACACGTTCACTCCGAACTCTCGCACGGAACTCTGACAATGATTAACAGGTTCTAAAAACTGTTGTATACAATGTGAGACATCAGCTTCTGAATAGAATTCAAAATTTATCCTGCACATAAACTTTCGAGTAACTGCACTACGTGTTTAGACTACACACTGCCTAAACACAGCAGGAATTGTAAATTCTTCAAATTTTTGTTGAAAAAGAATTTAAATTAAACTGATCCAATTACATTGTTTATAGATTCAATCACTTTCACACTAGTCGTACAAATCAGGCTTTTATGTACTCACTGCGTACACGCATGAAAATCTAGTTTATCTAAAATCTAGTTTATCTAAAACAAAAATATGAACTTGAATCCAGAAGAAAAGTGTCGAAAAATACAGATGAAAATTGTTCTGGGGTTTACGAAAAACACCCTCGTTTATGTGATGTGGATGAACTATCGACAAGGCACGAGGTAGTTATTTTAGAATTTCTTGAACCAGCTTCCACACGTTGTTTTGTACTTTTTTTTATTTCTCTGCTCTCTTGGGCCGTTGCAACTCTGAAGATATACCACATCTGATAAAATGCTTGTGCTTTTGTAGGAAATGGTTCCTAATTCCAATAGCTCATATCCTTGCACGATCCAGCACTTGAAGACACGATTCGTGTTCTCATCTAATGGCAAATCTCCTTGAAGGGAATGGCCACGAACTGCATATTTAGCATGGCACCATCGTTTGTCGTATAGCTATTAAAATCGGTTGAAACATTTGCCGGCCATCACAATTATAGCCATATGCGAAATAAACGCTAAAACTCGATAGGAAGAAGAAAAAAAAAACTCAAGCGCACCTGAACCGCTAGAAAACTAATTTTCGAAGAAATTGTCTTTGAGTGACAAAAAAGTGTGGAAAGACGTAATACACTGTTTTGTAGAATCATATCAACCATTCCTTATCCAAAGCAACAAAACTCAACTATAACACAAATGATGAAAATGTTCAATGCTGGCAGCACTTTCCGAATGAAGCAGCAATAAGTTTACCATAACAAGCTCATACTCAAATCAACTTATCCTTTGAATTTCGTTCTCATCGCAGGATCTCATCGAAAGTTTCAGCGGTTAAACGTTGTTTTACGCTGCCATCCGAAAAATGTTCAAAACTCGGAAAATTTCAAAATTGATTCCTTATTTTTATTGCAAATGCTTTGCATATGAGTACGTAATTTGAAGCATCTGTTGGTGCAATATTTACGGAAATGGCTAATGCTGGTTAGCCTGTGTCAGTAGCAAAGTAAAATACATACCAAATCTGCTTCACGTTAAGTTAAACCCAACCAGTAAATTTCGTTTCGATTGAATCACTGCGCTGGAAGTTATACGGGTGAAAAAAATGTTAGGGTTACCACCCTTAAGACTTTTCAAATTTTTCAAGCGTTAATATTTGTTGTTAATTTTCATTGCAGGATCATTTCCATTTGCAAATCTAGTGACATAATCACTCAGTAAAGAAATTAAACAAAATTTCAAAAATGATCATAGCTGGCAGTCCTTTCATGATTTCTGTACGGAATTCCTAAAACATTTGGTTCACATTAAGATCTATTAACTGCATGAACTTCGTTTTGATTTCATGCCTGGACCCGAAGTTATAGGGAAAAAAGCTTTATTTTGCTGAGCAAATTTGCAAGATTTAGGTGACAAAAATCACCATAGCTGGCAACTCTATTCTAACTTTTCAGCAAAATTTTCACCAAATGTTATCTTAAATAAGATCCAAATATTGTGTGAATTTCGTTTAAATGTGGTGGCTGAATCGGAAGTTATAGGCCAAAAACCGTTTTTTTTTCTCAGTGATTTTTAAAGGTGGTACCACTGCCACACCTGGTCCTAGTCAATACCAACATGTTCTGTAAATTTCATTATGATCGGATAATCCGGTCGTCAGTTCTCGTGAACAGAACTTTCGAGTGCTGAAAATAGAGGTAATTTGGTGATGGGTTGCCGTTCTTGTGCAAATTGGAATTTTGAAAATTTCATTTTGACGTAATGAACAAAGGTTAAAATTTATCAATGAATTGAATTTTTTGTCAAAAATCAAAAATTTGAATTGAATTTTTTGTCAAAAATGAAAGATTTTTTTTCAGGAGCCTGCCGTAGCTACAGGGTAACACACACTACCTTGGAAATCCATGTGCGTTAAGTTTTCATCAAGATCAATACGCTCTGCAAATTTCACTATGATCCAATGTTTTTGTCAGAAGAAATGACAAATCAAAATTTGAAAAAAAATCCTTGCCTACTTTTAGGCACGCTGCACCCACACACGGCTCAAAATTTCCAATTCTTTATCATAGGCAAGCTAAGAACATAATAAATTTTCATTTCCAATCCTTTTTTTTAAAAAAAATTTACACTGCTTGGAAATATAGGAGTACCTCAAAAGTCACTAAAACGCTCGCCACCGCCAAAAAGATTAAGAAATATATAAAGAAATATGAATTTTCGGCGAAGTGAGTTTAATACTAATTTTCTTCGAAAATTAGTAAAAACTGCAGTCTGCACTCCACATGTACGACACTCGACTTGATTACACCAAAACCTTCCCAGGGTTTGTCTGCCCGAACTCGACCATGTTTCCAATTTGCCTGTCCCGTTGACCTACCGTTTTTTCTCCCCGTCGCCGTGATTTGCTTGTTGCCAGCTAAATTTGGCGGCTAGTGCATTCAAAGTTCAGTCATATGGAATATAACGAGGCGCCATATTTGATTTGAATAAGAAAATTTGCCGAATGCTACAAGTGTCTCCAACAGCTTCCACCAGCCCAATTTCGAAATATTCCGCATACGTATTTTCCGGCTAGCTCTCGCCCGGCAACCAGAAGGTTATATAGCTATGATCACGTAACTTTTGATCACACTACAGTCCCTTGCCATCATAGACAACGCTTCTACAAAGAAGATTTATATCGAGAATGGACTCGTCAAAGCCTGGCCAGCGATAAGTTAGTGTTGAGCTCTTCTTGTTCATCACAACTATACTCAGGCTGGACAACATATCCATAGTTAATCGCCCCCTTGTGCTTTGAGGCGGCATTGGTTCACTAAACTGCGAACTATTTAGTTTCATTCGTTAGCTTTGTGGCCTCTTCATTTGACATAATTTACACTTAATTTACGAAAACCTTTGGCAAGGTTAATACTTTCGTCTTACTTGAAAAATTCACTCTATTTGGCTTATCCGGCCCTCTTTTGCCTTAGATCGCATTCTAAAACTTTAATCACACTTGTAATATTAATCACACTTTCAAAATTGTTTATTTCGCAAGGTTTCATACTCGACTTTCTGCGATTCACACTCTTCGTTATATATTTTATCCAATATTACATTGCTTGGTATTATTATTTTATATTATATTATAATATTTTCATCCAATTCTCTCCTTTATGCTAACGAGATATCCCCTCCTTCAATGATTGTGACTACAATCCGACCTATAGCCATTAAATTTGTGATTTACAAGAAACTTTCTCCCTCTTAATGTTTCCAAATGTCTTAAGACTTTTTTTTCGATAAATTTAATTTACTGTATGGCATCTATTTTTTGTCTGGTAATATATAACTCCATAAAGGCCTACACAAAGATCTTGGAATCATTTTCGATTCCAAAACCAAATGTGACCTACATGTGCGTTACACTTTTTCAAGAGCATCTGAACTTGCATGGTTTGTTCTAAGTTGCTCTCGTCAGTCTCAAAATATATTCACATGCGCTAATTTAGTTGTATTCTTGAATATTGCTCCCAACGAGGAAACCCTTGTTTCGCGTACTTGTCAGTACAGTTTTAACACTTCAAATTTTGTAATTTATTTTTACAATCAATTATTTTTGTTTAACAAAACAAATATTTTCTGACTTCAGAATAAATCCTGCTTAGAAATTTTAAGCACCAGTAGATCTGTAAAATGTCTCGAAGGGATTCAGTTACATCAATTAAAATTTTTGACGGTCGATAGATTAGATATAAATCATAAAATCAACACCATAAAGCTCCATTAATTAAGTATGTGCTCACAGTATTTTGAAAGTCCATTTTGTCAAAAATCCAAGCTAATTTCACTAGAAGACTTTCAATTGATGTTCATAGATTTTGTGTACTTAACATACGTCCTAGTAACACCACTATACCGTTTCCGTCGTCTCCAAAGCAATCAACTTTGTTAGCGTACAAGTGAACTAACTAGCCAGCTATGACGCTGTTGTACAATGCCTAGAAGACTACTACCAGGCAATCGGAATCAAAGTTTGTGCAGTGCACTATGATACCGTATTATACGGCTTCAAAGCTCCAGTCGTTGCTAGTATACTCATATTACTCCGAACAGCCTTCAATGGCCAGTGCCCATACTACTCACTAGTGTCGAGAACATGTTGCTGGCGAGCAATTCATTTGGTGTGGATTAAATTGCTCAGAGGTCTTAAAATGTGAGGGCCACCTGCTGGGCATTGCCTGTCAATTACTTTAAACAAATTATATCACAAATTAGATGAAATCTCATGCTGATTCAAGTGAGTGTGTGCCTTTCAGGGATATGAAAGATGAGTTGTGTGGATTCGAAATCGGACGGTAATGCATTATGACTCGATTCAACTCCACGACCAGCGCGATTCGAATCAACGAATACAGACCGCCACTACACTCACTACAATGTGAAAGACTATATGGACTTCATTCGGTTGGATATGGCATATCTTCCAGGCTGGTCCAAGTTCGATCTTGTGAATTGTATAGAATCTCTTGTTTCGATCTTTTGTATATGATCATGTCATGTTAACGCTCAATAAAAGCAAAAAAAAGTTGCGCACAGAAAGAATATGAGATTCGAGACTTGTAACTCTATGGTCGAATAGTTGAAAGTTTGAAAGATGAAATGAATACAATTATTTTTATTATTAATAATATTTGTTTTTTCGATTGCACGTTCATTTATCAGCGAAAAGAGAATGCGTATTGGAATTGGATTTCACGCTATGAATGGAATGAATGTTTTCGCTTCATTATATACAGGTATTTCATTAATGGTAGAGATCACAGTGGAATTTTTCTTGATAGTTTCTAGGTTATGCATTCAAACAAATTTAAGCGCCTAGAAATGCGAATGTATAGTGTGAATGCGTTTTGAGAAATAACGTACTCAGGTGATGCTGCTGAAAATATCATTTCAATGAAACCAGGTGTTTACAATTGGCTTACACTATAATATGTGTGCACCAATAGGTACTTTTGAATTTAGGGTCCTTTCTTACACATTTTCGAACCATGGAATTTTGAATTGATTAAACTTTCCATAATATATATATTTCCGCTGGAAGCACGTTCCACTTCCACTCTTTCGCATGAAGCTCTACTTGAATTCATAGAGGCCCATTTTCATTGTCACGTCACCACAACATTTTCATTATTGACAACATATACCTTCGAATCCGTTCCCATGCTCGCTGGAAGCTGCCACAATAACATCGTCTAACACCCTATTTGTGTTCACAATTGTTCTTATTACAAATCTATGGGCCCTATTCTGAGAGTCACCTAACTTGACGAATGAAGTGACTCTTTTGAATTCGTATTCTGAGAGCCACGTGAGGTGACAAGAGTCACGTGGAGTGAGATTTTCAGTCACTTGATAATATCAAGTGACTGTGGACAGAAGTCATTTAAATTGATATTTTGAATAAAATGAAGAAGGGTTTTGACGAAGTTTGGATCCTAAATCATGAAAAAAAAGTAAACAAATTTTATTTTGAAAGTATTTATTCATTTTTATTTGAATAAAGCGGCTAAACTCGACTTTGTGTTCGCCATAGCTGTAAGCCGAGTTTCCTGATAAATTTTAGGCTCGTATGTTGTGATTTGGTTGTTGTGTGCTAGTTTTTGGGGTGTTTTATGTTTGATTAGTTGTTTTTCTTTAGTGTGTCTTCTGGTGTCTTCTCGTGTTTTTTTTTTGAATTATTGATTTTTATTAGGTTGAAAGTAACCAACAAGCGGCAATTTGAATGCCTTATTGAACTGATGGAGAGTCACCCAAAAAGCCTGAAACAGCACAGCGAACACATAAAACCATTTTTAATATTCCCCAAAACTTTTTCCTAATAACTGTATTTTTAATCTTGTGTAGCAAGTTTTAGTATTCCTGGTCCACTTGTTAATACCGTCCTCTTTATTTATTTCACTAATCATTTGCTTATCCCTGGGAATTTCCTGTTTGCGTTCCATTTTTCTTACTTCCATTTGAACTTTAATTTATTTTATTCTACTCCCTTCAAAGTAAACCGCAATTGTGATATAAAGGGAGGGAAAGTTTGTGCGCCCCAACGACATGCGGTGTTCCCAAGTCGTCTCCCATCTAAGTACTGACCGCACCCAACACTGCTTAACATCGGTGATCGAACGAGATCCGGTCGATGTCAGTGTGCTATGGACGTGGTAAATTTCAAACGTCAATGTTCAGGCGTTGCCATTCAAACACAAATTCACTTCACCTGACTCTCAGAATACCGGTTCGTAGGTGACAAGACTTTCGAAGTGACGCGAGATCTCATGTGAGATGACCCTCAGAATAGGGCCCCATATTTTACTTTAACGATCCACTTGATCTGACAGATACTGAAAATATGGTTTCAAGTGCTATATAAATTGCTGACGTCAATCAAACTGTAGAGATGTGGATTGTTTCTTTTCGAATCATTTTCAATGCATTCAAATGAGTTGTTGTGAATAAATTGTTCAATTTTCCAATCTCGTTCACTCTATTCAGCGGAACAAAGCAAGTACTGTCTCTACGTTCACGTATGAGATGAAAAGACACATTTTCATCGTATTCCGATAGATACTTTTACTATGCGTTTTCAAATGCATTTCAAAACGCCAGGTTCTTATTCTGACTGCGCCCGATGCGTTTATTGTGCCCGTGGCAAATCGAATCAGACTCGTCGAAATCTTTGTATATGTAAAATGTACCGTATAGTATTACAATATCTTCGAATCATAAGTGGAGCCGCAGCGTTGATAGGAAAACATATTTATACAATGGGAATTTAACGAGTAGTAGAAACATTTACAAAAGCGAACTATGAGCGTTTGCAAGACAAACATCTAAACGATCTTTTCATACTTAATCGCATTTTCTTGAATATTATGTTGCCGGTAGCTATAATGGTTTTTGAAGGAGCCGAATCACCTGAATGAGACAACTGAATTGACTGAGTGAGGTTGAGAATAGAAGAACAAGAAGAACGGCCAGGAGTAGATGAGGTGTTAATTGAAATTGTTATTGACGTGATGAAAGAAGGTGTTGATGGAACGTATCCATTTATCTCAAGTGCCTTTGACACGATTTCAATTGAAGTCTTCTGAATAGACTGCGCGACTAACTACTCGCTGTCTGACGTGATTTGATTTGAATATATTTTTCTGTGAACATGTTTAAGTCTATTTGGATCAGATGTTAGATCAAGCGTTATATGCTCTTAAATTGATGCAAACGCATGTATGAATCATGCAATTAAGTGGTGAGTTGAAATAATGTAAAGCTACGGTCGGACATCGCTACTTTTGGTCCATCGCTGCACAAAAAAATGCATTAACAGAGAGTAGCGATGTGTGATCAATGTAGAAACGTTAAAAACTGAGCTTGCAGCCAGAGTAGTTACAGTTCCAAGAGTAGCGATATACGAAGAACTAAACAATGAGTTGCAGGCGCAGCAAAATAATTGATTAAGTCGAAACCAGTTTTGTGAGGTTACCGTGGCTGAAATCCCCTCAAAAAGGGAATTTTATGCTCGTTTTCCCCACAGTGGATGGTGAGAATTCCCACGATTTTTCCCACGGACAATGTGTGCCTATGCCAATACTTATAGGAAAAACCAATATTTATAAGAAGAAAATAATAGCAGCTTTATATTTTTTTGTATACATATATCTCTCTTTCATATCAGTGAGAAAAAAACGTATATTTATTTAAGGAAAAAACCCATTTTATTATACCACAATATAAAATACGTTCATTTTTAAATTAATTTAATAGATTTTGTGCATTGAGTAAATTGAGATGTTTATCTGTAGGCTCGAAATCAATGCAGATAACAGTACTAGACTGAAAGTTTGGACGAACGTAAGGAACTGCGTTCAGTTAATCTTCACTTATTCTGTTTGGTTTTGGATCTTTGACGTCGGTTACATTGGAGAAAATTCTTTCCGACCCAGCATTTAAATGTGGAAAAACTAAAGCATACTTTGAAATCTTAACTCAATGAGCAAACATGCATGTATCCTCAACATTTTTGGGGTTTTCCATTTCTTCTCACGACTTCTCTACTGTTAGTTGCAATAATCTTTTTCATCATTTGAAAAGTTACAGCTAGAGCACTCCATTCGATACTAACAATAGATTTTTCAGAGTCAAATTTGTTTGACGAAATTTTGAATTGCAGCGAATTCGTTCGTTTCGAACAATCAAGAGCTATTTGTGGATTTTAAAATTCAATTTTTTTAAAGATAACATCATCAAATGGTAATCTCTGTTTAAGTTCTTTAAATGTCGTAGCGTAAAACTCTTTTCTTATTCTTTTGATTTCTAATTTTGTAGCTTCTTCAAAAGACGCATTGTGTTCTTCACATTTTGGTTCCATATAAATATCTATATCTGGAAGTAAATGATCTTCATTCAATTCGATAATATTTTCAAGTAAGTCAATGAAATCAGTTTTCACAAAATTTGAGCAAATTCTACAAATACTAATGCACTCAGCATACCAGTTTACATGAATATTCTGCAATACAGAAAGCAAAAAAAAATTTACACGAATATTCTGCATTATTCCATTGCAATATGTTACTTTTGGCCGTTATTCTTCAACAGAGTCGTATAAATATCTATGTTCTAGAGCAGTCTAATTTTCATGAAATTTTTTGATCACGGGCCATTTAGTTTATGCTGGACTCAAAAGTTTTCTATTCTCTAATTTGAAATACTCTTGAAACTCAGCGAGCATTGCAAAACTTTTTGGACTATCAGAAACATAATTAACTGTTGTTTTCAAAAGTGTGTCACATTCACTTGGTATATGAGCTCTGGCTCCCAGCAAACGTGCGTTCAGCACTTTCGCATACAATTGTAAAAACTTTTCCATGTGTTGATACGTTTTCTGATGAGTTCATACCCAGCAAACGTTCGTTCAGCACTTTCGCATACAGTTGTAAAAACTTTTCCATGTGTTGATACATTTTCTAATGAGTATTTATCTTTTCTATTTCTCAATGATTATACATGCTGCTGTACTACTGCTAAACTCCTGAACAGGCTGTCTAGTTGTCGTAGTTTTCCGACACGTTGATGAATCTCTTATATATTTACGGTTCCCTATTTACAATGAATATAAAGTACTGCTGCACTACTGCCAAACTGGTGACCAGATGGTGCAATTCAAATCGTTTCCCAAAATTCAAATCGATTTGCCCATACGTCAAGCGTCAGTCATACTTCGCAAGTGATACGTGAAATATTTTGAAATTTATAATTAAAATAGGTCTTTTCTACTCCAAATAAAAATGACATGAATACAAAGTAATGCAAATGTGATGACACGAATGCAAAGTAATGCAAATTTACTATTGGTGACATTATAGCTGTGCAGCCATATCAATGTCCTGCTATACTGCTTCTAAGGCAGTAGTACAGCAGTACATTTTGCCTGCTGCTGTTTCACCGCTTCAGCAGTAGTATAGCAGTGCTGTTGCACTCCTTCTATTCCTATCGTTTGTCCTTTTCCTATTTGTGGGATGGAAACGACCAACCACGAAACAAAACATATTACAAGTACGCGGCTAATATGAAGTAATTAGGTGAATTTTGGGGTAAAATGCTATCTCTAGCATTAAAAGCATTCACGGGTTTACTCCCGACTTCTGCAGCACTTTAGAAGTAGTGCTGTGTTTGCTGGGCTATAACTTCTTTAACTGAAATGTAAACTTACACAAGAAAATGTCAATATTGCCTGGATAGTTTAAATTCTTTCTTATATATATTTGGTGAAATTTTACGAGTTTTATTTTATTTGAACCATTCCTCTCACGATTTTTTCCCGCGAGCAACACTTTCTCCCTTTGCCTTATTGAAGTTTAAGAAGTCAAAACTTTCCACAAAATAGGAAAATACCCACAATTTCACAACACTGGTTGAAATTTGTCTGCGGCTACGTCTGCATCTTATCATTTTGTTATTGCCGATTCCATTAGTGCCTTGAAAAGTTTCAGAAGTGGAGTGATAGAAATTTAATTATCTTTTACGGTAAGTATTTCAAAATATATAACCCGTAGAAAGTACACAGCATAAATAAATATAAATTTAGGAAGTGGCTAAATACTTTGGCTGCTTCTTTGTGTTACAAATATTTCTCGTCCAAGCTTGAATCTCAAAATTCTCATCACTGACAGAGCCCGAGCTTAATTCAATAACAGTTGTCTTGTTACACAATAATAAACATTGAAACCACAGAAGTTGTTATTAACAACCTATATATTTATAAAGATGGTTTCCCAATAAAAATATATAAGTTTTCTAGGTTTTATCTTTTTACTAATTTTCGAAGAAAATTAGTATTAAACTCGTTTCGCCGAAAATTTCTATATATATATATATATATATATATGTATATATATATATATATATATATATATATATATATATATATATATATATATATATCAGCAAAATGGTTAATAGAGATAATGTCTGGAGTGGCCGATTCGATTGAAGTGAAATTTTCGAAGGACGTAGATGTATATAGTAGGTAGGTCCCTGATTTGCTAGAATTCAGATATCCTAAACCTTTTGGCGGCGGCGAGTGTTTTAGTGAATTTTCAGATACTCCTATATTTCCAAGCAGTGTAAATTTTTGTTAAAATTAATGTTTGAGAATGAAAACTTATTGTGCTTTTAGCTTGTTTATGATAAAGAATTGGAAATTTTGAGCCGTGTGTGGGTGCAGCATGCCTAAAAGTAGGCAAGGAATTTTTTTCAAATTTTGATTTGTCATTACTTGTAAGAAAAACAATGGATCATCATGAAAATTACACAGCGTATTGATGTTGACTAAAATTTAAGACATATGGATTTTCAACATAAAGCAGGTAACCCTGTAGCTGTGGCAGGCTGCTGAAAAAAAATCCCTCAAATCATTGACCTTCCTGAAAAATTTTTGATTTTTGACAAAAATTTCAAATCTTTGATAAATTTTATCCTTTGTCCTTCATGTCAAGGTGAAATTTGAAAATTCCAATTTGTACAAGAACGGCAACCCATCACCAAATAACCTCTATTTTCAGCACTCGAAGGTTCTGTTGACGAGAACTGACGACCGGATAGTCCGAGCATAATGAAATTTACAGAACGTGTTAGTATTAGCTAGGACCAGGTGTGATAGAATCAATTTTGAAATGCGGGCAACTCTGTAGCAGTGGTACCATCTTGAAAAATCGCTGAGAAAAAAACAGCTTTTTGGCCTATAACTTCCGATTCAGCCATGACATTTAAACGAAATTCACGCAATATTTGAATCTTACTTTAAGATAACATTTGGTGAAAATTTGGCTGAAAAATTATAATAGAGTTGCCAGCTATGGTGATTTTTGTCTCCTAAATCTTGCAAACTTGCTTAGCAAAATAAAGCTTTTTTCCCTATAACTTCTGTTCCAGTGTAGAAATCAAAACGAAGTTCATGCAGTTAATAGATCTTAATGTGAACCAAATGTTTTAGGAATTCCGTACAAAAATCATAGAAGGGGTGCCAGCTATGACCATTTTTGTAATTTTTTGGAATTTCCTTACTAAGTGATTATATCATTAGATTTGCAAATGGGAATCATCCTCCAATGAAAATTATCAACAAATATTAACGCTTAAAAATTTGAAAAGTTTTGAAGGTGGTAACCCTAAAAAAATTTTCACCCGTATAACTTCCAGCGCAGTGATTCAATCGAAACGAAATTTACTGGTTGAGTTTAACTTAACGTGAAGCAGATTTGGTATATATTTTGCTTTGCCACTAACACAGGGTAACCAGCATTGGCCATTTTCGTAAATATTGCACCAACAGATGCTTCAAATTACATACTCATATGCAAAGCATTTGCAATAAAAATAAGAAACCAATTTTTAATTTTCCGAGCTTTGAAAATTTTTCGGATGGCAGCCTCAAACAACGTTTAACCGCTAATACTTTCGATGAAATCCGCCGATGAGAACGAAATTCAAAGGATAAGTTGATTAAAGTATGAGCTTGTTAACTTTTTGCTGCTTCGTTGGAAAAGTGTTGCCAGCACTGAACATTTTCATCATTTGTGTTATAGTTGAGTTTTGTTGCTTTGGATAAGGAATGGTTGATATGATTCTACAAAAAAGTGTATAACGTCTGTCCACATTTTTTTGTCACTTAAAGACAATTTCTTCGAAAATTAGTTTTCTACCGGTTCTGATGCGCTAGACTTTTTTTTTATTATACTAAGTCCTGTTCTACGAAGATTAGGTTGGCTTTTCAATGTAACGGATCAGCCATCGGGTTATGATAACAGCCTTATGGTGGGTTTGACCTTAAATTTCACTTGACAACACAAACAAATAATGTGTTTCAACAACACGCTGATACGACGCGCAGTTACGACACAATGAAGCACGTATGGTCAATTCTAGAGAAAGATCGTTCTTGGGGGAAAAATAAATCAATTTGCAGTTCTCCGGCTACAATCTTCCACCACAAGACACAATACCTAAATGTCTGTTTTATCAACAAACAAAATTCTATCCAATTCTATCATACAACTTTATCTGACATTCCATATATTTCTCTCTTTTGACAATTCAATATTTTTTCTTATCCTACTAGGGTGTTTCTGAATGTCGTTAAAAGTACAATCAATGTGGAGAGTAGTGAATTGTATGTGGAAATATGTATATTTATGTAGGTGTATCCCCAATACAATTGAGCGAAAGTATCAGTTAATAAATTAATTGGGTCTATTGCGATTGTCGAAAAATAGTCGATAAACGATGCTTATCGACTATCGTTCGTCGATTGTGAAGTTCGGTATTGTGAATGTCGATTGTGATTGATAAGTGTCGATTTGACAAACGCTTCTTATCGATTGTACTTTACATGGACGACGACTGACGATCACAAACGCGTCTGATAAAAAATGTAAATAATTTATAGTCTGTATGCGTTAGTTATTTTAAAATTTATTTTTAACAGGAGTAAAATAGTAAGCAATCGTAGGCAATTTCAAAGGCTCGTAAATTTAATGCAGGAGAATGCCGACATTGCATGAGGTGTTTGCACAAAAACACATGCAAAGCGGAGATGGGAATCTTTTGCCCAAGAATTGAATAGTTAAGGGTCTCCTGTTCGCGAGTGGGATAAATGGCTAAAGGTTAGTTACAGCAAAAACATTTATTTAATAATTTAGAGTTTATGTGCTATTTAGGTTTGGACTGATATGAAATTAAAAATTAAAAAGAAAATGATTGAAAATAAAGCAGAATTGAATGCAACTGGTGGTGGGCCTAATAGGTTGCATACTTTTTGTAATATGGAGGAAGCTGTGATTAGCTTGTTGGAAATTGTCTCGTTAGTAAATCCACCTGAGCAAGAATTTGGTTTGTCACACACTGATAAACATGGAGATTGTGAGTTAAATAAAGAAAATGAAGAGTCCGTAATTCAACAGAGTGAAATCCGTGAGGAAAAGCCAGGAAAAAATAGAAAAGAAATGGTGCGTGCATAGAAAAATGAAAAAAATGATGTCTGAATAGAAATGTTAGAGAAGCAAACGCAAGCCCAACAGAAATTTTATGAAGTAACACAAAATGTAATGAAAGACATAAAAAAGTCTGAAAGGTAATAAAAGCTGTAATAATAAATGTTCCAGGATGAGAACACGAACCAATAAGTGAAAAAGATAGAGCATACATATATATCTTCATCTAATTCTTGCGGATTGGACGCATCTCTTAATTTCCTTCTAGCTCTACATAACTCCAGTAAATTATCGGAATCGAAACTATCCTCTTCATCAAAAAACAGCTCGACAGAACTCATATTTCTAATAAAAATGTTTGTTTCTTGCAATATTAAACACTTGCTCAGGCGCTCTTTTTCAATGAGCCACAAACTACAAAGAAAAACACACCCTTTTCCTTCAACCGAGCGAATAAACATATAAACTCCAAATTCGATATATTTACGCTGCCAACAAGAGCCAAATACAATTCACAAGCTCTTATATCTAAATTCACAATAATACACATATTTGTCGATTGCACTTACACAATAAAATTTTATCGTTTCGAACGACAGCAGTCGATTGGACATCCAATCGACAATCGCAATACCAAACCAAATTTTATCGTTTCGAATGACAGCAGTCGATTGATCATCCAATCGACAATCGCAATAAACCCCATATCTCTAAATTACAAATTATTATCTTTTATGATGTCTCACAACTTTGGTCGCTAAAAGATGCTCAAGACTTCACGCTTTCTTTAAAAAATTATATTCAAAGGAATATTTTTGAAATTTCAATTCAAGAAAAAGGCAAGAAATTACTGCTTCTTATCACCAAAGCCTATAACTCCATCAGTACATAATGAAAATCATATGAACATTTTGCAGTTTTGAAATTCAATAATTTCTTATTTTGTTTGAATTATGAAAATAATTTATACAAATGTCTGAGCTCATGATTAATTCAATGAAGTTTATATATTGTTTTAGTTTTTTTTTAATATAAGCGGTTTGCTTTCATTTCTACTATTGAGAAAGTTTAACAAACAATTAGGAAAAAAACTTTGTTTATTAAACTTTTTCAAGAATAGAAGTGAAACCTTCAAATACTTTTCCTTTAATACATTGAAAATTGCTTCACAGGTTTTTCTTACTAAAGCCTAGTACTATAGTCTTTGCGAGGCGAAATCAACGTCAAATCCCATCCAAAAAGAGCTTTTCATTTCGTCAGCGAAAATTTCGCTGGCCGAGAAGTACTATACTCTAATGAACGAAAATCGAAGGCGCTGACCGCAATTCGAAAATGCAAATAGATATCGGTAAATAATATTTCGCTGCTTTTCAATGGGTCGAATCCCTTTTCATTCAGCGAAATAGGCGATGCTTGTCAGTTAATGTGGTTGTAAGTTGAAAGTGAAAATGTGTAACGTTTGATTGTGGGTTCGCGTTCATTTGCTGCATAATTTTTGTGATGGAGAAACATCCCTGTAGCTTGAGTAAGTCATTCAGCATACGATTCGTAACTACTTTTAGGTAATAGGTAACTGATTACCAAGGTAACCACTTCCAAGATAATTTCTGCATTACATTTCATTCATTATGTCATAGAAGGTAATGTGTTGTGATTATGTTCTGTACTAGTTACGGAAACAGTTACATTGGAGTGCTTTCAGAAGCGATGATAGAAAATCAGTTCAGTAAGAGACATGCTGTAATACATTACAGAAGTGATGATATGGTACGTTGATATATGGTGAAAACTACGAAAATTCTAAATAATCATCTCGAAAACGTATGAGTATGCGTGATGGAAATCAAAGTCTAATTCGGAGTGTAGCACACCAATGACGCTGATTCGTTTAGTTGAAAAATAAATAAGTACAAAGTTTTTACAAAATATATAGACACAGATTTCATGGATGAAAAAAGACAAATAAAACAGCAAATATCACTATAAAGTTAATAAATTTTATTTATCCAAACAAGGATATAAAATCAAAATATTCCAGCATTTTTCAAAATACACTATTTTAAACATTTAATTCAATAGAAAAATCAAACACGCGTTCACATTAAGGTCCAACCAGTGATGAGTCTGCGTCCGTATGTCCACATATGCGCCGAGGTAAACTACGCAAAGCATATGTTGCACCCAAACATAACTTTCCGAGGTAATTATGCAGTTTACGGGAGACCCCTCCGATGACCTTGAAATTTTAGTATGTTGTAGAGATGTTTATGCTGAACAAGAATATATGTGCATGTAGGGCGCGGAAATCACATCTTCACATACTTTTTTAACTTTGAAAAAATGATATTATTTAATACAATTTAATGATATTAACAGATATATATATATATATATATATATATATATATATATATATATATATATATATATATATATATATATATATATATATATATGTGTATAGATTATAAATCTTAAAATATGTTTATTCATGTAAAAAATCATCAATTTCTATTGGATACATATTTGACATTTCAACAAAAAAAGCATCAATGCGGCATGAATAAGAAAAATGTCGTTTGAACAAAAATTCAGCAATGTATTGTCGATAATGTTGAATTCGACGTCCATAACGAGGGATGTTGTCACGCAAATCACGCCACAGACGCTCAATGTTTTGTGTGTGCGCTCTTGTCTCCGGATCCACAAAATTGTATTGATGGTTTACCGTGAGATGCATCCATCGTTCTCTGGACAAATTCTTATATGCCCTCCAGCAATCGGAAATGATGATTGTACCCGGTTTGATCCTTCGCATGATTATTTCCTGCAGAACTCCAGCAGATCGGGCACGTACTGGCTCAATGAAGCACTCCTTGGTTACTGGGTCAACACCGCCAAACACCCATGTTCCTCGGATTATCCGGCCTCGATGATACTTGCGTCGTCCAAGCAGTGCCTCATCGATTTGTACAGTATGACCTTCACCACCGATTTTCTGTATATTCCGTTTTAGCCAAAATTGACAAATCTTTAAAAAAAAGCATTGTATTTTACCAAACGTTTTTACGTTATTCATATAAGCATTAATAAAACCTACTTCTCGGCAGAAGGAAATCCAATCCACTGCTGTATGAGAACTCAATGAAAAGTCTTCTTCCAATTTAGCTTGATGTGGTGGCCTATGATACACAAAGTATCCAATAATGCGACATGCCGTTTGGATACTGATTTGCATATTACTGAACCACGTTCCTGTTAATGCACTAACCTTATAGCGACACCATACCTTCTTACGTTTTTGTTTCCGTACAGAAGACATGTACGTGTATGTACATTGAAAGGACAATGTTTCGCGTTTCAACGTAAGAAGGGTACCACATTCGCGACAAATCACTTCACCTCGTATAACATGTCTTTCTATTAAAAAGTCGATTAATTTATCACGATCACCAGCGATTTCGAGATATTGGAATAGTGTTATCATGTTGATTTCAATTTTGTAACTAATAAGATGCCTAAAATTTCTTGCCAAGATCGTTATACGAGTACTCATTATTAGACCAATGTAAACAAACAACATGCTATTTCGTGCAAAAAACTATGTGAAGATATGATTTCCGCGCCCAACATATACACATAAAATTAATCAGCGCAAAAACCTCTACAACATACTAAAATTTCAAGGTCATCGGAAGGGTCTCCCCCAAACTGTATTATTACCCTTTCCGAACAGCCAGAAAAGTGGCATGATCATTAAGCAACCTTTTGCTCAATTTTTGCTATGAGCTGTCCGTACGTAAAGTGGTGATGAGATACGACTTGACATACGTTCGCTTATGCGCTGTATGGGCACTTATGTTCACTCCTGTTTGCGTTTGTCAAAAAGTGCCTTTTTTGCTCTAAAACCGATCGGTTTTGACTGCCGTTCGCAGACTCATCTTTGGTTAGGGCTTTATTTGCACAATATAACTCGCACTGTTGAAAAATACAATTTTTCCGAACTGCGTGCATAAGAATTGCGCAGTATTTTAATAAAAATTGCGGCTATGCAGCCTCACTTGCTCATAGAAATAAGCAACAAGTTACCTACTACATTACTTTTCAAGAAAGGTAATGCAGTCGGTAAGTTGTTACTTGATCGCTTACTCGACAAACCCGATTACATTGTTAGTAATGGAGCTTCGTGAATAATGTAGTACTTCCAGAACCAATTATCAAGTAACGTCATGCCATTTTTCCTACAGGGTACATACTATAGTAGGTCGAATAGTACATCTTTTGAAATATGTGCGGCAACGATCAATTTTCACTCTCAATGTTGTAATGAAAATCGAATATTTGGGTGTCGATACTTTATTGTTGTCACTTTTTATTGATCTATGGATCATATGCAATTAGTGATGGCTAGTTGAAAACCTTTATTGCTGTTATTTCAAAATTTTATTATATGTCCTCTGCCTTACATGAATTTATTCGCTATTGAAATGTCGGTGGCTCATTTGCTACATATGTTTCCCTATTTAACACAAGATTTGTTCATGTACTTGAATATATTTTAATAGATTTAAAAATATAGAGAGAAAAAAATAGATAGATAGGTATTTGATTTTCACAGCAAAATTACGGAAAATGATTTTTGGGTAGATTCCTAGTAGCTGAATCGTTCAAGTATGATGTTTGCCATATTTTGTTTGCGAACTAGGTATAGAAGGACTTATTGCAGGCTACTGCAGATCAGCTCGATTGCTCTCTAGTACGCAATGAACATAATGAAACAAAACAAAGGAATCCGAAAAAATAAGCGATCGGATTTCAGCTCGGTGGAAAAGGAAGAGCTAGCAGCGCTTGTGATCAATAATCACTGAAATCTATTAAAGTAAGTTTTCAAACATAGATGATCGATCCGTCGACACAAACTGGGTGGGAGTTAAAGAAAGTGTACCTCTAGTCTGTGCGACAGACGGATGAAAATTTCCTGAATTCTTTTTGAGGGTGTTACATTTATTGCTTTTTATATAGTACAAACGTAGAAACTCAGGACGGTTTCCTGGAAGTCTTGAACCATACATGTATACGGAGCTGACTCGCTGGCTAACTAGCACATTACACAATGATAATTTATGAAGAGAAGAACCATGGTATACAATTAATTTTGATGGGTTGGTATACTAAATTGACCTATGTGTCATTGTTGATGTGTCAACTATGTATGAATTCGATGCTTCGGAAATATTTGATTATTCGTTATATTTGCATCAAAATTTGCGCCAATTAACCTTACGCGAGTGCTTTCCCTCATTACTTGTTTGTTTTCTTGTTTTTTTCTACATTCGGGAAATTCACCCTTAACAACAGATCCAACAGATTAACTCTGAGGGGTCGACCCGGTTTTCTGTTGTGTCAAACCTTGTACGTTCTATTTCATCGTTAATTTTTGTTATTTTCGTTTTCTTAGATGATAAATTTCAATTTTGTGTAATGAAAATCACTGACAAAGAAATTTATGCCTACGGTTTATTATAAAATTAATTTTGTAAATTGGTATAAGTGTTTGTTTGCATTCTAATAATATCACTGCCCAATTTAATAGTACAGCTGAGAAGATTCGCGGCTTGCACTCTAGCGTACGGAGTTTGATCCTGGTACTAAGCATTTCGTTTTTATAAGTCATAACAAATATTAATAAAAGAAAAATATAAAATAGATTAAAAATTTAAAAATCAAAACAACAAAATTTAATATATGGTTCCAGCTATTGTATAATTTGAATTTTTTCATAATTGCAATTGGGAACAGGGTGATAATGCTGATTTGATTGCTTTTATTGAGCAGAATTTTCAAAACACCTGCAGTATAGTGTGGAGGCGTCCTGAGTTCGATCCTCGACTCGTACGGCTTCTCGTAGCTTTTTTCCAGCATTTTCTTTTGGCCTTGAATCAACTAGTTAATATGAGTTACAAGTGTAGCCTTCATAACTGCATAGCCTTCGACAATACGTTAAAATCTGTAACATGCAAGGCATTTTGCAAGAGGAAGCTGCACGGTGCTTGCATGGGTGCACCGAGAGATTGGTTTAATCCCTACTTGGAGTCCCATTTTATTTGCTGCGACTGCCAGCATACAGAAAAACTTATGCAGAGGATGTATAACAATTTCGCAAACTACATCGGTATCCTTAATGATGAAAAAGATCATATGATTTCGAAACTGCACGCTCAAACGAAACTCAACGATGAAATTCTTACCGAAATCACAAGGCACATCGAAAGTTTTACGGCTACCCTAGATGCTGTTTCTAATGCCAGCAAAAGAAATTCGGACCGATCAGCTGAGCTTAACGACATCTTAGCTCAATTTAATTCACCTATCAACACATTAACATACCCAAAACTAAATGCTAAGCGAATCAGTGTACAATTATATATGCGAGCAAATATCTTCTTTTATGGCTTATAAAATAAGATTCCCTTTTGATGATCATAGTGCTGAGGATAAAATTGTATTCTTGGGTGATTTCAATCGCCCGAATTTGCGTTTTGTTTGTGATAAGTCTGATGATGATTTAATACCAGTAAACCTACTTGAGTCGTCTGATTTTAACCTTGTGAGTACATTATATGGCCATGATTTACAGCAGGTTGTTCCGACTCCCAACCAAAATGGTAATTGGTTAGGCTTAATCTTTACAAATGTTTATGACGATGTAGTGGTTAGCCCAGTCAATGACACAGAGAATCTCTTTTCTAATATTCGTCACGATTCCGCTCTTATAGTTAAACTTTCCACTGCAGATTGGAACATGTTAAGTACATACAATAATACGATTGTATATGATTTCCATAAAACTGATTATGACAGCATTCAAAATTTCCTTGACAATTTCGATTGGACAAATGTGTTTATGTGCCATTCCCTTAATGATGATGTAGCCATGTTTTATCACTCAGAAAAATTTCATCACTTAACATTTTTTTAGAATCACTTTAAATCAAAAGTTGAAACACTTTTAAATCAAAAGGGAATCTTATTTGAATTCCACTTTATTATAAAAATTTTATTTTCAATTCAAAATGTTTCATCATTGAATGAAAAATAAAACATTAAAACGAGCAAGACTCACT
This sequence comes from Nemotelus pantherinus, assembly GCA_963978885.1. Classification (NCBI taxonomy): domain Eukaryota; kingdom Metazoa; phylum Arthropoda; class Insecta; order Diptera; family Stratiomyidae; genus Nemotelus; species Nemotelus pantherinus. Next base: position 111,456,920 of record OZ022263.1, on the reverse strand, counting down.
TTGATACAACGTTGACTCACTTTGATACAGCGTTATTGAAATGAAGTGAGATTATTTGAATTAAAAAGAAACATATATAGCGCCAAATCATATTTGACAATTTTTGAATCAAAAATTTGATTTGAAAATAAAATTTTTATAATAAAGTGGAATTCAAATAAGATTCCCTTTTGATTTAAAAGTGTTTCAACTTTTGATTTAAAGTGATTCTAAAAAAATGTTAAGTGATGAAATTTTTCTGAGTGATAGAATAGCATTTGACGCGGTCGATAAATTTGTATCTAAGATAAGGAAAAAAGATAAACTCTCTAAACCTCTGCTTGACAAGACTCTAAGACGTCTGAGATATCACAGAAACAAACTTTACAGACTAATAAAGAATCAAGTCAATATTAACCATATTAAAGAAGAATACGATTTAACTGCTCATGAATTCTATACTTAGTCTATACTAAGTCTCACGAAGCGTATGACAGATACATTAAAACTACTGGGGAGAATATAATCCGCGACCCCAAAAAATTTTTTGATTTTGTTAATATGAAGCGGAAAACAAGCGGTTACCCCTCTTCAATGTCCACTGAAAATTCGATGCTGTCTTCTTCTCCTCAGGAAATCTGCAACCTTTTTGCTGACCATTTTCAAGAAGTTTTTAGTCCAGTTAGCATCCCAACATTGTATCGATTCCCGGGTGTGGCTCAAAAAATTTTTGCTGAGGATATGACCATATCGAGGAATGAAATATTTACTGCCATTATGGAGCTTGGCAGTAACAAGCGCCCTGAACCTGACCTCTTCCTCCTACTTTTCTGACCAAGTGTGTAAAACAACTGATCTTGCCCCTTCATACTATATTCAATAATTCTCTCTCCTCTGGACTATTTCCTTCGTATTGGAAATCTTCTTATATTACACCAATTTATAAAAGTGGCTATAGACGTTTTATTCAAAATTATAGAGGCATCACCATTCTATCTGCTATTCCCAAACTATTTGAAAATATCATCTACTGGTCGACGCTCGACTGAACGAACAGCAGCATGGATTTCGGAAAGGTCGTTCTACTATGGTGCTTGTTTCTGATGTTTTATTCAAAATGGAGAAAGGTGATCAAATTGACGCAGTCCATACAGACTTTAGCAAAGCATTCGACCGAGTTGATCACTCCATTTTGATCCCCAACCTGAAACAATTCGAAATTGCAGGATCTTTACTAGTGTGGCTTGGCTCCTATCTCCACGACCGCTTGCAATTCGTGAAATTCCAAGGTCTTATTTCTAAGATAGTTGACGTTGAATCCGGTGTACCTCAAAAAAGTCATCTTGGCCCTTTTCTTTTTAATATTTGGGGCATTTCACGTGAAGCGGACAACGAAAAAAAATCGAGGTTCTGGATTTCGTTCATATTGTGCATAATGGTACTTTTAGAAGATATGAATGTGGATGCACAAGTTTTTGTTTCTATGAGGTTTAGTTGCCGAGTTATGGGCTTCTGAATAATTGACGAAATTGGTAAAAGGTTTTTTGGAAGCGGATTCTGAGATTCAAAACAAAATCTAAAAAACATTAAACATAATGATTGGTATAGAAAATTAGCTGTTCTTTTTAATTTTGAAATTAGATTTGAAAAACAAATTTTTTTTCCTATGTGAAACCGAAAGTATACACTTTAACTCGTAATTTGAATGATTTGGACCAGGTTAATTTTGTTTATTTTTATAACAAAACAAAGCTTAAAGTATACTTATTTTATCGTGAAAGTTTTAGAATGGGATGGCCAGTAGTTTAGGAGGTAGGTGAATTTCAATACATAAAAGTCGCATGGGGCGTGGTACCGGGAGCTTGATAATGATAGCTACTGAGTGTGAAAGCAAAATATTTGTAGTAAAACTATTATATATCACTTGCATCACTTACATATAGAAGATAAAATATTGCTAATGCTGATTTACTTACTGGAAAAAAAGGTACTTGTGTATGGACAAATGAATTTATTTCACAATTTTTACAATTTTACTCTCGTTTCTTAAACTAGTTCTATTTTTTAATAACAAGAGGTGTTTCTACGATCAGTTTTTCCCTGCAGATTCGACATAATTTATTTTCTGCTAATATTCTTGGAATTTTTCTTAGGTCATTAGCCTTCCGATGAAACTTCAAATCGAATGGATTGAAACATCGATAGCCAAACGGAGACATAATACACATAATTAAGACTCTTAAACTTATCAAACAAAGTAATAGTCATTGCAAGCGTTGAACATTAACTCAAAAAATAACGGAAAATTTGAATTGGCCTGGCGTCAAATATATTAAATAATCGTCATATATTTTAATTAGGTTTTTATGGTTTTATTAAATAAGCGTCATATATTTTAATTAGGTTTTTATGGGAAAATAAAACCTTTTTCAAATAAGAGATTTAAGAGAATCACATTTCAAATCAATTTTTGTTTTCGAGCCAACTAGCTGCCCTAAGCAAGCTCTCTTTATGTATTGAAATTCACCTACCTCCTAAACTACTGGCCATCCCATTCTAAAACTTTTATGATAAAATAAGTATACTTTAAGCTTCGTTTTGTTATAAAAGTTAACAAAATTAACCTGGTTCAAATTATTCAAATTACGAGTTAAAGTGTCTACTTCCGGTTTCATACAGGAAAAAAAATTTGTTTTTCAAATCTAATTTCAAAATTAAAAAGAACAGCTAATTTTCTATACCAATCATTATGTTTAATGTTTTTTAGATTTTGTTTTGAATCTCAGAATCCGCTTCAAAAAAAACCTTTTATCAATTTCGTCAATTATTCAGAAGCCCATAACTCGGCAACGAAACTTCATAGAAACAAAAACTTGTGCATCCACATTCATATCTTCTAGAAGTACCATTATGCACAATATGAACGAAATCCAGAACCTCGATTTTTTTTCGTTGTCCGCTTCACGTGAAATGCCCCATTTTTATATCTGACACATCGCCTTAAATGTATTAGCTTGTTACCTCTTGCGTCGAGAAGATTAATGTTATCTGCCTGCTTCCACTTCGATGTCATCAAAGACGTGGGTAATGTCGTCTATTTGAAAGAAAAATTTTTGCTCAATCCGCCCTTGAGAGTCACTAGATCACAACGATTGCATTTTGAATACCAACACAACACAACATATGCAGCAAACGAGCCAATAAATAGGTGTTGCAGACTATATACAATATTCAAATGGAAGTGATCATGTCGAAACAGCGACCAAAGAGTCGAAACATGATAGTAGCGACGACGTTGATTTAATCCTATTTCGTTGCTGGAGTGCTCAGAGATGTAATGTATGTTGTAGCTGTAAAATATATTTCGATAACATACAGTAAGTACACGAATTTCGTTAATAGGCTTTTATTGAAAATTTGGGTACATATGTATGGTTGAACGATACAGAATTGCACACAGTCCATTAGATTTTTAGCAGCGATCAGAACAATCTAATGATTTCTATTCGTCAGCCCTCTGTTGATTTCAATTTCGTGTATTATGGTGAGAAGAACTCTTAATCCAACTCTGAAGAGCTCATTGTTTGAACTGCCACCGAAAAATTTGGTTTGCGATTTTGCATCTCGTCGCGTCTACATGGACACAATTTACTGTGCTGTTCCATGTTTGAATCGACGCTCCGCCTTAGTCGTACCCAGTCTTACTGCTTTTCTGACCCAAGCGCCGTTTTTCTTTATCAACCCTCGACATACAACGGGTGGGTATTCTAACCCCATGACTTTCAAAGTACATTAAATATTATATATAACACAACCAAATACGTTATAGTTCTGGAAAAGTACTACGCAATTTATGTTATTTTTACATTATACCTTATTTTCATGTTGTATACCGAGAGTTAAAGCAGCCCCCAGTCGAAGAACTTCGTCAAAATTCTGACCTGATATTCCATATGCTTTTTTATAAAATACTTTGTCACCTAAACGTAATTCATTTGATAAACAATGCACAGCTCAATAGCGTTTTGTATTTGCGATCCGTGTCCATAGCAGCTCCTATTTTCTGCTTCAACAAGCTGTGATAATTTATATTCTAAAAAAACATTATCACAATTTTTTTGAAACTTCATAGCAATATAAACAATCATGAATAAACTAAACAGTAAAAACAGCAAAACTATCCTTGCAGTTTTCTTCGCAAGATGTTGCACCTACCAGTTGCGTGCAGTAAAAATAGCGGGCTGTACCCACTAAATATGAGTAGAGTTAGCAACCCAAAAGCTGCGCAGTAAAAGTGGTGATGTCTGACCGTGGCTTGAGTTACAATTGAAGAATTATACCATTTTGAAGGACTCGTGACTATCAAACTAATTTGGGAAGGAATATTGTATGGTAGTTTTTGAATAATAATCATATATTGTGCACGGTAGCCTCTTTTATAACCCAGCTACTATATATGTAAATAACTGTGATAGCTGTAATTATTACTTCAAATTTAAGAAACAATTTTCGTTTGGTTGAACTAATCTATCAATTTTTAAGTTCATATTAACAAAGATGGGTGAAATCAAATGACTGAGCAAAATATGATAAGATTTTTTTTTAGACTAACTTCGATTTTGGTATGCTCTTACAAAATAAATCAGTAAAAATTTTGAATTTGTGAATTACGGAAATAAGGGAGAATGTGACAAAAAAAAAATAAAGTCAAAAGCTTGACTTTGTTTATTCCGTTCGTTTTTCAAATCAGGGTAGCGGAAAAATTATTGTAAAACTTAAGTAGTTGGCCCTCATCTGAAGACTCTGGGATTTATATAGAACTAGCCGAAATGTTAGGATCTATAGCAAATTTTCGATGTGATTTTAAAATATTACTTACACAAAATCTCAATTGAAAAGAATAGACGGGCTGGTATAGATAAGCTCCCAAGGGCCCAAGTTTCAAGGCGGTATATTTTCAAATGTGTAAAGTGCAGTTTAAGTTACATATTTTACACTGGTTTTGTTCAAAAAAAACCTCAAAATATTTTTCCCCTGAAAACTTGAGATTTATTAAAAATTTAGATTAAAAACATCAAAACTTGTGTGCCATTAAATACTGCTGCATGTCGTCGACTTGCCCATCGAAACAAGCATATCTACTACAAGCCTATGTAGAATAGAATTCACAATAAATCATACTTTTATAATACATCTTTTATTTTCTTCAAAGATCTGGTATTGCAAATTTATTGAACATTTTGCAAAAACTCAAGAAAGTTGACTTCTGAACGTGAAAAACCCGTTCAATATCATTTAATAAACTAGGGGGCTATGCCCCCTGCTCGCTTCGCTCACCAACCCCCAGACCATTTACGATTTTAAATTGTACATTTTACTTGACGTATGTACTAAAGCCGTGCGAAAATCAATAAAAGTTAACAGTCGCAGTACATATATATACACATATATATATATATATATATATATATATATATATATATATATATATATATATATATATATATATATATATATATATATATATACATATATATATATATATATATATATATATATATATATATATATATATATATATATATACATCGGATTTCGTACGTTTATGTCTCTACTATAAGAAAATAAATAAAAATATAATAAAGAAAATAAATAAAAATATAATCCGACCAAATTTCCAAAACTTTTTTTATTAATAGAGAGAAACAAAAGCAGTAGTAGCGGTTTCTATGCTGTCCATTTCCGTGGCTAACTCCAAAAAGTTGATTTAACAATTTTATATTTTTAATACCAAATTTTCTTCAACTATTTAGTAAACCTGTTAACTGGGTATGACGAAATACTTAGTCATGCCAAGACGTCAACCACAGTGCGCTTGACGAAGTTTTTCGTCATGAGAAATTTTAATCATAAATGGGCATGTAAACGATTGAACTATGTGCGTCACTGCAAGCAGCGGATTGCCACAATTTACCTAAGGAGAATCGTAGACTAGCCGGTTCAATTCTGGACCAGTTGATAAGAAATGCACTGACTTCAGTAAACACTGGCTGTCTCGAAAAGTGTCTTTTCACAAACACAGCTCAATATTCTTCATCGGGGCTGAAACAGGTTGAAGTGAGTCGCGAAATGTACCGTGCCGTATTGGAAGAAGTTACAGTTAGAACGCTATCATAGCAGGTTCGATTCTAGACAGAACGAACAAAAATCTCACGAACAAATTGGAAGGGTCGGCTTTTTTGTTACACTGGAAACCAGATATTAAAATTAGAAACAAGATTGTATCAAATTACCTTTCTGTTTCCTTTCTATTATTTCCTTTCTATATTTCATTTCTATTGCCTTCATTGCGTTACAATCTTTTTGATAACTTGTTGACAATGTGCGTAAAATTTGCAATTGAAACATAATACTACGATTTATCATCAACCTAACGCCCATTTGTTAAGTTTCATTAACGAGAGGTGCAGTGCATGATTAAAATAAAATACAGCTGATAATTACGTTGGCCCACTTAATGTTCTATTGCATTTTTCTATTCTCACATTGAATAACGGCACATTTGATAAACTAACTACTTCAAACAGCAAACAGCAAAAGATTAATTTAAGCTATTATTTTCCTCATCACGTTGTCGTCAAAGAAACAAGTGTGACAACTAAACTGTGAGTGGTATTCAACGCATCTTGCAAATCCCACAAAAGCAACTCTTTAAACGATATACTTCACGTCGGGCACATCTTACAACAGGATCTACCAGGCAACATTGGAAATTGCATCGGATAGTTTTTGCAGCAATCATGGAAAAAATGTACCGGCAGGTCCTAGTTTTGGAAACAAATCGCTATTTTCAGCGAATACTGTGGCGTCGAGATCCATGTGCACCTGCCGAACACTTTTGACTTAGGACAGTGACTTTCGGAGTTAGTTCAGTGCCTTTCCTCGCCATGCGTGTGCTTCAACAATTAGCTGATGACGAAGTTTTGCAGTTCCCTCTTACTTTAAAAATTTTAACCACAGAGTTATATGTTGACAATGTAATGAGGGGACCTAATAATCCAAGGTATGTGCTTCGGACGCAAGAGGAGCTAATCTCACTTCTAAGTCGAGGTGGTTTCAATTTACGACAATGGGTGTCAAATGATCCACTGTCTCTCAAAACCATTTCCGAAGAAGATCGGCTAAAGTCAAACCCACTTCAGTTCCAGGACACCACGGCATCCACAGTCAAGACACTTGGTCTGGAGTGGAACCATATGACCGACAATTTTTTTCATCTGGAACACCACCTGGAGATATGTACAAAGAGATCTTTGTTGCCATGTATTGCAAGAATATTCGACCCCTTAGGCTGGTATGCGCCTGTGACAGTTACGGTGAAGATCTTACTCCAAAAGCTGTGGTTGTTAGGCTTGAGCTGGGATCAGCCACTGCCGGACCAGTACAAGGACAAGTGGAATAAATTAAAAGGTGATCTACCACAATTGGAGGAAGTCAAAATATCCCGTTGGCTCCAAACGGAAAATCAATCAGAATTTGAACTCCACGGATTCTACGATGCTTCAGAGCAAGCATGCAGTGCAGCCGTTTATTTAAGAGTAATTGAATCAAACCATACAGGCGTTAACGTATCGTCAATCATGGCCAAAACCAAGGCTGTGACTATTAAAACTATTTCGCTTCCTCGTTTAGAACTCAGCGGGGCCACCCTTCTTGCAAAACTGCTATCACGCGTCCTGAGAATCCTTGAACAACACAAAGCTTCCGTATATTGCTGGACTGATTCAACAATTGTGCTAGCTTGGCTTGCCAAATCCCCTTGCAGTTGGACCATCTGGCATCATGTAATTTCTAGGCATAATTCCGCTGATTTAGCAGCCAGAGGCATATCTCCGACTTAGTTGATATCTTCAACAGTTTAGTGACATGGAGCAGATTGGCTGTCACATTCTACCTATGACTGGTCAACGCAAACCGCCTATACTACGACGCAGGATATTCGTGAAGTCATTTCATTTGTTGCACAGACTTCTATAGATAAAGGTACGATGATGAACCTCTCCGACTTCTCCTCCTTCACTCGACTCATCCGAGCTACACCATACGCTCTGCGACTTATTCACCGGTGTAGACGGCAAAGGCCGATTCATCAGTCAAGTTTCCTGTCCTCGCAGAAGCTATGTAGAAAAAGGCTCTTCTTGCTGGATCCACGCCGTCCAAAGAACGGAGTACATCGAAGAAATCCAATCACGAAAATCAACAACAAAAATAAATGACACAAGCAAAATCAAAGGATTCATACCTTTCTTAGACAAAGATGACATCTTACGGATTGGCGGGCGACTACAACATTCACATTTATCCTACGAAGAACAACATCCAATCATTCTCCCACATGGAAGCCATATCACGAAATTGTTCATTTCCTTTCACCATTTAAAAACTCTGCACGGAGGACTGACTGCAACACTTAGCAGCATCCGGCGAAAATATTGAGCTCCAAATTTACGTAGTACAATCAAGGCGCACATACGTCAATGTATAAAATGTTTTCGTCTATCAAAGGAAAGTGCAACTCAATTGATGAGCAATTCACCGAGCGAACGTATTACTCCAGCTCTTCTTTTCAAAAATACCGGCATAGATACGAATGTCATAGGGTCGGAATTCGAAAACTCATAAGGACTACATTGCATAGTGATCTGACGATTGATGCCTTTTTGACCGCAAGACGATGATTCATTTGACGAAAGGGGCACTGCAAGAATATCTTCACTGACTGTGGTAAAAATTTCGTAGGAGCCAAGGCATCACCTCAAAAAACATTCATTACAAGCCTACATAAAGCCAAGCGTGAAGTTGTGGAGCTGTTATTAAATGATGGCTTTAACTGGATGTTCATTCTCCTAAGGTCCCCATATTTCGGAGGCTTATGCCAAACCACCTTTGCCAAACAATGGGAAATACTATTCTCACTTATAAGAAACTCGCAACTGTCCTGATCCAAATAGAGACATGCCTTAGCTCCAGGCCTTTAGATTCTTTGACCGATAACCCTGCAAACTTACACCACTCACGCCAGGACATTTTCTAATTGGACGAGCTTTAACCGCCCCTCTACAAGACGATCTCACTGATACAAAGATAATCAGCTTACGACGTTGGATCCTGACTCAGTAAATTCAACAAGATTTTTGGAAATGGTGGCAAAGAGAATATCTACACACCCTGCAACATCGGCAAAAGTGGAAAAATGTTCGACCGAACTTATAGGTCGGGCTATTAGCATAGGCGTGCCGTGACCTAAAATCTGGCAGAGGACAGGGACCAAAAGGTTCAAGACATGCGATGACTTTGTCTTCCGTAAGGTACACGTACAGTTCATACATACAACTTATATAATTTACTAATTCATTATATATTTGTTGATATATTCTTTGTTATTTGCTTATGCATAATGCATTGTCAAATAAACTTTATGTCTGTGAATACGTATGAGCTACTACCATATGCATATAATGTGAACGGTAGGTATGAACTACACACGAATTATCTATGACCGCTAAGACATGAACGCTTGTACGAATTATACGGGAGGAATGGAAATAATTAGAAATATAAGACTATTTTTTCGTTTAGAAGCTAAATATATTTCAACTTATATTTGAAGAAGAGAAGAAGAGGATGGCTAAGTTTCAAAATATCTTTGAAGAAATTGGAATATATTAAGCTTAGAAGGAAGAAATTTTCCTCTTGCTTCAAACTTTTGTTACCTAGAAAACCTAGAAAAAGCATAAATAAGTAGGCAATATGGAAGAGTGCTGTAACTTACTCTTTTCGAGCCATTTCGTTTGCAGGGATATCTTCGTAGCCCTAACTGCGTGTCCAATGCTAGCTGAAACAGCAAAACCTTTGAAACTAGTGCGTTTTGCTGTTCCTCGTTTTCGCGATCCTCTGGGAAATGTGAGATCCAGACAGTTCTTCTCTGCGAATAATTTAATTTTTTCCCAAACTATATACAAGTCTTCTCGCTCACTTAGTAGTGTTTTAACTGTTCCATTCACAAGATCTATCTCATCCCTAAGAGTTGCATTTTTAGTTTGGAAATATGTGCTTAACATGTTCGTTGTAAAAAAAACATAGTGAAAGATGAAAAGATTTACTACAAACTCAGGATTACTGATTGAATGAAAGATCCCCAATGAATAAACTGAGTCATTGTATTTTCCCTCATTCATTTCTGTTCCTAAAGCCTCTAGTCCCATAGCTATCGATCACATATTTGCAATTGTGAAATCTCATTGACTAACGAGTCGAGCTTAAACTTCTCATTCCACGCCTTGAATTTAGACCAACTGCCTCTTCAAGCTGCTTCAACAATTCGTGTTGTGATGTCTTCGAAAAGTGTAGGTAATGGGATTCGATGGCATAGAAAAAGGGTGTACACGTTTTGATTGTGAAAAATGTGTCCATAACAACAAGGATAATTTTATGAGCTAGACAGTGTACAAATGTGGCTGCAGAGGGTTTCATCTTAATTTAGATTTGTACACCACTTTTTTGTCCTGACATGACACTAGCACCATCATAAGACTGGCCAACAACAGGCAATTCGCTAAGTCTGTAGCTGTCTAACAGGCTGAAAATTATATCTTCTAAATGCGAGGCATTTCTAGCTCATGAACAGTTTACAAAGCTTAAGAACCTTTCTTCGACTGCAAGCTCTTTAGTAAATCTAACAACCACGGAGAGTTCTTCCTTTTTGTGGACCTTTGCTTCGTCTACCATAATGGATATCAGTCCGCAAACTTTTATTTCAGCTGTATTGTCCTCGCAAACGACATCAGCAATTATTTTTATTAATCCATTTTGTGTTTTGCCACTTCAGTAGTTCGCAACCTTGTTTTTAAAATTGTTTTCAAAAGTTGAATCATGCTTCGCGAATAATGCACAAGATTCCAAAAAAAATTCACGGTTATCACTGGCACCACTTTCATCATGTTTTCTGAAAGCACGTCTTTGGCGACTGAGACACGTCGTAAGGTCGATAGCCTTTTCCAAATAATTTCGGTTCATCTTGACAATTTACCAAGACTGTTCAAGCACCATATCACTTACTGTCTTCCAAGCACTATTAGAGTTTTCAGATTGTGCATGAATTTTACCATTCGGATAATGTATCCAGATCGCGAAGTTTAGGCGAGCTGAAATTTTGGTGTAATTTTGGCGACAATGGAAATTCTATGGAAAATTTCGCATTGTGATAGCTTCACACCGAGTCATCAGATCATCACAAAATTTACAACACTCATCAATGCGCATAAAAAATAAGTTTCTTTAGTTTTTAAATAATGTATGGGCAACCTTGTAGCTACCATAAGTACATAAACACAAATCTTTCACACGGCTTTTAGAATAAAATGCAAATGATTGATCAATTTGATACTCTATTTACACAGTCAAATCTAAACTTGTAAAATTCTCAATCGGTATATATTGGTCTTGAATACATACAGGTCTGAAAAAAGTTTAATGAATATGATAAGAACCATGTGGTGGCTGTGTCACTATGAAAAAACATTCGGTGAAATTGAACTGCTATGCCTTTTAACTTCTGATGCAGATATCAAATTCTAATGAAATTTACACACTTTTAACCTGAGAGTAAACCAAGTAGGTCATAGATAGTGTGCGAACACATAACATAACCCACAATCACATAACCACACAGCACTACACAATACACCAAAATTCATTTATATAGTAGGCTAAGAAAAATGTAAATAAAAATATTGAAAAATAAGATTCAATAATATATTTTGTAAAAAGCTGTCAAGACGTGTTTCTCTTAATAACATTAAAATTAAATTTTCAGTGGAAGTGTTTACTTCCAAATTAGAATTTACTTCTAAAATAGCACAAAAGTGGCAGGGATACCATTTTTATTCTCCAAATGACTTCGAAGATTGTATTCTACGTTAATACCATTTTAATACTCAGATTATGTTTTGTGCAAAACATAATTGCATAAAACGTCAGTTTATAAAAGTGTTCTTATCATCATCATCGGGGCACTACAGCCCGAATCGAGCCTAAGCCTCCTTAATACGTCGCCTCCATTCGTCTCGGTTCAGTGACCGCGTCCTGCAGTTTGGTGCTCCCAGAAGTGACCTGCTGTTGGCATCGATTGAATCCTCCCAGCGCTTGCGTGGCTTACCGACTGGCCTGGCTCCGCTCGCTCGCCCCTTGAGAGACCGTTTGGGGATTCGATTGTCGCTCATTCGTTCGACGTGGCCAGCCCATTGTAATTTTTGTAGTCGTATAACGGTAGAGACTTCCGGCTCGTCATATATGGTATACAACTCGTTGTTATATCGGATACGCCATCCATCTTCTTCCCGTATTGGACCGAGGATCCTTCGCAGTACCCTTCTCTCGAACGTGTTCAAGGCTTTTTCAGACGCCTGGGTCATTGTCCAGGTTTCACTTCCGTAGCATAGCACAGGTCTAATAATAGTTTTATAAATCCGAAGCTTCGTATTCCTGTGTACGCATCGAGATTTCAAAGTGGGAAGCACCGAAAAGAATGTCTTATTGGCTAATTGAATCCGTCGTTTGATTTCGTCAAGCTCATTCCCATCCTTCGAGAGGTTCGTCCCTAGGTACACGAAGTTGTCTACGTTTTCAAGGTTATAGTCCCCTATCGTTATGTTTTGTCTTATTGGCGTCCTTTTCCTTGATTGAGTCATAACTTTTGTTTTTTGTTCGTTAATTTGCAGACCAACTTCCTTGGCGGTTTCGTCTAGAGCTACAAATACTTCTTTGGCGTCATTGAACGAACGTGATATAATGTTGATGTCATCACCGTAAGCTACTAGCTGTGTCGACTTAAATAATAAAGTTCCTCTCGTGTCAACGGGGATTTTTCTGATTACATACTCAAGCGCTAAGTTGAAGAGTACAGGAGCTAATCCATCCCCTTGTTTTAGCCCTGTATTTGTCGAAAACGAGTTGGTCATATCATTCTGAATCAGCACTTGCGACGTGGAGTCGGTCATAGTCATTTTCACCAGGCGCACCAACTTTGCTGGGATTCCGAACTGCAGCATGATGTTATATAACGCAGTTCGGTTGATGCTGTCGTACGCTTGTTTGAAGTCGACAAATATTTGATGGACATCAATGTTGAATTCCCAGCATTTTTCCAAAATTTGTTTGACCGTAAATATTTGGTTGGCTGTCGATCTTCCACGTCTGAAACCACCTTGATATTCACCGAGAATTTTCTCAGCGTGATGGGAAATCCTTAACTCTAAAATTTTTGTCAAGAGCTTGTACGACGTACAAAGTAGTGATATGCCCCTGTAGTTTTCGCATCGCAGTTTATCTCCTTTCTTGTGAATGGGACATATAACGCTTTTTCGCCACTCATCCGGCATCGTTTCTTGTTGCCATATGTCTGTCACCAATCCATGGATAGCCCTTAAAACGGAAATCCCGCCTGTCTTCAGGAGCTCCGCGGGGATCCCATCGATGCCCGGTGCTTTGTTGGGTTTCAAGCGGTCCATGGCCTGTCGGACTTCATCTAGTGTAGGAGGGTGAGATGAGGCACTGTTAGGGTATGTACCATTTAGTGATGGCGATTCTTCGGGTGCGGGGACATTTCCGTTCAGTAATTGCTGGAAATAGGACGCCCATCTTTCCTTCACCTGTTCTGAGCCACTTATGATGCTTCCATCGGCAGCCCTACATAGGCTAGTTCGTGGTTTGAAGCCTTGTTTTAAATGCCTCACTACTTTGTACGCTTGTCGGGTGTTGTTAGCCATAAAGTTGTCATTCATGTTATTCAGCATGGTGTCAAAATGCTTTCGTTTCTTACGTCTAATTATTCCATTAGCTACTCTCCGAAGATCGTCGTATTTTTCTTTCTTGGCTCTGGTCGGTCGTTCAATGGGGATTTTGAAGGCCGCATTCTTTTCGTCCAACGCGGCTTGACATTCCTCGTCAAACCATTCATTTCTGCGTTGCCCGGCTGTGTATCCCACTACTTTTTCGGCTGCTGCAGTCACTGCGCTTTTCATGGTAGTCCAAACTTCGTTGATAGATGTGGTGTTAGGCGTGGAAGCTAATTCCATTTCCAGAGCAGATCTATAATCGGCTTCAATCGTCTTATTTTGAAGCTTGTCGACATCGAACTTGCGTCTTGAACTTGCTCTGGCTTCATCAGACAGTGATATTCGACATCGATATCGAGTCTTTACTAAGTAGTGGTCGGAGTCGCAGTTGGCCCCACGGAAGGTTCGCACATCTAAAATACTGGAGGCCCACCTTTTCTGAATCAGAATATGATCAATCTGATTAAAGGTGCAGCCGTCAGGGGATGCCCATGTCCTTTTGTGAATGTCGCGATGCGGGAAACACGTGGAGCTTACGGTGAGGTTTCTGCTACTCGCAAAGTCGACAAGTCGTTGTCCATTGTCGTTGCTTAGGTCGTGGAGACTAAATTGGCCGGTGGTTCCGCGATGTGTTTCCTCCTTTCCAACCTTTGCGTTGAAGTCGCCCAGCAGGATTTTCACATCATTTGATGGCAGTGAATCATATAGCCTTTCCAGAAGGTTGTAAAAATTATCTTTCACTGCCTCATCCTTATCTTCAGTAGGGGCTTGAACGTTAATGAGCCAAACGTTAAAAAACTTTGCACGAATGCGGATCGCACACAATCTTTCATTGACAGGCTTGAAGTCGATTATTTGCGGTTTCATTTTTTTTTCACAATGAAGGCCACTCCAAATTCGTGACTTCCCGATGACTTTCCGCTTTTGAAGATTGTGTACGATCTCATGTCCATAATCTCAGCACCAAATAGTTTCGTTTCCTGGACAGCGAGAATGTTTATTTTGTAGTGAGTGACCTGTTCCAGGAGGGCTTTAATGGCCCCCGGTCTGTACAGGGTTCGCACGTTCCAGGTTCCAATAGAGTAGTCCATATTTTGTTTGCGTGGTTGTTTCCGTTGATCCAATCCAAGTATCCGAGGCGAAGTATCAGGTTCCTGAATAAGTGAAGTTTTACGGGAACGGGTTATTGGCCCATTGCCCAACCCCCAGCCTGGAGGGCCAGTCTGGTTAATGTTCCCGATTTAAAGCGCGGGAAACTCGCCCTCACCCTCCTTCGTTGGCAACATTCATGATCTGAAATGTCATGAAGGCTCCCGGCAGCCACCCGATGTGAAATTGTAAAATCACATCTTCGGGGAGGTCGAAGGTAGGATTCAGTAGCAGAGCTGTAGATGTTGTTTCCAGCAGGCATTTCTCGGGATTTCAATTGCTTCGTCGGTAACTAGCACCCGATGACGCCCCCGTGGCCTATGCTACCATTTGACTGCCGTGTTCTTATCAAAATACCTGTATATTGCCCTGTAGGAACGAACAGATAATCTTAATAAAAGAAGGATGATTGGCGAGGCGCTTTTCGTCTTTTTCTTAACGTATAACTTGTCGAAATTAAATATTGCCGTCCATATCTCGAAATAAGTCCCATTACATTGTAGTTAATACCGCAAATAACACAGTCTTTATGTTATAAGTAGTGTAAGCTGGTATAGGCTTACACTACTGCACTACACAGCTCTTGCTGTAACCACAAAAACCTAAGAGGCGAAAACTTAAGTGTCTGCTGTTGGAAATATTTATTTTTCTGGGAGGGGCCTACCTATGGTCTGGGGGGGTCCCGGACCCCTCTGGCCCCCCTACGGCGCGCTTATGGCTATTAGTAATAGTCAAGGATGAACGTCTACCTCCTCTTAAGTGGATGTTTTGTTGTATATCTGCGGTGTATCCCGGTTCAGATGGCTTAGTTCGAGTGGTCGATCTAAAAACTACTTACTCGATAGTACGAAGGCCGATTCATAAAATTGCCCTCTACCAGACTACAACGTGTAGAAACAATGAACACAACTTTAACTGAAACACATCAACTACAAAATCAACATTCTGAGTTTGAATTAATAAAGGTAAAGAGCTACCGATTATCATATTGGAAAACGCTAAATGAAACTTATACTGAATACCTTATTTTTGCCTCTTCCTCTATCCCCTCCACAATCCACTAGACCGAGATGGCGAGTCGGAGCGCCTTAGCTCCTGGTCCGAGCATGGCACAATACTCGCACGCAGGAAATGCCGCAAAATAGTGGGTCATCAATACAGCTTGGTACAATACCCGAAACAAATATCACCCTTGGAAACACAGTATCATGGTAAATAATAAATCTATAAACTTATCAAATTTTATTTTCATGTCATGAAATCAACCCAAATGGAACACTCGACATCCGGTTCCAGCCGAAGGGCAGCTAATTTTAATTGAATTTGAAGGCTCGGAGGATGCCAAAGATTGAACTATGTGCATCGCTGCCGGCGGTGGAGTGCCAAAATTTAGCTGAGGAGAATCGTAGACTAGCCGGTTTCAATTCTGGATCAGTTGATAAGAAATGCACTGACTCCAGTAAACACTGGCTGTCTCGAAAAGTGTATTTTCACAAACACAGCTGGATACTCTACATCGGGGCTAAAACAGGTTGAAGCGAGTCGCGAAATGTACCGTGCCGTGTTGGAAGAAGTTAAAGTTTGAACGCTATCATAGCAGCTTAGATTCTAGACAGAACGAAGAAAAGTCTCAGGAACAAAGTGGAAGAGTTGGTTTATTTTGTTACACTGGAAACCAGACATTAAAACTAAAAACATGATTTTTACAAGGAGTCAGCTGATCATTAGAATTTAATGTGAATTGTTGTCTAAACGAAAGTCGAGAAATAAAAAGTCGTGTAGTTAGTTGTGTTAACCAAGCTGTCGAGCTCTTGCCAATTGACAAGGGTGAACAAGAAACAGGGCATAATAAAAGTTTTTGTGGGGTGAATTTTTAACTGTGAAGCAAGATCACGATATGGGACTTTTGGAATTGGCTCGTATTTGGCATGTATCAAAGCTTTCAAGCACAAGATGCTGGTGAATCAGTGCAAAATAGTCCATATTATGAATTAAGAAAAGTAGTGTAAATGCAGCGAATTTTCTTAATTTTATACTGACTGGCATTATATTTGTTTAAATAAGTGCATTAATAGATATATAAACATTATTGAAATATAAGCAGTTTGCAAAATAGTCAGTTGATGAGCATTTAAATATATAGTACTGTTTTTGCTGCTAAACACAGAGTTCCGGGGTACTCAAGTTTAAAGCGGACTTTTAATTATCCTAGAAATCTGTTTGCTTACAGGCACTCAACACGATCGAATATGATCTACAACTTGGCTTGTGAGCCAGTGCATTTGTTGTTGTTAGCAGGTAAACACATACCCATTAACAACAACAAATGCACTGCCTCGCACGCCAAGGCGTGATCTGAGGTGGGCATTTGTATGTGCTGGTCGTGATTTGTTCTCCTTAGTTTATGAATGCTTATGATAAGAGCTGTATTTCTTTTATAACGATAAGAAAAACTAATAGGAAAAACTAAAACCCCTACCGCTGCCAAAGGGTTAATAGTATTTTAATTTGATCTTGATTCCGACCAACTTCTAATACTTATACATCAATATGCCCTAAAACATTTCAGCTCGAACTAGTAACACAGCCATGAGTGATACTGAATTTGTGTTGACATATTGAATTACTTTGCACTGCGAAGAATGAAGCCCCCACTGTGAAACGAGTTGAGCAAAAGTTTATTCCCCAGTTAACAGGTTAAGCAATGTAAAAAACGCCTGACAACATTCGATATTTTGTAGAGTTCATCTACCAATATTTTGAAACAGAAATATTGCTGCTGAATTCCAAGAACTATTTGTCATGGATTCTATTTGAATTCTGTTAAATATTTGTCATGATTTCTGTTTAAATAATTTTGCATTAAACGCAGTTTGCACTGTAAGCTAAGCATTTAACTTTCCTAGTGGAAGTTAGATGAATAGCTATAAAAATACTTAAGAAAGAGGAAAATAATGCTAGTATAAAAATTTACCTTTATGGTATGCCTGACCTAAAATAACTGGTCCCACTAAATGATAATTATTTGAAATATCCTTCCCGAAAAATGCTTCTCGAAACAATATCTGTAATCGAACCTAAAACTGCTTTGCTTCATCTAAACGATCTTACCATCTTCCCATTTACAAAATGCAATTATCATGAATAATACCCAACAATATCGACCATACTCGTCATGATCAATAGAACTAATTCCAACAAGATATCTCCATTATTTCCGCTTCGAAGCAGCAAAACGCGATTTTACACTTACCACTAATGACAATGTTTTGTAAACATCAACGTCACATATCAATCATCGGGTATATTCTGTGAATTCCTGCCTCTACAAAGTACTCTAACGTAGTCGTTTGAATGCATTGAGCTGTCTAAGCGGGGCCCGGGCCAGAAAATTGCACAAATCTACTGGGAGACCTTGGTAATGAGCCTAACCGAGGACTAGCAAACCTCGAGAATAGAGCAGATCCATGGATCAAGGAGCAGATCTAGAAAATCATCAAACATTTCATCTTGCACTCGTCTTGTCATTATTTTTGAAATAGAGTTAGTATCTCATGGCCGGGCTGACTCACGACAAAAAGGGCGTATTTATCTTGAGCAAAATAAATGACAACCAATCTTGGGCTTCACAGATACTCCACACAAGCGGACATTCTAAGCCTGGACAGGCCAGGGCAGGAAAAGTGCACGACCAGCACACTCAAGTGTATTCGCATATTATGCAAAACTTGCTCGAACTCAATGGCACCTCTTTCGATGCCTATTCCTGGACTTTCCGTTCGTGCATCGATACATGAATATTACCGGGTCTGGCACGGAGCATTACCATTACGAGTCGCGCAAGTGTAAACTTTGCAGATGTTTTAATTGTTCATGATATAGTAAGAGGTGAGAAGAGGCTACTTGCTTGAGTCTCAGAAATTATTATGAAGTTAGCGTCAAAATTCCTCGAGTGATTATTATGCAATTTCTTTATGCGATGCTCATAAGTCCTCGTCTTCGATGTTAGAACTGCACCAGAACCTGGGAAGATGTGGCGCACATGATGATGTGGCTCATGCAGGTCGATACTCGGAAAGGATTCCGGACAAGCTATGAGCAACGAGCACTTCCAAATAATAAATATTCTTGACTTGAACGAATGAATATAATGGCCAAGAATAGTCGAATGGTTTGTACTTGCACTTCATTATGGTCTTCGCAATACAGTGTTGTTGCAGTGCGCTTAGGTTGAGTGAACTGCACGATGCAGTTGCAGTTTTTAGTTCGTTTGAATATAAATGTTCTGGTGGAAATGCAGATGATTGACTCGGACTAATCAATCATACGGCGCAATTAATATTGGGTATTCAGTTCGACAGCTTTGATTGAATATATATATCCGTGAAGTAGATGTCCATTTGTGTGAATGCTGGTTACACCCGAACAGTGAATAATAGTCGTACAGTTAGGGGCTGGAAAACTATGAGATCTATATTAACGTGTAGAGGCAAATCTGGTGTTCTATACACATGGTGAGGAGTTTAGTCTTCAATGCTTCGCAGAAGGTAATAGAATATTTTGGCACAAAATACATTCAGGAATTATATATATTTAAATCAGCATAAGCAAGTAAATAAAAAGTTACTGAAACTAGTTACAGGATAAGAGAAAGAAATCAAAACTTGGTATCGAAAAAAAAGAATAGAAAAGCTATTAAATAGGTGCTAAATAAATTTCAAGCTATTTCCAATTACAATATCAAATCAATCTATTCAAGCTTACATTACAAAACCGCAAATAAATTCCGAAATCATTCTTATTGTTCGACATCGTGCACATACTATGTATACTATAACAATTCCATCAGTCGCAATTCCATATTTGTGCACCTGATCGTCATACATCTTACCGAGAGTCGTCTTCACTGCAATTATTTTAATCTAAATTTTCACGAGTCTTTGACGTCAATGCTACAGATCGTAGATTTAACCTATTCTATACCTTCACCATCGCCACAATCACATTCTAAATCGAAACGCAACCAAGCCCGCCAGCCTGCACGCACAATAAAATTGTAATCTGATTAGCAATTAAGCTAATATGGAATTTCAGTAACGTGATCTAGTACTACCAATTCGATTCAATTATAATAATAAGCTACTACCACAAATTACGTTCTAAGTTGAATCCAGCCGACGACGACGTTGCTGCAAAATATAATAGTCGTCGCCAGAGCCATTGAGTTTGTTTTGTACAGACAGACAGTTATTGTTTCAGTTCAACCGGATCTCGATTTCTTTCGTTTTTCAGATTTATTTTTTTATATTTTTAAGATCATCATGTCAATGATAGTGATGTGACGCAACGATAAAATATAACAGATAAAAAATTAAATCACGAATAAAATGAACAACCTGAATAGCGAAAAATATTATAAACTGTTTCTTTAATGTGAAAAGTTACTGAAAGTTATTGTTACTACTTGTATTTATTGTCTCATTTGATCGAGAAATGATTACAATGGCGAGACCAGTAGTATTTTGGAACATCATATGGACTCAATTGTAGATCAGCTTTGGCTATTTTTAACTGTGATGATCTGACTGACTTTTTCGAATAAGATATTTTGATGATGTGTATTGATTTTGTAATTTAATCTGTTTTTGCTGGTATTAATTTTTTTCTCGAAAATTCCGATGACCTTGCTGAGGTGTAGATAATCAAGTGCTCTGAAATGTCGTGTGATAGAAAAATAAAGCATCAAATGTGTAATGTTATGCGATGAAAATGATGACATATATTCAAATGAATTAATATATCCTCAGTTCTCTGAAGTAAATTAGAACGTTTTATACGTAATATTCTTGACTGCAGTCTAGTTCTTGCATCAGTCCATCGATCACTTGGTCTCACAATTATATTTATTCTTGATGCTTTGCCTTCAACGTTTTTCAGGATAGCCAGTTAGCCTTTATTTTGTCGACGCAACCCGCCCATTATAATTTTCACAGTTGTGTGCAGAAAGATAAGGTGACTTGGCATATATTTCATACGGCCCAATGCTCTAACTGATTTTCTACTTTGATGTGAATGTGGCATAGCATTTGCTTGCTTACCAATATGCCTCTTATGTGGTGGAAGTCTACGATTGGTAGTGGTGAAATGTTGCCTATCATGACTCTTAACCTTATTATTTGCACAAGTGTTACATTTCGGTGAACGCATTGCTTGGGAAATTTTATTGGAAGTATAACTATGAAAAGGAGGAAGAAAACTGCTATTACGGAATTTGCAAAATGAAAAGGAAACTAAATGAAAAATAATGATGAAAATTATGGAGGCAAAGCAAAAATGAAACAAAAAGCATTCAATTGTTAGATTTAGAAGGAAAAGACTTGAAATCAAGTAAAAAGAAAATATGCTTATTTTGTTTTTAAGAAGTTATTAAAGAAAAAGTGTGTATATTCAAAGTAAAAAGTTAATAAAGAAGAATACGTTAATGATACAAAATCAAACCGGATTAATAGCTCAAGTCAGTGGCGTGGCGTTCATGGAAGCAAGGGAAGCATTGCTTCCCTTACATTTTACTGATATATATTTTAAATTAATTTATTTAAAAATCACGAGAAAAATCATGGACAGGAATTTTCTAAATAAATTTTCCCAAAAACTCACAGTGAACATCTTGCACGGCTAAGGTGGTAACACCACCGAATGAAAATATTGAGAGAACAAGACGGGTGGAAGCAACTACAAAATTGCTTCTACGAGCATTAATTTCACTTCATGTAGACTGCATTGTGACGTCATTCAAAAAAATATGCTTGTACTGGCTGTTTGGAAGCAATGCAGAAATTGCTTCTTAGGGGAAATTCTCGTCTCAAGCGAGAAACTGAGAGAGAAGCCGCGTACGTATGGTTGCTGTGGAACTTATTGTGATGTTCCCCATATAATTTGCTTGTGCGTATTTTTTTTTTTTGAATGAGAATGTTTGCTGTAGTACCTACACACTATTTGAATTTTTGAATGAATTCGAACTACGAGATGTTTTAAGGGTTGCCAGAGACTGCTTGAATGTAGTTCGGTAGTGAAATTTGTGCTATATTTTACATAGAAATTTGGTGAAGGTATTTTTAATTGGTGAAGGTAATTATTTCACCAATAGTTTAGAGTATTGTTGTAATTAAATTGATTTGAATTGTTTAGAATTGAGTGCGTAGAATTACTTTAAGGAATCGCATGATTTTTTAATTTTAAACTTAAAATAGTGAGAGTGCAATCAAAAGGTTAATGTATTTATTTGTTCCGTAAATAGCATGGATTATAATTATAATAATCACAGAGAAAATATTTTTGAATATTCTATCAACAATAAATCAGAAAATAGTTTAAAACAATTTTATAAATCAGTTTTTTTAGTTCTAACATTGCAAGTAATGAATGCAAAAGAGAATGTTACAAGAGCGCCCGCAGAGCGCAGTTTTTCTTCGTTAAAAAGGATTAAAACTTATCTTAGGAATAGGACAGATGAACAGTGACTAAGTGACTTGGCAATATTTTCCATAGAATAGGTTTTCTTAAAATAATGTTTGAGCGAGTAAAGTTTTCAAGACGTCATAGATGAGTTTGCAAAAAAAACAAAGGCAAATTGCATTAAATTTAAAATAGAAGTATGCATGAATTTTCTTTTCAAATTTGATTTATAATAGATTTTTTTTTCAGCTGTCACTTCATTTATTTTAAATTTACTAGATTTTTTTTTTTTAAATATAAATATATATGTTATTCGTTATGGGAATGTTGTTACTTTACTGTTATTTTTTATAAGTACTAGAATATTGAAATTTTCTTTATGCGTATAAACATTTAATTTGCATAATCACTGTGGTTGTTATTGTTGCCGTAGCTATATTTGCAAATGCTTTATTTACATAGCTTGCTGTTGCAACATCGCTAATTTATATGTTTGCCAATATTTAATTTTTGCAAATATATATTTAATGAAAAAATGATTATATATTGGTAGCATGCGAATTAGTACTGATAACAATACAGTATAAGTACTCTCACGTCCATGCTCGTAATTCATGGAAGCTTTTGTATTTGCAATGTTAAAAGTAGCTAACAAGAGGGGTTCCATTAATACGTAACAAATTTGAAGAAAACATAACCAAAGTCAGTCATCGAAATGAACTAATTGCTTCCCTAAGGTAAACTATCACGCCACGCCACTGGCTCAAGTAGATGTTAAGTTTCAAGCAAGGTGACAAGAAAATAGGAGGCTGAGACGAAATAAATCAAACTTCGGACATTTATGAATTTTAATTTGAAATTCTAGCAGTGGATTGGTTTTAACCAGTAATACAAAAAAAGTTGGAAAAGAAAAAAATCCAGAGCATTGAATCGTCAGAAACACTGGTTTTTGAAGAAAAGTAGAAGAGTATTCATAATTATTCATAATTTATGAAATTAAACACTTTGTTACGGTATAACAAATCGGAACGCTTCATTCAAAAAAAGGACAAAAAAAGGACTTCATTCAAAAAAAGGACAATCTTCTTTCGAATACCTCCGCTTCGGCCATGATAGTCTTTGAACCAGGATGGGGAAGCATAAGTAAACCAGGATGGGGAAGCATAAGTCAGGATAGGCCGGATCAGAGTCTGATAGCAAATGGATTTAGCTTTGGTGATCATGCCCATCTTTTTGGCGAAAAGATAACTGATGCGTTGAAATGCGAATTTAGAAGCTTTGATTTTACGCTACTTATACGGATTAAACTTCAAAAATTCGTGAAAATCAACAGCAAAGTGCCTCAGAGATGAGCTGGAAGTAATCTTAGAAGTTCCGAACGAGACAGCGAATTTTCTGGTGTTGTTGCAACTAGTTTGCGATCCCCTATACCCTATACAAGGATTGCGAAACACAATATGCTTACTGTTATTTGGTTTGATGCCCCATTCGTTAAAGTAAAGACTTAATTCTGCCAAGTAGTATTCCAGGCTCCTCGTTGCTTCGAGCAGAATACGAGCGCGAATAAGAGCGTGTCATCGGCATATTGAAGAAGTTGGACTCGAAGTTGGCTCACTGGAATGGAAGGTCAGCGGTGAATATGTTACAAAGAATTGGTCTAATGACAAAACTTTGTGGCACTTCTGATGTCACAGGTCCTTTGGGAAAATCTACTCCACTAACGCTGACATGGTATTGCCTGTTAGTAAGAAAGCTCGCTGCGTGTCTAATCACCTCTTTCGGGAATCCAAACAATATCAACTTAAACAGAAGACCTTCGTGCCATACTTAATCGAAAGCCTTCTCGATATCTAAAGCACAAACTACTGTTGGAATGTTATGCTCATTCCAGTGCGCCTAAAGCCAAACTCGTGTTCAGGAATCACCTGCGTGAGCTCAAAATGATGTGCTATCTTTTCAATCCGAATTCTCTCAGATACCTTCCCCAGATTAGGCATCAACCAGGAAATGTGACGTCGGTGTAATAGCGTACGTCCACGGAAAAGATCGGACGATTTTCTCGAGAGGACGTTGTGCAGCTGGTTGGGGCACGCGGCTGCTGCTCCAAAAGCTAATGGCTCGAAACTTAACGGTCACATCTTTTTTTCTCGCCTAGCTTGTAAATTTCAAAACGAATTATTTATGAATTATATAAAAGTGAATGGTGGAATTGCAAACTTATTTTTGCCTCCCGTACACCGTGTAATAAGTTTAGAGCGCCGTTGCGTAAGCGGTCGAATAGTAAATTTGTTGCTTGCCTAGTGAAAAAATAATAAAAGTTGGTTCAATTTTTGGCTGAGAATAGTGAGATTTTCGAGGAAATACAGCCAGTGCCCGGTTGAAGAAACTGGGCCAAATTAAGAGTGTGTCTAATTGGCCTCACATAGAGAGACTAAAGACTAAGAGTCTTAGGGTCACATAATGTAGCAACGGGATGGAAGTCAAGTTCCAACCTGACGGATAATCCGGTGAGCCGAGGCTCACTCATTAGGGGTTAGTAAGTGGTGGCCCAGCCCATTTCGACTGGACTAACTGGCACCTAAAGGGGCCAGACCAACGATCTGTCTCCCAAGAGAGAAAATGGGCAGCAAATAAGTACTTACTATTAATACAGGATGCTTATCATATCCAAATTTGATGGCAGTATCTCCTTGCATTTAAGAGTTGAAAATTCTTAAAAAAATAAAATTTTTCGTTAAAAGTTTTCTATTTTTAAATTTACCTTTTTTCTATTTTCATTCAAAGTTATCTTAATTTGAGAGCATAGAAATCCAATAGAATCTACTTAATCGACTATTTCAGGCTATGGTAAAAAATATATCAATTGAAAACAAATGCTTTTTCGAGGAGAATATCAAATTCAGTGCTGTTTAATAACATTTGGTGCTTAATAATTTCTTAGTATTTTGTTGCTAAGCTTAGCAATAAGAAAATAGACCTCAAAATCGTGTTAAGAGCTTTTGCTTAACACAAAATTAACTTTAATAAGGCTACCAGTGTGACACTATTACGATTGGAAAATGTACCAATGCTCACTGTAGAGTTTGAAAGAATATCACTTATTCGGTCGCCAGCCGAATAGGGGGAAGAACATGTAGTATACGCAAATATACACGAGCCGCAACTGTTCGGACTGATGAAAGTGTGATCCATAACCTCCTCGCGGTGGCCGCTGGTAACAATCCCCCCGGAAGGAAGGATTGGCTAATTGGATCAGGCTAGTCCCTTCTTAGTAAGGTTGGTGAGGGGGCCAGCTGTATGGGTTGTGTAAACGTAGGCCTCGCCCGTAACCGGCAGAGGGGCACCCTTGTTTCTATCCGAAGGGGTGACAAGGAGGCCAGGGGACAGGTCTGGGCTGGTGACTATGGTTCAGGATCCAATACTTCACTTTGCCCGGTTCTGGAACCTGGCGAACCGCGGTCTACAGAGTAGCGAACTGTTAGACACCTTGGTTGCCTTGGCAGCCAGGTTCGCAGGTTCAGCGTACTGTCAAAGCCTACGGAGCCCTCGGATGGTCGTGGGGGAGTCTGCCTCGCGATTCGAAGAGGGAGAAAGACAGTCGGAGCAACACGTTGTTCCTATGGGGGCAGAGTGTAGCGGGAGGCAAAATGCTGACGATAGCCTCAGCTGTGGTCCGAGAACGCGAAAACCAAACCTGAAACCATCTAAAATACACATTTGAAAATTAATAAAGACCTAAACAAAATCAAGCTTCCCGCCAGTACTACTGGAGGGAAGTCACCAGAAAACGACCCCTTCAAAAGGAGTTCAAAGGTGACACGATCACCAACGCCGGCGTTTGAAAGATTGCGGGCCCTGAGGCTAGATGGGGAACCCGCTCCGGGATCTGCTGTGAGTCCGATGGACGTGGCGGTGCCCCTCAGCAGAGCAGTTACTCAGCAGTCTGGCGGCGGGTCTGGAGAATCACTGGCCAGTCCAACGGAAGCGGCTGTTGAGTCGGCTTCTAGCAGAGCTGTGACCAAGAACGGAGGTGGCAAGCTGAAAGGCTTGCAGATCACCGGGAAAGAAGCGGTGGCTGAGCCACTTGGCAGAGCTGTAACCAGAACTGGAAGTGGTGCCTCCAAGGAACTGCAGTCCACTGTAAAGGTGGCGGCAGCTGATCCCACCAAAGCGAGGAATCGGAATGCCCAACGCTTCAGAAGGAGAGAGACAAAACGAGCGGCCAGGAGTACGGTGACGCTGGAATTCAAAGGGAAACCCAAGGATGCCCAAGTGAAACCTACTGCAGCGGCCGCAAGTAAACGCAACCGCTCAGAAGAAATAATCTCGCCGAGAGGTAAATCGACGAAGAAGCCACGACAGGAGACGGCAGTTCGTTTCTTTAGGGACGTAGCGGGTAGTAATCTTAAGCTGGCCGTCGTTGACATGCAGGAACCCCTGGAATGGAGACTCGAGGATGACGTGGCCAAGATGATTCTTAAACGGATCACCATAGGATTAATTTAGAATGCTTGTTTTTATTCGCATCATAATATATATTATTTTACTGTTGAAAGTTGAAGCTTTTGTTTTTTATTTTGTTTATAGATGATTTGTTTTCTTTGTAAATATTTTTTTGCTGTGAGTACATAATGGATTTAAAAACTTATCAAAACATATTTTCAGTGAAGTCATGAATTGGTGGGCGCCCTCTCCCATCTTTCCATAATTGCCATGATGTTGTGTCAGTGTTTGTTAGATGCGTGACGCGGCTAGGGTTTGACCTGCCCCCCAAAGTACTCACGAATTGGTGACTAGCCGGAACTTTTTTGTCACGCCAAGGTTATAAGTCAGGCTTAAATTCTGTTGTGGTAGCGGCTTTTCACAGCTGTTTCGCAACAACATAAATGAAAATCCAAGCATCCGTCAGGCTAATGGCTAAAAATGAATAACGTGGTAATTTTCTTTGAAATTTTAGAGGGATATCTCAGAAAAAAGCCCTTAAATTAATGCAAAAAAAATACATTTGTAAAATGGACGATAGTGCCATTCAACTGATCACCTATTATTCATTCAATATCAATAGCACTCTAAACACTTGAATATTCATGCAAATTATTTTTTATATATCTAGTAAGATGTTGATGTGATAATGTTCAAATAGGGAGGAAAATTTACAGCAGTGATTGTTTACAATAATTAAAGATGGAAACTTATACTTATAGTAAGATTTACCTCCTGGGTCAAGAGTTTTCATGAGTGAAAATGGTCTTCCACGAAGAATGAAATTGGTAATGCTCTGGTTGAAGAGTATTTTGATCAACTATTTATCGCAATGCTGCATTGTTAAAGTTTGCAGTTTCTCATAGCATAATAATTTAATTATAATAATTTTTTATATATGTATAATCAATTTATAGTAATTAAATAATTCTGCAGGCGGTCTTCAGCTGTTAGATTGATCATTGAGCCTAACGGAATCACCGGATTTTGAGTATGCGTTATCTCATCAGCCGACACAATTGTCATTCCAAGCCACTATTGGACGTATCAGAGATAATAATATATTTTGTGGTGGACTGAGCTCAGACAAGATCTTCTCTACTAATTTGCTGAGATGATGATGATTTGCACCAGATAAAAAAAAATAATGAATTACTAACTCTCTCATTCAGAACTCAACTCCGAAATCAATAGCCAGTGGAGAAAGATAAGAGAAATAGTACTCGAATACTGACTATAAACTCATTTTCGAAAAAAAACGGAGAAAATGTGCTGGTTCTGTTAAAGATTTTATTTGGCTGATTGATTATGAAATTACGTTCTCGTACTCACAAATAGAGATACCAGAAATAGACGCTTGCGTTTTCAGCACAAAAGTAGCCAAATTGGCCAGTCACTGTCACCAATAGTCTACTAAACCTCCATTTCGAAACCTGCTCTGATAACTGCGTCAGAACTTTGAAGGAAGAGATGTTTTATTTCGACCTAGTCAAGATCAATATGTCTTCTGAGTTGATTTCTGATCTGTTGATCCAACTTCAATACAAACTAAATACCCTTCTGTGGGATGAGGATCTCAAAAATTTCAAACTAAAATGTTAAAAAAATCAATAAAATGTACGAATCCTAAGTATATTTTCTTACAATGCGAACATTTTCCGGGAGGCTCAATTATTGTCTTATCTACGTGATCTGTCTTCTATATGTGATGATTCGCACATTTTTTCAAAGTCAAAAAAGCTTCTTTTTCATGCACACCCATATGAAGTTGAAATTCGATAATAATCTGGAAATTATTATGACTTGAAATATAAATATTCTTTATCTGCTTTTAGGTCCTTAGGATCCTCATAGGCTTGAAAAGTTTTCATATCATTTCTTAAGCTAAAACCTTTGGCTAATTTTCACTCTGAACATTTTTTGCGAATTTTATATTATTTCCATACTCTCAATTTTCATTAATTACCCGCTGTCACCGAAGGTTTAAAGTTATACTCTTTAAACTTAACTATTCGTACTATATTTGAAGGAAGGAGACGGTAGCAGCATAGAAAAATTTGCCACACAATCAATCAATTTCTACGTGGTTGCGATTCGAAGCCTTGGCCTATTTTTTAATTGAAGAAGATAATTAGCCATAAAGTGGCTGGTTCACTCCTATCTCCAAAGCATTCCAAGACGATTTTGATAACAGTTTCTTAAATTTTGTTCATCGAAATTGCTCACTGTGCTTATGAAAAACTATTTTTATTATAGAACACTGAAAGAAAAATCTTGGTAAAATCAACAATTTTCCTTAGTTGTTTTTGCGTCAACTACGGGCTATAGTTAAAACAACCATAAAAAAATAGTTGATTACTTTTATGCACCATGACGCGTAGTTGATAAACAACGTCCGTGGTGCAAAAAAAGTAAGCAACCACAAACAATGGTATTCCAACCATATCCATAGTACGAAATATAGGCAGGGGAGGCGTGAATGCCGCAGTTGAATTTGGTGAATCACAATGCAGCGACAATGTCGCTGTCAATGCAACCAAGGCACCAACCAAATTCATTTTTTTTTCTTTTAAATCCTTTTGTACGAGGATTAGGTTGGCTTATCACAATACACATCAGCCATCGCTTGTCTATTCCACCAGACCATTCAACCTAATTCAAACAGATTTAATTCAACCTAGTGGTGATGCCAACCTATGGTAGGTATCACCGCTAGCGGTGCGGCAAAATTAGAAATTTGGCAAATTCTGCCGCTGCCGCAAATTCGGCCGCAGCCATTGTGCGCGTTACCATACAAAACAGTGCATTCTAATTTTTTGACTGCGCTTTGCCGCAGCCCACTGCTTTGCCACAGCGAAAAACGCTGTATTGTGAACAAAATAGCGTCATACAACGTAATATAAAGGCTTCACAGCATAACATGAATATGAATTATATCGAACAGCAAACCGAACACAATTTTGCCATGTAGCATATGAAACTTCTATGATAGAATAGGAGCATGAGTATGAGGAGTATGAAAAATCAACAGTTTTCCTTAGTTGTTTTTGCATCAACTAGGGCTATAGTTAAAACAACTATAAGAAAATTGTTTAAAATTGTTTACTTTTATGCACCATGACGCGTGGTTGATAAACAAAAAAAATTTCATTCGGAGCATGAAAAGCGTCCAAATGTTGAAACCATTCTACTTTGCGTAGAATAATTCCAAAGACGTTGCTCACTGAATTACGTTTGTTGAAATCAACTATTGCAAAGTAGTTTAAGTACCATAAAAACTGTTGATAATTCGAAACGTTGAAGTTTGAACTATTTTTCGTGGTTATGAAACAATTAAAACAGTTGATTTCATGAACGTTGCGATATTTTTTGTACAACCAGAGCCAACTACTTTTATATCGTTAAATTAACTATATTAACATAGTAAAAATAACTATTTTCCGTAGTTCGTTTAACGATTTTGAATGAATCGTTGCAATACTATTAAAAATAGTTGAACCAACCAAGAGTTTTTCTTTCAGTGAAGCAAAGCTAATTAATAATAATCGTTTCCATCTCACAGCTAAGAATAGTTTTGGAAAAGAAAATCGCATAAAAATCTTTGAATAAGAACAGAAGAATAAGAACATTGCAAAATATTGATCGATTAATGGCTAAATTTATGCAAGGCTTATTCTTGCAACGAAGTCTTTCAATCGAGCCCATAAAGGGTTAAAAGAGTTTTTCAAGAATTAACTTGAAAAGTTGAAATTATGAATTTCAAGTTTAATTACTAAATTAGGAGCCGTTCTTAGGAATATAACTTTAAAATTTAAAAATCATTGCGTAGTTGATCTATTCAGCACCATTTTTAATATAGTTTTCAGCAGTTTAAATTAGATCAAACCAAAAAAGTTGTTTTTCTGACGAAACCCAATCGGAACCTAATAAAAGAATACCTTTTATATAAGATATGATAATGCATTGTTAAAATTTTGCGGCAATTTTGATAGTTTTTTTATAAAGTCGAATTAAATTTTCAGTTGCTATGTATTTATTACTGTATGAATTAGTTAGTTGATGGGGGGACAACATTTTCAGTCATCTGAGTACGAAAAAACAAAATCTATATTCCGAGCTTAACACTTTACCGACCGGTAGCCTATTAATCGGCTTTTTATCGGATGATGTAACAAATTGCCATCTGCTATATCATCAGTATTTTATTATTAGTATTGATATTCAAAAACAGCCGGCGCAAGGGAGAATCTGCGGCTGACCGGCCGGTCGGGCGTGCGTATGCTGTTGAGCCGCTAGCGGTCAGTAAAGTGTTAATAAGTAAAAATATTAAGTATAAAAATTACTTCCGTTGAAATCGATGCCATTGAGTTAAATCACAATAAAAAATTATTTATTTGACCAGCGGCAAACTCACTGTCTCCATCAAATTAGTAAAACAGCATTGATTTTTCTTTTAATAAAATAATATTATTATTTCCATTTTCGTATTTGGGTTCCATTTTAACAAACAAAAAAATTCTCCTAATATCTATTACACATTATACACTAGCTAACATTAAAATACAATATTACGTTTAATAATATTAAAAAAATACATATACCTAATAAACACAGTGGCGAAATAATTTGCATAACTCACAATTATAATATATTGACAACTATTCAAAGAAATTTTTTGTCGAAAGTGGAGTGATTGACCGCAATTGATGTTAGATGAGAAAAATTATTTGAAAAGTTTGAAATTTCATAAAAATAAAATGCAATTGAAGTAAATGTTCTCATGTTCAAGCCGAACCAAAATTAAGTGACAGGCATGCAAATTATAAAATACTGCTCTGAAGAAAACAGAAAAACAGGAAAAGAAGAAAACAGTGTTGAGTAAATTCTCAACAAACTGTCTGTAAACAACATTTTTTTAATATTTTACAACTTACATTCGTACAAGAACTATGCGAACCTATATTACAATTTGAATACTATCTCATGAACATTATTTCTTTTTTGTAAGTATCTATTTACAAACAATGTTGCATGTTGACTATTTAAGAAAAATTTTATTTACTTATGTACAATTGTTGCTTGCCTTACAAGTTGAATAAGTATAATTTAAAGGCTTTTCGAGGAATTTCGGACCTTGAATATTTTTACAATTACGTTTAATACTTTAAATATTGAAATAAAATATTTCATTAACAATTTTTTTATACAATAATTAATTAGATAATTGAAGCTTTTGTTTATGCTGCAAACATTTGATACTTATGGCTAGGAAATATAGGTAATGTAAGAATAAAATGTTTGTTGTTTTGGGATTTTTCAGTTAACAATGATAATGCCATTTTGTATGTACCTTGGTGATAGGTTGGTGTTTTGAGTGCCTTTTAATGTGCAATTTTTTGGGATCATGGTATCTGCTTCTGAGGATGCTACACCCTCGTTGTTAGATCGAGCGGTGTGGTCACCTGCATTTTCATCCGTTTCATATCGCGCTCGTATTCGGTCTCTTCTTCGTCTTCGCTTATGTTGTTCGCTGCCATCGAACTGATGTATTGTGGTCGCTTTTGTATTGTTGTTGTAATGGTTGTCGTTGTGGTTTCATCGTCATCGTCGTTGTCATCACTGTGCGCGTCACTTTCGCCGCCAGATAAGTGGCGGTTGTCATCTATTGATGCAATGCTGCTTTTGCTACTGCTACTGCTTCCGGTTTTCATACTCAGGTCGATGGGGTCGCTTTGGATCACACGACGAGGAGATCGGGGTGGAGTCATTGAGACTACTAGCTCTTCGGATTCAGTATCGGCGTTATCGTTTTCATCCTCCTGAGGATGACGGTCGCGATTGGTGTCAGTTTGATGGTCATCTTCTTGGTGATGGTCTTCATTGTTCTTGTCTTCCCTTTTTGAGGGAATGGAATTTTCGTGCGACGGCGTTGGGGTTGTAGTGTAAGTTGAAGCAGTAACCGTGGTCGTTGCTACGGGAGATCGTTGTTGTGACTTCAAAACAGCATCGAGATAGAAGCGTTTGGTAAGCTCTTCGGCAGCTTTGGTGTTGTTTTGAATGTGATTGTTATTTAGATTGTTGTTACTGCTGATGCTGTTTATATGATTGTTATTGTTATGATTAAGTGCGTACCGACTGTTGTTGTTTGCAAGATGTGAGCTATTGAGCATGTGTTGGTGTTCGGCTGCTGGTTTAAGCAGACCTT
The DNA here is from genome assembly GCA_963978885.1 of Nemotelus pantherinus. NCBI lineage: Eukaryota > Metazoa > Arthropoda > Insecta > Diptera > Stratiomyidae > Nemotelus > Nemotelus pantherinus. The sequence goes on along the minus strand of OZ022263.1, from coordinate 111,423,755 downwards.
GATGATGCGAGTACAAGGCAGGATGGTAGCCGGAAAATAGAAGATGTGAAGGGGGCAGGAATCCTGGCGGTGGCATCACTGGCAACGATGAGAGCCCTGGGAACGGTAGCGGTAAGAACAAGTCTTTGCTCATGGGACTGATTTCCATTGGTTTGCCAAGTCGTAGCAGTGTATTGCTTCTAACATTAACATCGATAGAACTATCAGAGTTATGACTATCCGGCGAGCTGACTGATGGCGATGCAGCGGAATGTTTGTATTCATCCAGACCGAGAAGCATGAGCTCTTCTTTCGTACAGTTTGGTCGCGGTGCGTAAAGTCCAGGTGGATATGCACCAGGGTGACCAAGCATTGCCAGTGAGCCTGGTGGAGGTGGTGGTGTTTTCTGGCTGTTGTGATTCCCATGTACAGCTGCTGCTGCAGCGGCGGCTTGTTGCTGTTGTTCTTGTAGTAAACAATGAATTTTGAACCAATTCGAACGACGTCCATATCGTGATCCACTCTTCGACATGCCAACTAGCAGGCATTTGCGCAATCGACAGGCTTTGCATGCTGTTCGATTTTTTTTGTTAATGACACATTCACCGTTATTCTTGCATTCAGATATCGATGAGAGGTTGTTGTAGGAACGTCCAAAGAATGACTGTAATGAGAGTTAAAAAAATTGGTTAGATGTAGGATCATTGATGAGAGAAGGTTTCAAATGTGGGAGATGACATATATTTCTTGAATAACATTTATAAATGGAATAACCTTTATAAATAGAAAAAATGAGCTGAAGGGTGGTGTTTATAATTACATGAAAAACAAATAGCAAAATCTAGTTTATTCGGGAGTGTAATGCAGGTATTTTATTGTACACTTTTTTTTATTGTACACTTATACAAAGGTAAAGAACACCACTACAAAAACTTGAATATCCATGTTGACGATGATTAATTGAGCAAAAAGTGAGTGAAAGTAAATAGCGGCACATCAAGAGAGAAGTGAATTGGAGAAAAATCAGTTACTATGTAGTATCTAACATTTGAACGGTTCCATGTTAGTTAGTGATGTCTGGAATCTGGAAATTGTAAAACTTTTGTTCTGTTACAGTTTCAAATATCAAGGAATACAAGCTTTTGAAGCTGTTTGTGAAAATTTATTTAGACCAGGTGCCGTAGCTCAAAAAGCTACAGCCTTTTCAACACTTCATTCTGGGCTGCGAAGAAAAAATTCTCAATCCCTCGTCATTGTTTCGTAAATTGGTAGAAAGAGTCATTAGGTAGGATTTCACGTATTGTTTACAATCAACATAAGGTGAACATCTTTAATATTTTCTTTTGTAGAAAGAAAAAGCCACTTTATTCATCATTCAAGTTAATGACGCAAATGAAACAATTCTCTCGTCGAAAACAGAGAGTTGCATGGATAACTCTTTGAATATCTCACAAATGAGTTTATTCTTTGCACCTAGCTTTGATACAGCAGAAGAAGCGTCCAGAAGACTGATGTTTTATTAAAACAAGTTTATAACTCTTGTGTCGAAAGAGATGTTATCCCAAAATTGTAAAACCCACCAGCAGAAAAAATCTTTAGAGAATCAATATTTATCAAGTGTTTGTGTTTAGGCAATCTTAAGTATTAAATGTTTTGTTGCACGGTGTTAAATGTTTTATTGAGCATCGTTCTGAAAGGGTAAATGCAACAAAATGCTGGAATTGCCGACAATAAACGTTATAAACTAAAAGACAGTAAAGTTGCTGCTTACCAAAAGGATCTGGCTCTGCCTTGATGCTAAGCAATTCAAACAGCAGTAAACCGCTGCTAAGCTGACAAATTTGGTAACGCCAGTTGCTTTTACATGCTCTTCTTTATACTACCCAGTTTGTGGTGGCCAGCAAAGCTAGTCCTGACCCAATTAGTGGAACACCACACCCTGGCCGAATAAAACTGTAGATCTCAAGCAGACTCAGGTTTCTATTAATTCACTAGTTTTTACCAAAATACTGAAATTTCTGACAGCTTTTAGCATACGTTTTTCACAGATTCACTGCGTTAGAGCTGAAGAGCAAGATACTATTGATGGCTTTTGAACATCCTCCCAAACTTACTAAAATACCAGTTGAAGGGGTGCAGTCGGTTCCATAGAGAAAAGTAACGGAGGAAGTTGTCATAAAAAGGAAAAGTCTGTCAATTGTGATGGTGAACATGGTATGAGCTTTGGTGCATGCTTACGAATTTCTCCAAAATAGTTCACATATAGTTCACATATAACTCATGATATATTCGTTGTTAAAAAAACTCGCATCACTATGTAACTTTGTAAGTTTACCAGTTTCACTTGAGGAAGGTAACCATAGCCCTAGTGTAAATTTAATATGCAAATCTGTCTATTTCACGTTTTGCATGCAATGTATGTGATTTCTGTAGAATTATTGTGGTAAGCCAGTAGAAATAAAAAGTGTGTGTAGATATTATCTTAGAAAGCTTCGTTAAATTGTCGGTTATAACAAGTTTAAAAGAGGTGCAACTAGATTTCCTTTCGAATACAACTGATTTTAAAGTAGTTTTTGCTGTTCAATTTACATTATAGTAGCATAATCAAAGTCGACTTAGCCAAAAATTGAACAATGAGCGTTATTCTTCATTGAACTTCAAAAGATAATAATATATTTCCAGTTAAGTGATTTTTTACGACATAAGTCTATTGATTGCCTGTATTATATAAGTCTATTGAAAAAAAAAATTGATACCGTTGTTTTCGAACAAGCTCAATCAGTACGCCAAATAAGCTTTTTTTTAGAAAACGCAGATTGACACTTAATCTCTTTTCGAAACTCGTCATTTCATAATTCACCCTGAGCTCATCATCACAAAGTGTGAATGATCTGCGTTTCTGGCCTCCAGCATTCATTGAACGATAGACAAACGCACTGGCGTGCTGTATCCGCAAATTTAAAATATTTCTCTCTTCAACCTGTTCACGGTCACGAACTAGTCAAATAAACGGAAAATCAGCCTCGTTCAATTCCGAAACTACAAAACCATGAAAATTCAAATAAAACTGAATCGAAAAAGAAAAAAATCTTTTCAAGCTCCAACAATTTTTTTTAGCTTTATTAAGATAAAATAATATGCACTGCCATCTATAATTAGCTACACTCGATCTGGAAAACAATAATGCTTGAACGATTTGCAATAACCTCCAAAATGCATAGTAGCTTAAAGCGTGAAATTTTCTTAGTTAGTTTAGTTTTTGCATTTCGTCTTCTATTTTTCCTAACAGAGTTGTATTTCCTCCCTTTTGCTGTAGTCGTCGGTTGGGAATTTTTTCACGTGGGGTATAGTGTGTGGGGCCGAGATGCATATACATGCAGCCTTCACACTTTAAGAAACACTTAATGATGAAACTCTTTGCGAAGAATCAGTGATCATTGCGATTCTCAATTATGCCTGAAATTAGCTGGTTCTTGAAATATGTATTATGAATTCCGAAAGCTCATCTGAATAATGGACTCATCAATTCCGTTTACCTAGTTGAACAAACATTGAAACTGAGTCGGTACTCGACAGCGAAGATCTTGACTTGTTTCCCAGACTGAGTGATGGTAATAAGGCTACAGTTGTCTGAAAGACTGCTGACTACTTTCGAAACCTCAACCAGAAGTGGTGTAAAATTTAAGTATCTGTTCAGTTTTCAAAGTAACAATCCATCCCGCACGAGTACTTAAGAAACTGAAGTTTTTTCTCAAGACTAGTGTGTCTGGAGACCACATAAGCACAATCTATCTCACCTCAGTCTGGTAATTGGCTTGCTTCACCGTGTCAATTCTTTTCACGCGCGCCAAAATGATCTACAATGTTAATAATAATAACTCATCCATCGAATATTGCTTTTCATGGCATGGAAAATAGCCTTTCAGCAATATGTCGATGATGCCGTGCAATGACAAAATAGTCATAAACCATCACTCGATGGAAATTTCGCGCTTTGAAAATCAGCACCGTGATTTATTTCAATTGTTTTTTGGAATTTTCGTCGTGCATACCAGCCTGGCCTTAGTGGTTAGTTAGTGGTGGTTGGCCTGGTTGCAATGGCTCGGATCATCGTTTGTCGTCTTCAACATCGTCGTGGTCTTTAAGGTTAATTGGGCATGATCATCATAAGTGGGTCGAATCAGTGAAGAGTAACGCATCCATCAACCATAGATTTATAGCTATTTATATCACCACCAGCACAATTAGCGTGTCTAATGGAAACCATGGTTTCAATTCGAGCCGAATATTGAACTCATCTGGATCGGCTCCTTATACAATCTCCTCGCAGAAATGTCGAATTATCACGCAATCATTACAATCCACCTCATTGCATATTAAACCATGAAAATGACTTAAACAATTGATATCAATCTACATTGAAGTATTTTCAATGATCAACTATAATAATCTTTTGTAGATTTCGTAATACATAATAGTTGCTTCCATGCTTTGCATCATAGTTTTTTTCCAATAATTTTATTGTTTCACTATGAAACTTTGTACATCTCTGTTGGAGGTACAATGCTAGACCTAGTCAATTTTCGATGACCTTCTATTGCACGTAGCATACTGTGCTAGTAGTGACTGTGGAAAAATAATATTTTTAGAGGAAAATACTTCTTTTTCAACAATTTTACCCAAAATACTTTATTTCGATACTGCTTTGATGATTACTATTAGTTAATGAAAAAAATTCATTGTTATAGTTAGTGACCTTTTGAGAAAAAATCGTCTTCAAGCTCTTTTTGTTATTATAACGGTAACGTGGGTTTTGTGCTTGATTTGGACTTTGAGTACTATGGATCATTCGATGGCAGGCATTTGGTGTGTTGATTTTTTGTTGTTGTTGCTGTTGTTAAAAAGTCACGGTCATGATAAGCTTTGAGACGCAACAATGTAATTATCGTTTGATTTTGAATGATGAAGATGATGACGAAAGGAAGGTCGTCAAAGATTTGTTAGTTTGTTGGCATAATTTTTTCTTGCGGCAAAGATGTTGGTAATATAAGGGATAAGGGTTGCACCAGGAAGCTGTATATCTGATGTATTATAAAAATAAGTTTGAATAGATTATGATTCTACCAACTCTATTGGTATTCGGCTTGCGCACATTCGTATGTTGCCTAAGATGTGCTTTGGCTACGCTTTCTTCGAAAGTGAATTTCACTAGTATTGCGATTACAGTAGCACGGCAACGTATTTGAATTTCATCTTTATTGATTATGAAGAACGTTGACCATCAAACATATTGAAAATCTTAGATGCCGTTTAATATTAACGAATAATTTGTATACCATCAATCTTGACAAAAATGGGCGAAACAAATTGTTTGAAAATTCCTACTGACATTAAATCGATCTACATAAGTGAGTATGGTGAAATAATTTTAGTTCCATTTATTTTGAAATCAACCAATATTTTAGACTTATCGTAATTGTTCATTTTCGCGTCAGGATCGAATAGTTAGTACGCTTATATATTTGATTTGTGTACTATAACTTTGCACAAGTTTTACACTCCACTTAACATTTCCAAGATATGGTTTTGTTACAAGTATTTTTTTCAATATTCAAAATATGGCGTCATTCAAGTTTTGATTCACGGACGCTCAGTTACTGTGAAAAGTCGCCTTTCTGGAAAAACCATAGCAGCACATTGAAGTTGGGAAATGCAAAATTAAGCAAAACCATCCAGTTCTCATAACTGGTTGATGCCCATTTTTTGCTGCTTGTTTATGTGCTTTATTTTCGCGACTTATCAATAGAAAATCAAGAAAATCAAGATGTTGCTTGCACGAGAATTTAAAGAGTCTGGTTTTACAGTATGCAGCTTGACTGAAAAAAGTGACGTGGAAAGTTTTAATCAAGTCAAAAATAGTTTTCATATTTCAATCAAATCTCGTTTTATCCTTTGTGCAGATAAAAAATATTTCTAACAATCTGGGAGCTCGTGTCTAGAAAATGGAGTCTAGTACATTTGGCACATTTTTCCAACCGAAATAAAGATACCGCATCTGTGACCGCTTTCCATTCTTTAGCTTTTGACTTCAAAATGATATTATACTTTATTTTCCATGCTTCAAAAAAGTTTTGTTATTGTACAGTTAGCCGGTCACATATGAACAGAGTGAGAATGGCTTTTTCATGATGATATGCAAATCATATCGATGCTTTACACCTGAAGTTGAAGCCACGGTTTAATAAATGCTGGCTGAAAAAATATCGAGCTAGAATTTTTTGATAAAGAGATTCGTATTCAATTTTAGACAAAAGGAAATGAAGAAATGATTAAGTTTTTTTTCTGAATACCCCAATTCAACAATTCTATGGATTTATACTAAATCTTTCAAACAATTTTACTTATTTATAAACTAAATATAAATTTCGTTTAAAATATTTAATTAAAGTTGCAATAAATATTTTGAATTAAGTTTCTTTTGATTTTTTTCGTTTGCTGCATACAACAGTTTTTGAAAAAATTTTCTAATAGTAATAAACTTATACTTATAGCACGTTCAAAATAAGTTTTCAGTATAAAATTGAAATATTTATTGTCATATCTTCTATTATAAATAAATATATACGACTAACATCACTAAGTATTTGAAACGACCATTCTCAGTTTATACCTTAAATTTGTTTTTAGCAAAATCTATTTCCTTTAAGCAGGTTTTCTAAGACAATATCCAATTTATGCTCAAATAGAGATCTTTAGCACAAATTACTATTTGCTAACAGAAAATACTGACAAATACTCTAATTTGACGAATACTTCATATATAATTTCCATGTTCTCTCTTTCATTTTCGAAGGAACATCTCCTCCAATAGCTGCTGCCATTCATTGTCTGACTCATTGAACCTTTCAAGCTGACCCTTCGTTTCTTCACTCCTAAAAACCATTCAAATCATTCATCATTGATCAGCAAATTCTATGCTCTAATAATTCCCTTGTTAAGACTTTTGCATACGAGTGCATCACACGCTTACGCCACATCCTAACCGTTATACGCGAACATCTACCCATCCATCCATACGAAACATACCAGTGACCTTCATTTCCAAGCCTCTTGTCACTTAAGCGAAAAAACCTAATCTTTCAAAATAGTCTAAACAAAAGAAGAAAAAAAAAGATTAAAACATAAAAATTAAATTGAAAAATCACATCAAGTGAACACAGATTAAAGAAAAAAATACACCACCACGCTTTGATGATCTGAAACTACTACGCCCAGCACTACTTATAAAGAAAACTAATAGAGTCAGATACAAGACAAACCATCTGCAATGGAAAAACGGAAACTAAGTAAAATCTAGCACTTGGGCGCTGAAGTTGAAGTTGCTACCCACTAAACAAATAGTCAAGAAGTACAATACTTGCGTTGTTTGCATTAGTATCATTCACAACTCGAACAACAGCAATCTGGCACTACAAACAATTTTCTTAAAATAGATGAAAACTCACTCAGGCAAAACAACCAACCTATAGTTAAAAGAGTGATATTGCACAATTTGGCGGTGTTTAGTATTTTGTATTGCTTTGCCGTTGCTTTTTTTCGTCTTATTCTTCTACTTTGCATTTCAATGATGCCTAAGTATTACTTCCACAATGTATTTATTTTTCAATGTGCAGAGGAAGCCAGCTCTAGATGAGCATCTTCATGCTGTGCAATTTTCCTCGCAAGTCTCTGGCGGACCAACTTGGTTTTTGTGCTTTTAATGCCAGGTTTCGTTAAAGATTTAACCTTAACAACGCTAAGAAAACTTTTGTAGAATTTATCATTCATTCATTAGAATCAGATAGTTGTAGTAAGAGTGGTATATGGTTGATAGTAATGAAAAAGATTCGATCGACTGCAGGTGGTTGAGTTTTGTTTGTTGATGTTCTGTTGTATGGTGTAGCTAGAGTTTTTGGTCTTCTCCTTCAACGAATAGACACACGATTTGAGTAGAATACTATCAAATTGCGCAATTGTATCATACAAAGGTGAATTTTGTATTGTTACGTCTTGCTAGAAATGGCCTTCAGGAACGGTATCTTTCATGGTTGAGTTCTTCTTGAGAATCACGGATCAAGAAAAAACACCATGATGATGAAGTTGAATCGAAATAAGACTCATAAAACAATTGAAAAACATGCTGTGGAACATTGTGAGTTAACTGACAAAGCTCTGTTGATTATTATCGTGATGGCTATTGAGTAGCTGTTGTTTGAGTTTTGCATCTATTTGAGTTGTTCTATGACTCAGTCGGCTGGGTCTGGCTTAAAAACTCCGAAAAAGGGTGATAGGAATAGTGGTAATCAAGGTAGTATTGATCTTCATTTTGAATATTAAGTATGCAGTTTTTTTCCTTCTAAGCATCGAACGTTCGAAGAAACATCAATTTGGATACAAAATATTAATTTAAAGGTTCAGGACAGGAAGTGAAACAAGCGTATAATATAGAAAATTCAGTGATGTAGTTTCATTACAAAGATATGTCTATAAATAGAACAAATCGAGAGCATAACTACCTCAGATTTTAGCTTTGGTTCCCCACCTTAGCTTAGGTCTGCGAGCTTTTGGGAGAGATATTTCCAAATTAGTTATAGCTTGTAAAAATTTACTATCTCTGTGCATATGGCAGACATTTGCTGTTTGCAAGGTACAAGTTTGTCAAATTTGCCCATAGTCCCATAGTTTTCCTTCACTTCCACCAACACTCGGAGTCACGCAAATTTAAAGGAAATTAAATTGATTTTGCACGCTTTCGTTCAGATATCGCTCGGAACCTTTTTATGTCAAATGCTAAATTTAGATTTGCATTCTTTTAATGTGCGGATGAAATTTGCTGATATATCACAAGTTATCGGAGAACTGGAAAGTTGAATCCACTCTCTTATTATAAAACACTAGAAATTTCGTCGAATTTCTTCAAAAACTTCAAAATCTATAACATCTCGATAATTTCAAATCATTAATGGGCCATTTAGATAAGCGTCCATGCGTCCACGCGTCCATGCGTTTTTAGATTAAACGAGTCAAGTCAACTCAAATCCAGTTTTTTGAAGGCGGGGCTAAGGCGAAAGTGGTTGGATACGATGATTGATATACCATTGACTTAATTGTTTTACTTTCGCTCTTTGTCATTTCGAGATGATAAGTGGATGGATGGATTGATAAGAGGATGGATATTACACGCTAGCAACGATGTTTTTTTTTCATATTATTTGAATTATAATAATTATAATAATTAATATTTGAAACATCGTCGTGATCAATTTTAAAACATTACTAATTCCCATTCCTCAATTTTTCCCCATTTTTTTTTTCTTCCTTCCAAACAAATAAATTGGTAGCAGACAATTGTATATATTTATCCATATGACTATATATACCTTCATATAAAACTGTTTGTGTCTAGATATTCGCATGCATTCTAATTTTTTCGTAATAGTCCTGCGCGTAAGGATGCAAAAAATATATTATCCACATCATCATATAATAAAATAATCATCCACAAAACATATATTTAAATGATCATCAACGAATCATCCACACATGCCACTGAGCGAAAGAAATCATTATAAAATCTATTGTACATGAATTAGCATACTCCACCCCCTTCGCTTTAGGTCCGCCTATATAAACAAAATCAAATTGACTCGTGTAAGCAAAACACGCTAGATCGCATGGACGCGTGGACGCATGGACGCTTGTCTGAATAGCCCATAAAAGTTATTGTACTGCTCCTATCAGCCCCTCAGTTTGAAACAGATTAACTCACCAGATTGCCAACATCACCCATTTTACAACTTTCGAACACACTCCCTTGCAATCATCGAACAAAAGTCACTGATCTTTCGGCAACTGTGCTGGACCGTGCCTTACAAAAGACCTTTCAAAACTGTAATTGTGGTCAGCAACGAAGCCTGCGGCCGTACTTGTGGTCATCACCGCACATTTCAATGGCCATCTCAGTAGCTAGCCGCCCAGAAGATATTTCGGAATTTTTGAGATTTTGAGTGAAATGTGGTTGTTCGGGCTCGGAGAAAAGGATTTAATCTTGTTTATTTTCGTCAAGAGGTTTTCCCAAGTGAATTACACGGCAGGTTTTATTGGATGATTTTGTGAATCTTGGTCGAAACGTGATATTCCCATGAGTTTTTTTTGCATGCAATTAGTTTTCTTTTAGGATTTGAAGGGGTATGGGTTAAAAATAGAATTCAGGGCTGTTTAGGATTATCAACGAGAGTAGAAATATGTATGTATATGATTACGATGATTTTGGGACTACATACCTTACATCCTTCACACGTAAATGCACCGAAATGAAAACCAGCTGCCGGTTCACCACAAACTTTACACGTTTGATTCATCTGAAAAAAAACAGTAATAATTTTATTTAAACAACATTTATGAATCGTTATCAAGCAGATGGATGAAATGAATGAGTAAGTAAAATAATGCTTTCTGATTCCAAAGGCTTACGGAACATGTTTTGGGGTAGTTCACACTAATACATATCAATTCAATATTAGCTTTTTCTGACATTGTTTTCGTTCTATAAACTGGTTGATGTTTTTTTTTATGTTTCATTTCAGCCAATAATGATTAAATTGAAACTTATATAGTCTTTGAAATATGCGTCTGAATAAGAGAAGTATCCACTTATTAGATATTGAGTAAAATGCAACGCGTTGGGAAGTGTGATATGCCAAAAAATAGAAACATTTGATTTGTTTAGGTTTCATTCTCGGAAAATTAGCATTAGAGATTTTGAAAAATGTATCCTTAATAGAAAAGGTCACGATTGGTGACCCTTAGAAGAAATTATCTCTAATCAGAAGCAAAAGACATATCACTTCAAGCCCATTTTTGAGTTGGTATAGATGCTTGTATCAGATAGATGACATATCGACTAATAGCTTACGTCGCTCAAATCTAGCAATGATCATGCCTCGAAAAATTAACCTAGATGAGAGTATAGAATTGAAGGAAAAATTAGTCGTGGAACTTATATAGGTTAGAAATATGAGCATCATCGTTTAATTTCACTGAACGAACTTCAATCCTACAGAAAAATTTCCATTATAATAATGAAACAGATAGATAGAAAAAGATCAAAAAACCAAAAGCGAAAGTCAGAATTATAAATGGATGAAATCTACAGGGTGGGCCATCTAGTGGTTTCTTTTTATATCATAGATTATTTTGACACTGAAAGCTGTTTCCCGCTCGAAACCTTCACAGAGAGTCAGTATCATACCGCCGCAGAACAAAATGAGTCACTTTACGCTTGAACAATGTTGGGAAATATTGAAAACTTATTTCCAAAGTGAGTGCTGTGTAGCCCAAATAGTGCGTTTTTTGAAAATTAGTTTTGACCGAAATGAAGCACCCACCGCGCCTGCTGTATGCAAGTCTGTGCAAAAAGTTCGTGAGACTGGCATGCTAGTAGACAACACTCATAGCTTCCGTCGTCGTATGGTGCGCACAGACGAGAATGTGGTGGCTGTAGCCGAGAGAGTGAGACTCACTCCACAAACATCAACTCGCTGTCGATCTCAACAGCTCAACATTTCACGCACTAGTCTGAGGAGAATTCTGCAAAGAAATCTCGGATGGCGACGTCGGTTGGTCGCGTCGGAGCTGCGATTTGACCCCTTCGGACTTTTTTTTGTGGGAAACCGTGAAGGACTGATGCTATGTCAACAATCCAGAAACGATTCAAGCACTTAAGGCTTATATCATCCAAAGAATTCGTGAGCTACAGCCCGAAGCCATCAACAAGGTCTTGGAAAATTGGAGGGGCAGAATGCATTACTGCAAAGCCAGCCGAAGAAATTGAACAAAATTTTGTTTCATCATTAATGGGAATGTTTACTCTTACTAATAAAGCCATAATACATGGAAAAAAGCTAAATTTTGTTCATATTATTGCATTTTTAAAAAGAAACTTGTATTTGGCCCACCCTGTATGCTTAGGTTAGACATAAATTGTTTCAATGCAAAACATGAGCTTGGTCAAAGACCAAACGCTAGCTTATTAGGTTCAACTGTTCGATTTTGTACAACACCAAGCCATTCGCAGTTGTGTCGAAAGCTTTCAAAAAGTCTGTGAACACAAAATCGAGTCGTTCCTGTCAATTTCAAGTAGAGACAATTGTATTTGTGAATAGCATGAAGTAATTTGTATATGAGATCACAAACCCACGTTGTTCCAGAGCGAAGAGAGGATGACTCGCAGAAGTCACTGGAAAAGGAAAGAGTGTTGAACATAGGCAAATAAGGAAATCCTAGTTCATAAGTTTATACGAAAGAGCATGGATTAAAGAGGCACACAACGAAAAAAAAAACAAAAGATAAAAATACTATCTAATCGATCACCAGTACGTTTTGTAGTAGCGATTTCTACCGAATTCAACCGCCAGATTCCAAAAACGATTTATAGTTTGCCAACAGAATGGCATTGAAATGAGTTAATATATTATCCTCTGCCGTTTTGAGCAATTTAATTGTGAGTACTTTTTGCTAGCTTCTAGAAACATAGCCTATTGCTTAGAAAAATACGCATCCAGTGGTAACCCAATTTCAAGCAAAAGAATATTTACCAAGCTTGAAACAGCAAAAATGAGGGATTTGTAGTCACATTTAACGATTCAATAATATTATAATGGAAAATTTTGCTAGTGGGGGACCGCTACGTGCATTCAGAAGACCCCAAAAAAATATTTTAATCTAAGCTACCGTCTATCCAGCATCTGAAGAGAAAATGGATCTTAAAACTCAAGTTCAAATATGTTTGAGAGCAAAAAAAAATTGCATCAGTTAGAAAAAAACACTGTGTATCACTGTGTGACTGAAAAATACAAGAAGTTGAAAAACAATACGTCTAGGCCAGCAAATGTCCAAAATGATAATTAAAAAAATTTACTTAAACTTTTTCCTTTCAAATAAAAATTCGAAATGTCTAGCTCAAAGTACAATCATCTCACAACCTTTCGGATTCCAATGCTTCTACATTGTATGATTTCAATTTATCACAGCCCTTCAACCAATTTTTTTTTTAAAAGAAATTATAACAAAACTATCTCTCGAAATTGTTTCGTATCAAAACTAAGCCGATCAATGGTTAATCCAGGATTTCCTAATAATTAATCAAAAATCCTAATTGATTTTTACAACCATTCCAATTTTATCTAAAAATAGTACAAAAGTCGAAACCCAATACAACGCAGCACAAAGTATTTTGGTCGTATACTTAATTTTTCATACTAATTATATCTGACTTGGAATCACTATCAATTCTCTCAACCTATTGTAATGCTACAGTATGTTCAAATGTGAAGTCTTTGCAATTGCCTAAGTAACAGCAGAAGCTGTGCAGCACAAATTACATTATGGACTAACAGCTAGAGCAGGTAGGTAGTACTATCTACTAGATAGTAGAGAGATAGATACCTAGGTTGGCAGATATTCCTGCTGTTTGGCGTTGATCATCGTTTCCGAACGCTTTCATACATACGTTAAATCTGCGTTTCTATTTTTATGAAAAAAAATAATTAAAAGTTTGTCTGATGATCTTTGTAATTCATATACAGATATATGTAGGTCTATGCATGCCAAAACAGCGATAGAAAGTTTCTATGTAAATTGTGAAGATTTTTTTTCGAGTTGAAAATGGGTGAAATAATAGTGTTACTTCTTATGTGTAGAACATTTGTTGGCTCTTTGAGATATGACTGTTCTAAGGCATTAAGTGAATTTCGTTAATTTTTCATTAGATGTAGCGTTCGCTAATTTTTCAGACATCAAAGAGTACCGTTGGAAGTCGGGTGATTGAATTTTCACAATGTTTATGTTTTTGTTCCTTGTGGAAGAGCCTATCTGAGCTACTGATGATGTGAAGATTTTAATTGTTTCTAATGTTCTATTTTGATTTTGTCGACATTACATACATTTTAGCAATATTTGTGTGTGCTTCAAAGATATGTGATATGATATTTAAGTGCAGCAAATATTCAAAAAATTAGTTAGCCCCTCACTGAAACTATGAGGAAATATTTAAATATTGCACCAACAGATGGTTCCATTTTGTATGCATAAGCAAAGCATTTAGAATAAAATAAGCAACCAATGCTTAAATTTTCTGAGTTTTGGAAATTTTTCGGATGGCAGCCCCAAACATAGTTTAATCGCTCAAAGTTTCGATGATATCCTTGGAAGAAAACGAAATTCAAAAGATAGGTTGATTAAGCACGAGCATGTTATGTCGACTTATTGCTGCTGATATGATACTACAAAGAAGTTTATTACGTCTTCATACATTTTTAAGTCACTCAAAGATAATTGCTTCGGAAATCAGTTTTCTAGCGGCTCTGATGCGCTAGACTTTTTTATCTTACGTTTGCTGTCTAATCTAGTTTTTCTAAGATTCAATGTTTATACTTTTTTGCTTTATTTCTTGCCTTTTTGTGTACTTTGGCGTTCAACAAATTACTTGAACGAATCGTATCGAAACCGACTATTTCCTAACATGTTTACATATATCTTTTACTGAGTTGAATTTTCCGTGCTTGGTTGAAAAAGGTGAATTGAATTGAAATTACTTCTACTTTTGATGTCACAATAACTTCACGGATAGTTTGTTCCACAAATTTCAAATACTTGGAAAATGCTATTTTTGAAAAGTATTTTGCTCAAGATAATCTTCTAGTAATCTGATAATCTTATATTTTACAGCTCTGATTCATCTCATTTTTACTCCCAAAGCTATCATTAACTAAGGGACGAACAAAAGATCCCACATTCTAAGTAATAAAATGAGTTTTCGGTTATTTGAACTCAAACAACGTGAAAATTATCAAGCGAAGGAGTTTCTTCAAGTCAATAATCAGCAATAATCAGCAAATTCGCAATTTCTAGTGCATTGGAATAATTTTTTTAAATTTTTATGGTAAGCAGTTTGTTACTTTCTTATATTTAATCGTTCATTATTACACATATTTTTTTAAATAAATCCAACCTGATCGCCAAATTGCGTGTTCCAAAGCAATACTATATTCAAAATTGTAATTTTTTTCTACTTGATTTTCTTCACTTCTTTACAAATTTACCTTCACGATAATTAAGCATTTTAATTTAAACGTATAACCTTATTTCAAATCATCGGTACAAAGCACGCTTCTGTACAAAATTATCTAAGCTGCCTAGATCAACGCACATTTAAGTGAAATATGAAATGAAAAAACAGAACAGAAATTAAAATGATCTAATTGATGAATTGAAATAATTCAAAAGTATCTGCCTGCTAGCCTGCATGGCAATGGGAAAAATCTATGAAATAGAAATTAATGAAACGTGCTAGTAACTTATATGTTCAGGTATGTACATATGTAGGTGCTTGTTTCGCTGCCACTTCTGTTATTCTTTAGATCAAGTAGATAAATTAGTAAGAGATGGTACTTGTTATATATACTTGTAACTGATCTTTCGAATTTCTAATATGATCAATTGCAGTAAGCACGCGATCGTTAAAATTTTTTATGCAATTGGATGAAGAGAGCCAGTGAAAATATGGAAAAGTTTTGTAATAGTTTTTGTGTTTGAAATTAGGGTAAAAAATTTGGAAGCGGAAATGTGGTTTCGAAAACGAGTGCAGAGTTTTGGAGTATAGGATATAGATATCATGGGAAGAGGGCCAATCGATTTCAGGTTCAAATTTATGATTCGGTGATGGATATGATCTGATATCCACGAATGAAAATATATGTTAGTCAAAAAATGAAAGAGTAATAGAATAAAAGTTTTCAACCTTTTATAACCTTGCGTTTAGTAGCATAAAATAACCATTTAAAATAAATCTTTCAATCTGATGAAGCAAATATCATCCAAACGTTTATATAAAAAATGATTCACTCGAGCTGGACATCTCATTTACGAAACTTAAGACGCATGAAGTTAAGATGCACTCCATATTTCATGACTCATCATCAAATTCACAAAAAATAAACCATATAAAAACCATTTTTAAATATTTAAGTATAGACTGGCTCAGACATAAAACGCATATTACTTCATTGTCGTTTTCATTGCTAATATTTAGTGCAACCTTGACTGAAACTGACGAGATGAGAAAAGCACAATCATCTTTGAGACCAAATGGATTTAAGTGCTGAAATCATTGGAGCGAATAAGGTTTTTTTTTCGGATGTTCATGGTTTGATTTTTAGAACTGCTGTTTTATTAGGTGTTTCAATGATGCACGGCTTTAGAAATTATTCTAATGGGTGAAAATTTGGGACTCCTTTGTGATTCCTTAAGTTAAATTTTATTCTAAACGTAAAATTTAGGACGTACAATTAAGATGAAATAATTTACGAATTAATAACGAAAACAACTTTTCCTCGTAACTTTTTATTTGCACGTGAGCAACAGTTGCGTTACCTGGCCTAAGATTTTAGGTTTGAAATATTGCATGTAGAAAAAGAGAGTAGAAACCTCTTGTGAAGCAACAGATCTTGATTTCAAATGCAGAATGTGTTCAGCCCCCATAGACAAAACTATATTTTCTAATGAAATAGTTTTAAATCTAACTAAATGTATTTGGATACATTTAAACCATTTAATGCTTGGAGCCAAATCATGATCTTTAACTACACACCAATGCCACAATTCAATAAAAACAAAAATGTAAAAAAATCTTCAAAGAATTAATTCAACTCTGCCATTCTTTGAAAAAGCAAAACAAACCCCATTTTATCCAATCTCTAACATTCCACTGCTTCTACTGCATGCTTCGTTAACCTTTGACTCTACTAATCAAACCATAGCATTTCCATAATGATCCAAGCACTTCCTTCTTACACATTATCTGCATCTTCCATTTGATTATCTTCGCATATGTGATATTTACGGTAAAGTTAAGAAAAAAAAACAAAAAATTTATTACAATTTCAAATTAAGTTCAAGGGCATAGCCATAAAAAACAATCCACCGAACATTTTGATTATTTTCGATTGTCCATGTATTGTGCTTCGAATGAATTTATTATAGGGCATTAAAATTATTCCACCGACTTACATCAGAGACACGTACTCGAAATCAGTTTGCTTACAGTTAAAAACTAAGAAAACAATCTGAAATTTCAATTAAAGCTAGACGTTAAAATTGTCCCCTGAACAAAGTAATGATTTATTTTTATTGCGAGCATACTCCAGTGTAGTTAAAACGATTTAGTCGTTTCCATATAATTATGACTTCCATATTGAACAATCACCTTGTACACATATCATCGCATGTAAATTTTCGCAAACCATTTCGTACATTTACTATGCATGTACTTTACATGTTAAATTTAATTCTAAGCTTCAATTACCGGACTTTGTGTTTCTTATACAGAGGGCCTGCAGTGTTATAATTTTCTTTGATTTTTAGTGAATTTTTTTTGAAAATAAAATGAAATAATGTAGTAAATTATTTGATTGCGAAGGTTGAATTTAATGCTTCGTATTTCCTGGGAGATTTTTAAATACTCGTAATGTATGTATGTGTGCAGTGCAAAAACAATACGAAAAGCTTGGTTTTGGAGATGAAAACAACGATGATCATGATGATGATCTTGAAGTTGAAGATGCATTTATGTTTTTCGAAGCGAAATAAAAAATGTTCAAGATCAAGGTCAATGATGGTAATTATTAAGATATATACGTGGATATGGAATTAATGTGATTTCGAAGATGACTGTATTGATCATAAGAGCAGTCAGTGTGATATGATTTTTTTTTTGTTTCCCTGATGAATTTCCGCAGAGAGCGATGTGATCTAGCATAGGCCGCAGCTAGAAGGATAAGTTTGCAGCCCGTGATTTTTACCGAAATATATGACTGATAATACTTTTCGATATTTATGCTTCATGCTAATACGTATGCTGGGTTATATTTCGAAAATTCCCTAAGTTATTAGAACTTCAAGCAGTTTGATTAGTGCTCTGTGAGGCAGTATAAATCAACTGGCTCTCTACAAAGTTTAGTAATAAGATAGGTTTAAAAGAGTTTCGCGCGATTTCATCAAAATCGCCAAACTTTTTTGCCGTGAAATAATAAAGCAAATTTTACGCATGCAAATAACTTGTACAAAATGATATAAACCGAAAGCGAATCTGAGCTATGGCTCTCCGAAACATTATAACTTTTTCCACACCTAACAGTTCAACGAAAGAAATAGAAATAAGTTTGTTTACATGTTTTGATTTGTTTCTATTCATTAAGCTCTTTTTTGGTAAGGAACCTGTCCTAACTTGCTCGAAAAAAGAAAAAGGAGGTTATGGACAGTAATGCTGCAGTTTATGTCCCTCGTACATTTTTACTTTCTTTTATTTATTTATATCGTAAACATAAGAAAGATAGTCTTAAAGTGGATTTTAAAACTGTTTTAAATCCACGAGCAAATAAAGACTTCGGCTAGATTCAACCTACTTTTTCACTCACGATTTGTGGTGTTATTCATATCAACAGTGTTTAAGAAGATTGAGTATATTCAATATTCAATTTAAAAAGCCCGAAGTTCATTCAAGTATATATTTATGTGTAAAAATTCGTCACTGAGAATTACCTTATTTGATCCATTATTCTTGCAATGCTGTGCTTGTTTTGTTTAAGCGTAGTGTATAATCTGCTAAATAATTAATAATTTTAAATAATCGAATTTTCATGTTTTTGACTATATTCTTTCATTGCATAAAAAGTCAAACAATTTTCTTGTGGTAAAACGGTCAAAAGCTAAATTGACGTTTATGAGCGCTGACTCTTATTCAGTGGCACTACTTAAATAAGTTATTCGTGATATTGTAATTTTTTATAAATTTAATTTTAGTAATGCTATTTTACAAACAAACATATAATTTGACGTTAAAGCGTTGAAATATTTGACGTTAAAACATATTTGAGAGCAATTAAAGGGATCTGAGGATAGGCTAACGCTTCATCTCCCTCCGCTTGAAAGAACGAAAGAAGAAAAAAACCCACCTATCCTGAATGCAGAAGGACACCAGTTCCATATATAACATGTGCCTTCGAGCCATCCGTGAACAACATACCAGAGTATTCTACCGTATGTACATTTGGGTGCCCACAGATACTTCTACTCAAAATTATTTCGTATCTTCTCCTAAAGTCAAGTACAATAACTAACAAATGCCAGTTTACAGGTTTTTCCTTATCAAGTTAGATGTTCACCGTTTCTTTGTTATACTGAGAAGCGAATGATGTACAATTGCTCATTTAATTGAATAGCACAAATATGAAAGGCAAACTGAATGTAAACAAGGACAAAACATGTCGTCATTCCAAGTTAGTAGAATTAATATTTTTTAAAGTAGTATTGATACTTTTAAAAGAATTTTTATCAAAAAATGAGAACTCTAGAAACAGAGCATAAAATATCAGATTGCATGACTCTTTAGGCGTAACAAGTTTGTCGAAAAACTATTGAAATATGAATAAAATAAATATTAGGTTTATTATCATCATCATCGGGGCTAGAACCGGGGTCCGGTCAGTCAGCAGTTTTTTTTCCATCCTGGTCAACGCCATCTCTCTAGCGCAGGCAAGATTTCTCACTCTGTCGTCTGCCGTAAAATGGGCCGCAAAGGGTTTTCCGAGCCGGATCCACTTTGCTCATTAGAGGTAGGTGTCCTGCCCACAAGAGTCTACCGAGCTTTATCTTCGTAATTATATCTGCTTCTAGGTAGATAGCGTACAACTCCTGGTTGTAGAGTCTCCGGAATCACCCTTCTTGACATATGGAGCCAACGATTCTCCGCAAGACTTTCCTCTCGAACGCGGCTTAGAGGTCAGAGTGCCTTTTACTGAGCACCCTAGACTCGAATACATACGTGAGAACTGGCAGGTGAGTACTAGAGACGGAACTAGGCACAAGGATATCAGCGGTAAATATCGTGAGCTGCATGCTGAAATCTCAAACTGCTTGGAATGCCGTCGAAAAAACACTTAAAAATATTCACCGCAAACTGCGTGACGCGGAAAGGGACAGAAAGAAGGAAGAAGAAAGGATGCGTAGCAGCAGCTAATGGCTGATCCATCCCCACGAAGTAATGCTGAATAAGTAGTCCCGTGGGGAGTGTGGAAGAAGAAGGAGGTGGTTTTAGTCGGTAAAAATCCGGCATGTTCCAGGGCAGGAGCCCTGAAGCATCTTCTGGAAGATTTCAAACTTCCAACGACGAAAAAAAAAAAAGTACTGGCAGGACCATGATCTTGTACAGCAGGAGCTTTGATGTTCGGGTGAAATTTCGGGATTTGAAGAGCATTGACAGACCGTAGTAGGCTTTATTGGATTTGAACAGCCGCTCGCGTATTTCTTCCTCCATGTTGTTATTAGCTGCTGCAATTGACCTTAGGTAGTTGAATGATGGCGCTACTTCAAATTCATGTTCAACAACCCTGCTGGTTTGACCAACTCTAGGTGTTCTTCCTGCGTATGCTGCCACCATGTACTTATTCTTTGCTTCATTTATGTGCATCCCCAGTTTTTGTGCCGCTCGCCCGATTTGGATGAAGGATTCTCGTACAGCTAGTTCCGATCTTCCAACTTTTTCTATTTTATGTGAACAAGCCAGTATCTGGCAGGACTTGATGACGATAGACCCTCTCGTTGACGTGCCAGAGTCTTGAATTGCTTTCTCCAACGCCAGGTTGAAGAGGAGGCAGACTAGACCCTCCCATTGTTGGAGCCCATTGAAGATGTTGAACGGTCTGGATAGCAATCTGGCTATTTTAACTTGGCTTGCTACGTTGGGCATGGTCAATCTACACAGTCGTGTCAGTTTATTTAGGATGCTGAATTTTCTCATGGTTTTATACAGTTCTACCCTAGTTATGCTATCATAGACGACCTTAAAGCCTATAAATAGATGGTACAGTGGAATGTTGAATTCCAGATATTATGCCATCGCCTGCCTGCGAGTAAAGATCTGATCAATTGTTGATTTGCCTGAGATGAAGCTACATTGGTTTTGTCCGATGATGGCTTTAGCGTATCGGACTATCCGTTCTTGCCAGATAAAGGAGAGTATCTTATAGGAGATACTCAACAATGTTATACCCCAATAGTTGTTGTACATTGTTACATCTCCTTTCTTATGTCTGGGACATATGATGCCTCTGCGCCAGTCCTCTGGCATCTCTTCACGCTCCCATACGTGCAATATAATGTCATGAATTGCTTGGTGTAATGTTAGCTCTCCATATTTCCTCCGTCGGCTCCAGCCGACTAATTGCTCTCTGGTGACGGCGGCATAAGGTTATCTTTTTGCATTGGTGGAGCCTCCAGCTCTTCGTTGAGCTGACCGTTTAGCAATTCACTAAAGTGTACTTCCCATCGCTCCAGAATGCCCTCAGGATCGGTGATTAGATTACCCTCTTTGTCCTTACAGTAAGGGCAGCGTGGTGTGTACTGCGTGATGTTTCGGACTATTTGGTAAAACTTCCGCGCCTAGTGCGGACCTCACTTTCTAGTTTTTTCTACTTCATAGATCAGGTATTTTTCCCAGGTTGCTTTCTTCTGCTAGTGAACTTTCTTTTCTGCTCTTCTGAGCTCTGTATATTCCTCCTTACGTGCATCGTTGTATGAGATTTCTGCATTGCCCAGTATTCAACATTCTTACGTCCAGTCGCTAGTTTGCATTCATCATCAAACCAGTCGCTCCGATCTTTACGATTTCTGCCCAAGAAGTCGTCAGCAGTACTAATGAAAGTATTCTTAAGGCGTGTTTACCTCTTATCTACGTATCTTGGCCCCAGGACTTACTCTCCCTCCATCGAGCTCTTCGAGGGCGTGTCTTAACGCAAGACCAAAGGTGTTTCTGGTTTTTTCATTGCGTGAGGCAGCCGTGTTGATTCGAGCCTGGTTCATGGATGTAATGCTTCTATGCAAAGCAATTTGCACTCGGAGAACCATACCAACAAGGTAGTGGTCCGAGTCTAAGTTGGCACCACTATACGTTTGTACCGTTATCAGGCTCGAGTAAGGGTGGTGATCTATCAATACGTGGTCTATTTGGCTACGAGTGGCTCCATCAGGGGATATCCAAGTGGCCTTATGGATGTCTTTACGCGGGAACTGGTACAAGTTCTTGAATGCTGCCAGTTCTATGACTTGAAGCCTGTTGTCATTAGTGTTCTCATGTAGATTTTGGGTGATTGCGTAGTGCGTGAATACTGGCTTCCGACCCAATTTGGCATTAATATCTCCAAGGATAATTTTTACATTACAATTGAGGATCTGTTCGACCTGTTCATAATATGATTCTTTTTTGTCGTCAGCAGTTTTCTCTGTAGGTCCGTGAGCGTTTATGAGGCTGATGTTTGCAAATTTGCCTTGCACGGGAAGAGTGCATACCCTTTCATCGATAGCGGCAAAGCCGATGATGGCAGATTTCATTTTTTGGCTGACGAGGAAGTCTCCCCGAGTACATGGTATTTCGGATGACAGCTGTTGTATAAGTCATATTACTTCTTTTACAAACCATCATTCCCTGTCCATCTAATCTCTTGGATTGCTGTTATATCAGCCCTATATTGAGACAGTGCATCGGCTAGCTGCTGAGCAGCTCGAGCTTCGTAAAGTTATTTAACGTTCAATGAGAAAAGTTTCAAATCGTTTAGCCGTTTTCGTTCGCGTGGTCATCATTGTGATATCAATCCGGTTCCGAGCCTTGTTGATGGTTTCGGGATAACCGTTTCAAAAATCATTTTACGGGAGAGGTAATCGGCCTATCGCCAACCTTACTTGGAAGGGACTATCCAGAAAATATTCAGCAGCCTTTTCTGAGAAAAAGGCGGCAAAAACCTCAGGGACGTAACTTTTTGAATCGATGTTCTACTAGAAAGTCATTATCGAAAATTGTACTACCTTCCCAATGACACAATCTAAAAGCAAAAAAATTGCTTAAGATGATACCAAATTTCTAATACCTTAGGCAAAACTGAAATCAAATTATCTATAATCTCAATTATGTGCTTTTTGTAATATTCTGGGTACTTCCCAACCGATATAATTTGCTCACCTCTATTCTTTTGAGCTGACTTTGATTTTGACAATCTGATTGCTGAAATTCACCTTGAAACTATTTTCCGAAAACCTCTCGGTTCACTTCTCCCATCCCGGAACTTTTTCAAAGTTCAACCAACCGACGAGACTATTCAGTTCCTTTTGTTATTATTATTTAAACATTACACATAATCATATTCACCCACCAACCACAAATACAAACATATATCCCGATTCAAGGTGAATTCATAATCTACTTGTAATTATCCATTTCCATTCATTCCTTTAATCGATTCTAGATCATTGGTTAAATTAAAATGTCTAACCGTCATCTGAGCTCGAATCGGACTTGAAATTTTGAGTCACCCACAGATGTGAGACGCCACAACACAACAAAAACGATACATACATAAAAAAGATGTAAGCGCCAAATCGAGATATAATTAAGTTTGGCAATAAAACCATTAAATTGGTGCCTAAAAAGATTTATCTTGATCGTGGGACCGAAAAACTATTGAAAAAAACAATAAAAACAAACGTGCATACTGGTAGCGCAAGCCTAGAAAGATATAAGATACACTTGACTAAACTCTGAACATTTATGTTTTCATAGAAATCTTTTCCGAAACGAATCAGAAGAAGCGAGGCAAAAAAACAGTTCAACATCCACCTGAGGCGGTTACGATTAAACAAGCACTTTTGTCAGATTACCTAACGGCTCCCGACTGAATTGTGCATGCATATGTATTGTATCCATAAGCTTGCCTATATAGATGAAATATCGGTATGTAATCTCAGGCTGTACAAAATGTATTTATCACTCGATACCAACTATCGTAATGTATCTTGATCATGTGAATGCCGTAAGGCATTAACCTTTTATCGTCAAATATATAATTTTTCCCGATAATTTTCGTGTATCTAATAACTCACACAGGTTAAAATATAATTGAATGAATGAGTGATAACCGTTTAGATTGGCTAGCGTTTTTTTCTTTTTGGATTTCGCGTATAAATACTATAACATTTGAAAAGTTTGATCATTGCTTTATGATAAAAGCTACAGTTCCAATGCAAGGAAAAAAAACAGGAAATCAAATACCTAGATTCAGCGAAAATAACGATTTTTTTGCTAAAATTAGATATATCTCTATTTTACGGGTATAATTTGACGAGTTCCAAAAATATTAATGATGCAAAATATCTGATTTATAATATATCGAGAAAATCGTCATAGTCGAAGGTTGCTGCCATTAATCATTTGTTTTCATTTGGAGAAGAAAGATGCATAAATCTGTGTAACAGTTTGAATGAAGATTTATCTAATTTCATTTTGAATTCAAAAAAATCATGTAAGTGGTTAAAATAAGTAGTTTTATACATATTTGAAGCTCATTGGTTTGATGATATTTTGAAATGAATCAGAAACAAAATGAATTGCTTTAGTGTGGTTTGATGGAAAAAACAGACATTGTTCCTTTCGGATGACTTCCTCAATTGTCACATTTTTATTCGCATAGCCTCGGAACAATAATTAAAGTTTGTACCTGCAAAATAGTTGTAAGCTTGAAATTGTTCAAAAATGTGACGATGAATTTAATTTACCGTACGCGGTAGGCTGTTTTCAAGGTTCCAAATGCGCCATTTGCTGCAAACTTTGCTTGATGTAGTCTGAGGTTGCTGCAAAGTATCCACTAAAAACATTAGCAGAAATTATGTTTGTCATGTCAAGCAGTCGAGGGTCATGGTTTATTCATGCATGGATCACAAACCGGGCAGAGATTGGTTAAAGAAAAACTAGTGTTTAACTTTTATACTACTGGTATTAAAATGGCTTAAAAATATTGGTCGAATCAAGTCGGAAAAATATCTAGTCACGGCTTTTTCTAGGGGTTACAAACCATTTTCTAGCCACCAGACGAAAATCTATATAATCAAGCAGGATAATAACCGTCTCGAGCAAAATGCCAAGCTCTGTGAATTATGTATCTTACATCTCAATACATTCACAATCTCTTTGTATACAAAAATTACTAATTTACTCGTGTTTATTATTGTATCTA
This sequence comes from Nemotelus pantherinus, assembly GCA_963978885.1. NCBI lineage: Eukaryota > Metazoa > Arthropoda > Insecta > Diptera > Stratiomyidae > Nemotelus > Nemotelus pantherinus. Next base: position 111,398,622 of record OZ022263.1, on the reverse strand, counting down.
CTTGTAGTTTTTATATTTCCGGTTTAATCAATTCGAGGTCAAAAGTCAATACAATTTTTTGGCATTATGCCTCGCCGGGATAATCAGATTCAAAGATGCAGTTATCATTAAACACTTGACTGAATGTATGGTATGCATCGTAAACACCTCGTGCGAAGCTCAATCGATAATAAAAAGCTGAATCAGATAAATTGTGTTCCTTTTGAATTTCTCACATTCTTTTGTGCCTATAGGAAGCTAATATCTGTCTGTTGATTGTTTTGTTATGATTATCGGCCTTTTTTGTTCGTTCCAGTTACAGGTTCCGTCTTTTAACGATGCGAGATGAGACGAGACATTTCATGATTGCAGTGCACGAACTATGAAAAAGACAATAACCTAAAACTCTTAGACCCAACTTGAATCACATCAACACAAAAAAAACCACAACACTCGAAATAAAATCGAGTCTTTATGATTGTGTTACTTCGCTTTTTTAGACATACGTCTTGTGTCGATTTTTTCTGAAATAATGATAGACGATGAAAAAGCAGAAGTCTGAGAGAGACGAAGAAAAAAACAAAACAATTTCAATTTCGTGCTTTCTGACGGGAAACAAGTCTCAAGGTGACTGATTTTTGTTAGACAAGATGGTCTGTGTGACAATGATACTTACTGGATCATTGTTGGGATATGGTTGAATGTTTCGTAGGGTGCGCGATATGCTTGAGGTTTGTATGGAAATGGATTTTTTTTTATCATCCAGTTTACTCTAAAATTAAAACTCTTAATAAGAGACTTATGTCATGTGGATGGTTTTTCCAATAGCGTTATAGTTTTTTATTTTAATTTTCGGTAAAATTTTATAGTTAATATCCGCTAGAACAATTTTTTTTGTGATATGTGTTTTGATGAACATGTGCTATGAGGGCAAATATTTTTTGGGAAGTGTTGGCTTTGAAGTATAGCGAGAAGAGCTCTAGATAATTACGTAGGTACGCATAGTTCAGATCTGGGGGTGGGCGTAGCTTCGCTGTTACTTCACCACAAGATAGTGCGATCGAGTCCGAAAGTGAAGCAAATCTTTACCTTTTTTACTTTTTAGATAATCATGTCACTTTTGGATAAGTTATATTTATAATCAAGTACATATCAGCCTATAGGAGCTATCTACTGTCCTACGAGTCCGGACAGCTGCGTTCAGTTGAAAAGTAATCAGCTCATAGCTTCAGGTTTCACTTTCGATTATCAAATAATTTTTTTTTTGTTTGCTTTTCAAATGGACTTGTAAGTCAATTTTTACTGTGCCACCAAAATTAGCCCCAGTTTTTGTACTATTTAATTGCCATGTATTATGCAGCTTACACAAATTGAGATATTGAACTATATTTATTCTTGCACCGTTTTGCTCTTAATTTTGTAGGATTATTTAATTAAAATATATTTTAAATGCCAGAATCGACATAACTGTGCGATAATTTTGAAAAAATGGTTTCACAACTCACAGTATTGTGAATTTGTGAATAAATATCACTGATTGTATAATGAATTATTATCACTTATTCAAATACCAAATTCCTAGCCATTTGATTTTGACATTTCACAATTGTCGGCACAAGTTCAACTTAAGCTCGATAATGGTTGAAGTTATTTTGTGCAAACACATCGGTCAAAAAATATTTTTCTAGCTAACAATCTTATCGACAGCCAACCAACGTATAAATTGTGTTATTTTGGGCTAATAAATAATTATCAATGCTTCTGATTATATAATACGTCAGGGAATTGCATTTCATTAACGTATTTTATATATTTCATTGCTATCATCCCACTTACTATAAACAAGATGATTGTTATTGCCTTTGTAAAGATGAGTTTGAAGTGATTTTACCGATTATACTTCCAAGCGCAGGAAAGTTTTATTACCAATTTTGCATGAAAATCTAATTTACATTTTCACACAACGTACCATTCGTGTAGGATAAAATCAAATTATTAAATCAATTCTACATAGTCGAACTTCCTGGCGTACATATGTTAAGCTATTTATCGTTTATTTTTCTGTCTACCGTAAAGTTAGATATTCTCTCTCAAGGACACATGAAAATATGTTCATAGCAATCTACGCGCAGTCATATCTTTCCTTGGTCCAAGTTGAGCATCTAGATATTTTGCAGCGCCGAACGTTTTCCAACTTTTTATCCATCTTAAAATATTTGTACCAGCAAGTTTGCTAGTACTTTTTTATCGTATTTTGTTTGCGTACTATTTGGTTTAGCTTGCTTTCGCTAAAGATTAATGAAATTCGTATTGACTTTGATCGATATATAGTTTCTTGATTGGTGTGAGCTTGTTTTTGATATTTTGCCACAATAGTAGTTGGAAAAACAATAGCTGTTTGGTTGGACCTGGTTTAGGAGAAAAGATTTCCACGCAAAAAACAATATCTTAATTCAACTACCAGATGTTTTTGAGATGATAAAGTATAGTGGATGATTTAAATGAATTGGAGTTTAAATGTTGATTGATGTGCTAATGTTGTGGTTGAAAACTTTAAATATTTTTATTTAAAGACTATGTAAGTCAAAATGATTTTAAGCCATTTTGACACTGCAGATTTCTAAGTAAGAATAATAACAAAATGCAATATTATCATAAAATACTAAGAAAAATTTCACAGCAAATGGAATAATATTTGATAAAAATTCTGACAAGACACCATCATTATTCTTCCATTTATGGTGAAGTTTATATTAGGACTGTTTTTAAATATCATTCCACACAATCTTTAAACTTTTGAAACGAGTAATCCTCGTCCAGTTTACAAGGATTTCAATGTGACCGAATATTTTTCTTGCATTATAAATTGAACTACGTTTCGATTTCATTGTCTTCCAAATTTTCAAGCAAAATTCAAATTGAATAAATTCAAAAACCAGATTTTACTTTTGAATTTTTTTTCATGCAAGAGAACGGATTAAGATGGTACGACCAAAACAATTTTTTCTATTTAAATATCCTTTATTTGTTGGGGGAACAGATATCGTTAATTTTGGAGTTAGTTTTAAAATGCATCGAAAAAAATTGATATATTTTTGTTTCGCCAATCATCTGTGGAGTAAAGTCATTAGAAAATTTCATCGATGTAATTGTATTACATTAAGTTCTTGAAGTGTGAAATTTTTTTTGTAACACAACTTAACTTATAAATTTCAACCTAATTGACTAGCACAAACATGAAAAATAATAATCTAATCAAGAAAAAATATATTCACAGATGCATCCATACTAAAATCAAATAAATTGGCTATTGATTAGCATATCAAATAGTTTCCACCAACATATGTCAGATATTTCCTACAATAAAACATAAAAAACTAAATCAATCAAACGAATTTAACATATTTTTCGACAGCCATTTGAAGAAAATAAGACAAATGCAAAATATTTGTCTTTCACCATTATATCTGTGATATCTTATGCACTAATTTTTCCCCCAAACTATATGGCTGTTGATCGAATCAAATACAAAAAATATGTTGCTGACACACTTCATTTCATATTCAGAACATCAATATAAAAAAATCTTTTGAAAGTTTATGATAATTTTTAGCATGAAAATATCCATTGACGAATAGTTACATTGAAATTAGTAATCAAATAGATTTTCTTTAAACGTTTCGGTAGAAAATGGTTGAATTTATTATAAACGAGACGATTTTGAAGGAAAATGTTGAAAAATATATAATAAAAATGAATATTTAAATTACATATTGAAATCATTTTCATTTGATTGAATGTGATATGATGCAAAGATACAGGTACGGTTGAAAAGATTTTCTATTGTATTTTTGAAATAAAAATGATTTATTTAATCGGTTTGAACCTGTTTTTCGTGTTATGTGTCACATAGAAAACACATTTTGTAGACTAAGTGGATGTCTATAGTATTCATAAGATGTCGATGAAGACCCGGTATTTTACATAAAATTTTAAATTAATGACTGTATTTTGTAGTCTAAGAAGTATAATAATGGCGTGGTATTGATTATTGGGTCGCATTTTATGCTTCGTTAAGTGGAGTATTCGAGCAGATAATTCTCGGTTTAAAATTAAAAGTCGCTTTAATACGCTGAATTTTCGAGATTTTCGAAAAATAGTGGTAATTAATAAAATAGTGGTAGAAATAGGAAAAATGCTCCGAAAATGCTGCAGTAATGGACAAATATAGCAGAATGTCGTTAAACGCCTTAAATATTCGTAATTGCGTAATATTTGAGAAGAATTGTTGAAATTTCAACTTTAAAGTAACAATCTACGATATTTTTTACAAGGAAATATGACTTTATTCTATGTGACTCTTAAGTGCCGTTCATACGATGACAGAAATCATGACATGATTTTTGTCACCGTGTGAACTAAGATACTATCATGACAGTAAATTTGAACTGTCCTGTCGCACTAACAAGTTTTGCTTGATATTGCGACAATGCTGCCGCGACAGTGACACAGTCGCATAGTATCTCATATCTGTTATCAGCGGCTATTATTTTTAAATGTATCTGATTATATATACCAGGTAGGTGTAGCATTCTATAGATATGTATTTTCCAAAAGGATATCGATCATTTTCGTACCCATTCGTAAGAAGTTTAAAAAAACTTTTTGGGTTTTCATCCTGAAGCTCCCTTGGCAGAGTGTTCGAGGCTTCGAGACGGTTTCTTCTTCGAACCCATTCACCAGTGCACTTTTTCTTAAGAGTTTTATTATTTATAGATGTACTCGTTTTCTTCAAAATTTCACCTACTACGATAAGGGTTGCAGCTTCTTCCATGACTTAGTTTATGCGAGATACCAATTTAATCCCGATTTGGGATTTGGATTGGGTCATAACGTCGTATAAACGGTCGAATTTCAGCTTAACCTCAATTGGGCTCACGTCCGATGACTATTTGTGTGTGCATATGAAACATGTATATGAAAGTGAGTTCTCAACATGGGGATTTTTAGTAAACGCTGTGCACTTGGTCTGTTATCAATTATGCTTTTTATGAAATTCTTTCTTGATTTGGAACGAATCCTCAGAAAAAACAAAAACGGGTTAATCAAATGTTGAGCTATCGCTAATTGTCTCTTCCTATCTTCCTATCTGGCACCGTTTATACAGTACAGTTTCTATGTGCGTGTAAACTATTCCGCAAAAAAAGTTTCAAATCTGAATTTCGGAAAATCCAAATTCCAATTATGCCCGTTTATACGACACGATATTTAGGATAATCCCGAAACGGGATTCAATTGGGATGTCGCATAAACTAAATCCATGGCACAGCTGTCACTGTCGAGAGACCTGTGTGAACGGTTGACTGACATTTACTGTCACAATATAATGGCAGTCAACTGCCATGGCAATGCTATCTTGACAGTTACTGGCATGGTGTCAACGGGGCTTTAAGTACAGAAAATACTTGAAAAAATATTATACATTTTTAATAAGAAATGTCACAAAAGTGCAATTACTCAGAAATCCATGTCGCATATTATATTCGTAAAAGTCCATAGAACTGAAAATTTTCCGTAAACAATGCACGAATTGCGATTCCATTTGCGAATTAAAGCAATTATGCTGTAAGCGTAGTATTGTGACAACATTTGGTAGAGTTTTAATAGGTTTATTTATAAGGTATTCAGTATGGGTGGAAAGAGAAAGGAAACTTTTGTGGAACTTCGAAACATTTTTATAATCGGATGTCAAAATCGAAAAATTTAAAAAAATAAGCGAAAAGATTAAAAAACAGTATTTCGACTCTGCAATATATTATTAAAAGACAATGAAGTGAAAATAAAGTTGAAAGTAAGCCAAGAAATGTTTACCGTTGAGGCTAATTCAGGGATTTTGTACTTCCTAGTGAAAAGCACGAGATCAGCTTTATTGGAGTTGATGCCGAGGCCCACGGTGTCTAACCATTCTTCAACCAGCTCCAGAGCATACTCGATGAGCTGGCCGAGGGAGTGCGAAAACCTGCCCGAGACTAATATAGCAATGTCATCGGCATAGGCCACAGCCGTTAGTCATTTGCGTTCCAACTTTTCCAAAATTGTATTAATAACCAGGTTCCACAAGAGAGAAGATAGAACTCCTCCTTGCGGTGTGCCTTTATGGATCTTCGTAGTGATTTGAAATCCAATTGAAAACTTATGGGGCATGGAGAAAAGATGCTCAGGCAAAATCTGCTATACAACAATATTCTTAGCATTCGGGAGCTAATACAATTGGACAAAAATTGGGGTGGATGTGACAGAAACATTCATCAGATCTGTACAAAACAGATTAGCTCAGGTAATAAAGAGAGAACGTTAACCGACACAATATTAGTCGTGGCTTAAAAACTAACTTTAAGAATAGTACCTTTGATGAAAATTAATTAAACATTAATGTTTAGAGCTTAGTGAAGATAATAATGTGAAAAAGTAAAGTAAAGCTACCATACTTTGGCGTATTTTCTTTAGATTTTATTTTTGCGAATACGAAGTGTGATCAGTTGTAAATTGTCTCCACAAAACAGCAAAAAAAAAAACCTTTGAGATAACTCCGGAACAAACCATCAATTAGTAGTTTAGGTGAACGTTTGAAGAGCCGTGATAGTCAATTTTTAAATATCTAAATTGTTAGACTTTGTTTTTTTAAATCAACAAAACCTCAGAGGTCATTTCACAAGGGGGTCATAAAAAAGATTCAATGAAGATGAAAATAAAATAAACACTAAAATATCCTGTGAAAATTACTGCTCTCCTGAACAAACATTATGGCAAAAGGCCCAAACCAATCGAAAGTTTATTTTCATTAAACCAAGAATAAATTTTAAAAAAGCTATGGGAAAGTAATCAGGTTAAGGTTTGGAGTGAACTGGCCCATGAAAATGAAAAATTATTTGAACTGACCCATGAAAATGTATTACGAAACGAGATATAAGGGCTGCATCTCAAGAAAACACAGATTTATTTTAGTCGAATTCAGCTCGATGCTTGAAACATGCCAGACAATACGTACAGAGATTATAAAATTGTTGGAAAAAAATTCTTTGCGTGGTTCCGAGCAAATAAACATTTTGGGGTCTGACAGCAGGATGAAACATGAATGCAACTCTGAACTAAAAAAAATGCAGTCCATCGAAGGCTTGAAGATTTGAAGGCGATGGCAGCTAATGGAATTGAAAATCAAGCCTCTACCAAAAGCGTTGTGGAAAAGACAAATACCTAGAAAAAGTTGATACTTAGTGATACTTAAAATGGACTGAAACAAATCATAGTTTCATTCAGAGCCAATAGTATAAAATTATGCTTGTTTTGAGGTTTCTAGTTATAGCTATTTGACTCACTAAAAAGTTAGTGACAAATTTACGTAGGGGTTAAGAATGTTGCAGCTGTGTCTTAGGCCCCGATTAATTCCAAACAGGGTAATTGACTGGTCGTTCTTTTCTCCAGCTTGTCTCTGTGCTTCATCGGAAAGGAGCCAAACCGACACAAAAATTACACTGCTGCTGATATCCGTGGATAAGCTAAGTTGTTTTACATAATAAGCTCAAAATAATGATGCAAACAAAGAGGACAACAACTGTCTTGAGTAGCGTGTTTGCGGCGATTTGGAATCAAATCCATACAATTTGGACTTTTGATTCAGCAAATAAGAGCATTTGAGTTAGATTTTAACTTTACGACAAACTTGACATTAACAGAGAAGAGAAAAAACAGATTAGTATAATAGTGGGTTTGTTTTTATGCGACCGTTGTAATAAGTTCTGTGAGTTGCTTTTTTTTTCTTCAAAAAATTGAAAGTTAAATTGTGGCAGGCTGGCTCAATAAATACGAATTTTAAGAACAATTTGAGATCATCATATAAAACCTATTGATAAAAGAAAGAAACATAGCATTTAAGAGGAAAATCATTAGACCAAGCATATAAGCCTGATGGGTGCGAGTTTTAAGCTCGGTCGGAATGCACTCTGGGGTTATATGTACATCGGGCGGGTACAATAACGAGTGTTGGACAAATGGCATTCAAGTCACTTCAGAATAGATGCAGTATTTGAAAATAAAAAAAAATTGGAGGAAGCATGTGTAAACATTCTTCTGGTGTAAATGTTGGACCACTACGATGGCTTTTGAGAAGAAACTGCGAAAATTCGGATTTCATTTCTGAATTGAATTTATTATTTATCTTCAAACACTTTCTACAGAATATTTTTTCTTCAGTTTTGAAAAATCAAGAAATATATTTTAAATCAAGAAATGTTCACAACCACCTACCTGACCGACCACCATGAAAGTGTTTACATAAATGCATCACATTAAAAATCACTTAAATTTCAGTCACTTCAGTCTTCAATAAAGTGCTTATTTAAGTACGAATTGAAAGAATTTTTTTTATTTTCAGAGCACTAACATGCATATGTATTCAATCTTTGGACCATAATTATGTGTATACATTTGTATGTATATTTCACTCCGAAAATTTTCGCAGTATCGTCTCGAGACTCATTGGTCGTGACCATTAAAGTCAAGTGAGAATCGGGATACGGATCGTGAACGAAAATACTCATTTTCAATAATCTTTTATACATATATGCAGAGAAAATCTGATGGTGTTGAATAATTATTTCCAGTCTAACTGAAATTCAAAGCTCGAAAGTTATTTGGCTAAAATCCACCTTAGGAACCACATTGGCTCTACAAGTGCTTGCAAATGTATTACAATTTCATTGCACAGCGAATAATCCTAAGAAACGATTGTGGGTCTATTTGACTTGTTAAGCCATACCTACACACGAAATGTACACGACTAATCGATAGAGTTAAGAGATTACTTGGGTTCCACTTCAAGTTGATCTTAACTTGTACAATCTTCTTCGAGTTGATCCGATTCCCACGGCAATTTGAACTAGACTATATATTGATCGATATGAAGTAGACCAGAGTAGCACAGAGCAGACTAGAGTATTGAGAAATGGAGTGTTGCAGAGGTCGTTTTGAGGCGGGTATGGAGTTTTTTTTCGTTATTAGCTTTGTGTTCCTGGAGGAGCCAGAGATGTGATGAAAAAATACGAGTCGAGACTGTGAGTCATGAAATTGGCTAAGTTGGTCTGATTTCCTTTCGTGGATCTTGAAGTAATGGAGACATGAGTGTAATAAGTGGATGGGTTTAAAGTGGGTATGAATTGGATTGGAAATAGTGATGAAATGGCGAAAGTTTTTCGTGGAAATAGGGATAGTTGTTAATAATATGGTTTTACCAAGAATACTTATATTTTCAAAACTAATTTCAAATTAAATTAAACGGCATGAAAATCTATATTGATATTTTGCTTTGATCTAAAACGATATATTTACAACGAGAAAAAATTGTCAGAGCTAAAAATGGTAGTTGTATCATTTTCGTTGATTCATTTGGATTTTTCGGAACCGAAAAAATTACGAATTTTGCTAAAAATGTTCAAACTTAACGACTAAATCCAAACAATCATAGATTATTTATTTTTAATTTTCACACAATACAATCATGTGCGAAAGTATTTGACGATATCAATTTATTCATCGTTGTCCTGAGTAATGCACAAATATAAATTGGAATTGTTTTTGCGGGATGATTAATATTGAAAAAGTTTTTTATTTACATTGAAAATTTTTATTTGACAAAGTTGTTTCGAAAGTATGCACTGATTCTCATCAGACACCTGCACACAGTGCTTTTAACCTTTCTTCCAAATCTTTTAACCTTGTATCACACTTTTTATAGTACTTGAGCTCTAATTAATATGTAATTCTTATAATTGTAATTCTTATTAAAACGTTCTTATTAAGTGTTGAGTATAAGCACACTAATAAAAAAGCACGGATATAAAAAGAACGTACGTAAATTCTCTAATGAGATAAAAAATTCTACAAGTCGGACAAACGAACACTTTTACTCTCATAAAAAACGCATATGCCTCAAATGTGCAAGATATAAGTCCAACGTTCTGAACACGAGAGTTTTTATCCACTTATAACAAGAGTTTCAAAAACTAAACTCTCCGAAGTAGAACTCGTTTCTCATAAAAAGAATGAATGTATGAAACGTGCAAGTTATAAGCGCTGAAGCCTCATAACGAGAGTTTTCATCTAATCAAAAGATCTTTATACTAGTAAGAACACTTTTTTTTATTGCGACCATATTTTTTTAACAAATATGAAAGCCACAATCTTTGGTTATATAGTAGAAACATTCAATTTCACCAAATCGATGAGCAAACTAAGTAAAATAAAGTATTTTTCCAGATAATACGTAATTTTGTGTTAGTTTGGAGTATATTTATCTGCGAAAAACTAAAGTTTTACTTTCTAATTAAAAAATGTTTTTAAGCAATTTTTTTGAATGCTGGTCGATTTTGAAACGCTTCTATTATTTCGAAGTATAACACCTGCTTTCATCGGTAAAATTTCGCTCCCATAAAGTTTTGCATTATTAATGTTCGCCTGAATATACCATATAACATATTTGATTTACAAGTACATATTTTTAGAAAACTTCGACATAGAAATTGTCTCTATGAATCTTCATTGACTCTCATTAAATAACTCTTACTCTTCGAAAATTGAGTATCTGCACTACGTGCACAGATGAAAAGAAAATGGATACGAAATGGCTACCGTGTACCCATACGTGAGTTAGCCTTTTTTAATACACGCACAACATTGCTCTCTCACAAAAATTCCGCTCCACGCACGTCTTTCTGCCGCACTCACAACCGAAAAGCCCTAATGCTATCTCTTCTTTACGAAAAATGTGAGGAATATCAGATCGGGGTAAAAACATGGAACGGGCAACACGAAAAGAAAAACAAAAGCTCATGAGAAGTTATCTTTTTTGCTGTGAGGTGGCTTTGGTTTTTTCAAGGTTATATTGAATGTTTTGGTTGTTAGAAAATTAGAAAAAGCCCTCATAATGTGTAGAAAGTTAGGAGAGGTAATTTTCTGTTAGTTCTTTCTCTATTTGCTATCGATTGTAGTAGTGTATACTAGTTATTTTCTCCGTTTATTTTCAGCTGTTATGTGCAACCACACCAAATACAGCAACCTATGTCAGTCTTAGTGAATGCACTGCTGTTTTGTAGTAGATCGTTTTTTTGCGGCATAGTTATATTCTCTTCTGTATCGGAGCAAAAAAACACACCTATTATTTGTTTCTTCCTAGCGATTCTTGTACGGAGAGTGCAATTTTTATAAAAAGTTTTCACAGTACACCCAAACAAAAATACTTTTAGGCACTTATAAGAATTGTTAAAGTTACGCAATAAGAGATTGGTATCATTATAGGAATTAAAACATTTTTATAAGACTTGAATAGCTCTCATCACATATATAAAAGAAAATGGATACAAAATGGATACCCGTGTACCCATAGGTGAGTTAGCGTTTATTTATTTACGAGAAACGCTTTGATGCGTAGACCAGAGTACGAACGCTAGCGTCGCATGTGAAAAGCTAAGCCAATTTCCACGCGCTGAACAAAGTCTTGTGTAATGCATGTAAATATTACGTTAATATGTTGTATCTAGTATGTATATGCATATAAACATTACAGCAGTTTGATTATTCCATTTGTAACCAAATTTTTATGTGATTGCTCACATCACAGGTACATATCTGAGATCAATAATCGCATAAGCGAGTTTAAGCATTGGGAGATGATTAATTTGTGATAGAAATGCTCTTGCATTAAGCATTCATGTACATGCACATAATGAAAGCAAGGTGCAGGAAGTTCATACAATTGTCCAATGTTTTCTCATGCTCCTATGCTCCTTTATTGCCGGTTTGGCTTGTCTCACACATTCGCATCTCATTCTCACTCCAATAAGCAGAAAGTCGAAAATTGGATCATTTCTCAACTGCGATTTCTAATCCATTCTCTTTTATATCTGTGGCTCTTATAAATGCGCCGATTAATAGTAGTAGCGCACTCATTACGCTTTAGTAGTACTCTACAAAGCTGAAATTACTAGAATTCTGCTCTCAGGTTTCTTCTCTCTTGTATATAGTGTCTTATTAGAGAAAAATTTTTACTTAGGGAGAGTTCATTTCTGACCGAATTCTTGAAGCGAGCCAAGATTTTCGGATCTGAATTATGGCATGATGATGAATTGAACCTCCACCCTTTCGTTTTTATGCCTAGTACTATACTTTTCGCGAAACGAATTCAACGGTCGAATCCCATACAAAAAGAGCTTTTCAATTCGTCAGTAAAGCTCTTTTTGTATGGGATTTGACCGTTGAATTCGTTTCGCGAAGAGTATAGTACTAGGCATTGCTGAGAATATAGCTCGTACTCTTACTGACTCTTGAATGTACCACCACCACACAGCACTAAAGATCTTTCGCGGATGACCTACTTTCTCATTCTATAATAACCAATTAATAAATGTATGTGCTCGTTTTCTCTCGGTTAAACAATATTTTATAATTTTTTGTACACGTACAGAGAATGATGTTTATTTTTAACCTTTCTTCCTTATCTTCCTGGGGAAAGATGTCAAATGAATATATACGTTTTCATCCGAGTGGATAGAAAGATGTTTAGAAATGCCATCCGAACAAGTTCCAATACTTGGAAAATGTAAACATTGGTCACATTTTTCACTGTTGATGTTTGCCATATGTATATTTCATGACAGCATCTCCTGGTACGGATATAACAAAACTGCTGGCAGCCCATTGCTGGCACCAATACCAAAAGAATACCAAATCTGCTTCACGTTAAAACCACCCCAATCTGTAAATTTTGGTTTAATTCGATGAATACAGTAGAAGTTGGAGGCACGAAAGGAAATTTGGGGCTACTCGCCGCAAGTTTTCAAACTTTCGAAATCTTAATATTTGTTGTTTATTGGCTCTATAAGATCATACCAATTAGAAAATTTAATGGTAGCATAACTTAATAAAGATAACAAACATGACAAAAACCACCATACCTGGCAGCCCTATCATTTTTTTAAGCTGAATTCCTGCTACCATTCGTATTATAGTAAGATCCATTTACCATATGAAAATCGTTTTGATTTCACGACTTTACCGAAAATTAAAGTGGAAAAATATTCTGCTCTTCGCAGTAATTTTGAAAATCGTTAGATGTAATAGCTATTCCTCTATCACTTATAATTCGATGTGGGTTGGCAAAGATATCACTCTGGAAATTCAATTTCTTCAATACTTCATCGGTTGTGTTTTTAACTGGGTAGAGCCATACAAATTTCGTGAATGCATCTACAATGACGAATATATATTATAGTTCTAAGCAGTAGACGGAAAAGGAATGACATGGTCGATGTGGTACGTATGCAGAAGAATATCTAATTTATCTTTAGGACTCAAAAGTCATTCTTGCTTTCCGGATTTTCTATACAATACAGTGAACGCAATTTCCAATGACTTTTTCAATTTTCGTCACCAATTTTTAATGTTGATGTTATTATTAAAACCACTGGATAGCGACTTAATGCGTCTACGTGACACATAGATGAACCGCTGCGATGATGCATAAATAGAACACTCGAATTCATCTTAAGTAAATCCCCACTTAGCAACTCCTGCACTTATGTTTCTTTTCTGCATTGTTAAGTTAAAGGCTTGGCAACCCGTATATATTTTGAATGGTATCCCCAGTAGATATACCCTTAGCTTTTTGACAGAACTGATGATTGCTAGTACTTCTTACTCATAGCTGGAGTATTTGGACTCTGAGCTTGTAGTCTTAAAGCTAATAAAAAAACTGGATGTAGACTATTATCATGATTTTTTATCCAAAGCCATCAATACTTGCGTCTGTATGTAGCTCGGTTTCGAAGTTAGGGTTGAATAGCTTTAAAACTGGATATCTGCATAACATTTCTGTTAACGTTATGGAACTTGTTTCCCCTTTTTGAGTAAATGTAAACTTGACATTCTTTTTCGTCAAATCACTTAATGGTTTAGCAATCGCGGCCGAATTTCGAATGAATTTAAAAAAAAACAGCCAGGCCCAAAAAACTTTGAACATGCTTTACAATTTTTGGAGTCGAAAATCGTTGCACTGCAAGTGTTTTTTCCACGAAGGGTCTAAACGTGCCGTTTTCAATTATGTGACCCAGGAAGTCTATTTGGTTGTGTATGAATTTGCATTTTTCAAATTTGATTAAAAGACCGTTTTCTTCTGCTATCTTAAATACCTTTTGCAGCTTTTCCAGATTGTTTACTTCGTCGTGACTCGATATCGTCTACGTAAATGATGATAGCATATGTATGTGTCAATTCGTAATAAAATGTGTTTATGAAACGCATATATGTTGATGGTGAGCTGGAGCTTTCAAAAACTCATCCTTCCCATCAGGAGTGACAAACGAAGTATATTTTGGACTGCTTTCCTGAATACCAACATGGAAAAATCTGTTTTTCATTTCCAATGTGGTGAAAATGCGATCATCGTACAATTTTTGACTTTTTTGTTGAGTGCGCGATAATCAATGCCTAATCGATGGCCACCTCCTTGGGACACCACCACAATGGGACTCAAAAAATCAGAATTACTAGGTTGGATAAAACGCTCACGCATTTATTGCTCCATCTGCTCTTTTACTATGCTCCTTTCGGTTAAAGCTAGTCTCCTCGGGATGCAATGCACCGGAACTTCATTTTCTAGGAGAATTTTCATTTCTATGGAAGACTTTTCGGGTGATGCTGGTTTATAGCCATCTATCAGGCATTTTACTGCATTACGTATATTCAGTTGTTTTTATATGCTACCGTATCGATTTGATCGAGATGATTTTCAACAAGGTCTTCATTTTCTTCTGCGTCTATTTTATGTATTATGACTTTGCCATTTTTAACGATTAATTGAACTTCTTGTAGAATATCTATACCCAAAATCATGTTTTCGCTCATATTTTCGTCTGGGATGACATGACATTGGATGTGCAGTTCGATTTTGTTAATGCGGATGGTATCAGAAAAATAGCCACAAATTTGTAAAATTGTTTGACCCAAACCGGCGGCAGGTATTAAAAATGCGGAGTTTTCAAGAGGTTATTTATTGCAAACTGACTTTTCATAAGCGTGACATCGCTACCGGTATCCATAAGGGCTTCAATCTTTAATTAACAACAATCCACGGTAATGTGCATATCTGGTATCAAGACTCGATTACATTGCTTCTTTTCAAGTTTGGTAGTTTGATTTCAAGTTAAACAAATTGATTATAGCCAAAACAACGCGTACCTTTTTCCTTGTGTGGGCATTTGTCCTTAGAATGACTAAGCGAACCACAGTTTGTGCAACGCTGCGATGATGAAATCTCCAAGCTTGATCTAGTAGATGTACCTGTAGTGGTGTGATTTGCATTCCCTTGTGACTTATCCCGTTTTGCTTTGTCCACCATCATTTGCGATTTAATTCGTTCGTTTGCTTTAAATTTTTGCTTTGATTCATTTTACGTCTTAGCATCGTGCAGTATTGTTTTATTAAGAACACTGTCTGGAAAACCATTCACTACATATGACAATAATAATTGTTCTTCCATCTTCCCTTTCTTAGCTTCTGCTTTCTTTTTATAGATATATTCCAAAAATGACCCACTTTCTTTTTTCTTTGTTGACAACAACGTTTGATGTACGTCAATACTTAGAGTAGAGTCTCTAAATTCGTCTTCCAGTGCTGCTTTCAGTGGTGAAGAAGAGGGCAGATTACCCTCGAAATATCGATATTTGTCACAAAAATAAATATATCTAGCTTCGATAGGAAAAATCGGTTTTTCTATTAAAATATTTACTTTTTCATTTATGCATTACTGTTTCAATATCAGTGACACTGAAGAAGAGGGCAGATCACCCTCGAAATATCGATATTTGTCACAAAAATAAATATATCTAGCTTTGATAGGAAAAATCGGTTTTACTATTAAAATATTTTTTTCACAAGCTAGGAAGAAATTGGTATATATTAGAAATAATTCATCAATGAAAGTTAAATATACCATTTTCGAGTCAAATTAATAGATTTTTGGTACAATTTCATAATATTTTAGAGTCTAATTCATATTTTTCAAATCAAACTCGTAAGTTTTTGATATCAATTCCTAAGTTTTCGAGTTAAATTCATAATTTTTTAATCGGGATTTATTCTCTCAAAGTAAAATGCTCAATCGTTGTTATTGGTTCAAAGACAATGATAAAGATCACATACCTTAATTTTATTCATGTTTCAAACAAAAAACTGGCTTAAAAGGGCTATAAGCTAGCAGCTCTTAACTTGGTGCTAAAATGGCTTTAGCGCGTGGGTGTTTCGCTTGAAATTAAAAATTCATCAGCTGCATTTCCTACATTTCACTTGGTTGAGGTGTGCTTTTATTCATCATCTATGTTTCTAAATAACTTGTTTTATTACACACTATTTTAAATATCGCAGTTTACTTCAAGCAACTACTTTTCTATAATTTAGTCTGAGCCATTTGAGCTAATGTGATTTGTAGAATATATATTTTTTATTTATTTCAATTCATCGACCTCGAAAATTTTACAATGTACATCCTAAGCAAAAACTAATTCGTGATTGAAAACTAATTATCTAAAAATATTTAGACGTTCAAAATAATAAAAAACCGTACAATTAATTTAGAATCCATTAAAACACAGCGAAGCTTTCTTCTAGTCTTCACATCCCGCTGCCAAAATAGCTATTTCACAACTTATAAGCTACCGTTCTGATACGATTCCTCAGAACGTATCTGTGTTTTGCTTCCTGGTAACAATCAAATCACCTCACAAATACAAGCCAACCCGCACAAAATCAACCTGTCCTTGACAAATAATCTATTTTTCAAGTAATTGTTTTCGTGCAAAAGAATCATACGCCGCGAAATTGCTTCAATTCACTGCCATTTGCTATTTCAATTCACTCTGGTTATTCATAAATTAAATTGCCAACGGCAACACAAAACCACTGCCGCTACCGCTACCAATATTAACCACCATCAACTTGTCTTGGACACAAGCAAAGCAATCATCTACCGCATAATCATTAATCACATTATCTTGATAATTTGCTTTAATAGATACTCAATGTCTCACCACGCGCGCTCTGATACACAAATAGCACTTCGGGTAAAGATTGGAGATTGAAGGCCGAGAGATACAGGTGGACGTATAAAAAATCAATCATACAAATAACAATAGGAAATTACCATTAAAATCTTCCTTGCTAATGTTTCGGTAATGTGCGTCAGGATTTACCAGGAAAAAAGCTCAGAGCTTTTTTAATCAGACTCATTAAACCTATTGAAAAGTACTTACATATGTAATATCTATATGAGAAATAATATTTTTTTTTCGAAAACAGCGAGTTTTGCTTAAATATAGCAAAACAATTTAAAAAAGTCACAAAATCAATTTAACACTTATTTATTTAAGTAGGTACCACGGTGACTGGAAAAAATCTTATTTGTTGCTGATAATTAACATGTCTTTGATGACGCCGTAAATTTTTCATTCAGTCAATCTATTGTTGTATATTACCTACATACATATACATAGATGCTCGATTTGATTCAATTTTGAAACAAGAATTTTATGATGCAGTGCGGCAGTAGTATTTAGAGCTAACAAAAGTCATGATTATCATCGTGGTGTTTATTGTTATAGAATACTAGGAAATATATTTTGTTCTGAGATTAGCTTCCAGCCAATAGACAACATAATGTTGCTTTTTTTGTGGAAGTTTGAGAAACGAGCTCTTGATGATTTTTTTTCATAAGCGAAATATAAAATAGAATATAAATATGAGCGAATTACCACGGAAAGTGCTGGTGTTGATATAGGAATCAAGTTGAACAATAGGCTTGACAGGTTGTTGATTGGTGTAATCCGATTTTGGATGTTAGTTGAAAAGCAATTGCTACAAAACATTGTTTATTGTCATAAAATGACCATCATCAAACATAATGTAATAGAATTCACTAAGTGGGTGAAATTGTGAGGGGATAAGAAATCGGCTAGGAATATTTGAGTTTGTTTTAATTGCAAAATTATATATTTTAGTGGGGTGGCTTTGACGCAGACTACAACTGCAAATAATTTTTAAAAATAGTTTAAACTGATTCAACTAATAAAATTTTTTAGGGAACGCATCCAACTTACCTCTTCGTTAGATACGTTGGCAAAACTTCAACATTTACCCTTACACAATCATAGCAGGAATAGTACCTGAAAAAAAGACAAAAGCTAACATTAAAATCACATCTCAAAAAATACAACACAATTTATCATAAATACTTTAACATTGAAAAATCTAATAACTTAATAATGTGTTCGATATAACACGAATTAAATCTAGTAAATCATTTCGATAATACACAAACTACCCCGTCTACTCCGCAGTTTCTTAAGCTAGCCAGCTTAAATTCGATTTTAATTTCTAGTTAATCTTTTATGAGTGAGCTCAACAAGTAACCAACAATTTCGTCTCTATCGTCTAATTTATCATAAACTATAAATTGATATGCCCTTGTCGTGATATTGCTTTTGAATGAGAAGAAAAACTAAATTGAGACCATAAGGTGTATTATTATTAGCGTGCAAATCCAGTTTATAAAAACGTATATGATATACAAGTTGAAGTTTGTAGATTTAATTTTAGGCTGATCACCGACTTTTAGATGATTTGAAAAAATATATTTTGTGTGTGGTTGTTTTTTTATTGTTGGTTCTAAGTGCTCGGATTAAGTTTTTAGTGCATCAAATTGCAAAGTTGGTTATTCAAAGGAATTGTCGGTGGACAAGCAGGGTTGGAAGCAATGACATGATAAAACGAATGAGAAACTGCAAAATATGCCCAATCATAACTTATAAAAAATCAGTCACTTACGTAATCTAAGTCTTTAATTTCTGTAAAGCAGTTAATCATAAAAAACCCTAGCGCATCAGAACCGCTGGAAACACTATTCTTCGAAGAACAGTAGAGTATTTGTACAGATTTTGAGTGTGTATTCTACCACTACTTACTTTTCCTACTGAAAACTAATACACCGTACGTAATAATACAATCTAAGCTTATTTTAATTTCGGTGACTTCATCGAAATTTACAGCGATAGAAAGGTGTTTGGGGCTGTCATCCGAAAAATGTGCAGAACTTAGATAATTTAAACACTGTTTACTTATTTTCATTGCAAATGTTTCCGATGAAAATGCTTAATGCAAGCATTTATTGGAACAAAAATAACAAAAAGGCCTAGTGCTAGCAGCCCTTTGCTTAGGCCATCTGCCTAAAGTTGAAGTCAACCTGCTCTGCGAATTTCGTATTGATCCGATGACTGCATTGGAAGTTATAGCGATGCAAAGAGACTTAGAGTTACCATTCGCAAAAGCTTTCAAATTTCTTTAATATTTGGTGCCTATTTTCGCTTTAAAATCACTACGATTTGAAAATTCTATTTTAAAATCACTTACTAAAGGTATGCCAAAAAAATACAAAAACAACCATAGCTGGCAATCCTATCATTGTTTTGAAATTATATTTCTACTGAATATTGCCTACAATAAGCTTAATTTGCCGTTTGAATTTCGTTATGATTCAATGAATGTACTGGAAGCAATAGGGCAAAGAGCTTTATTTTCCTCAGGAATTTTCAAAATTTAAGACACTTAAACTATCATAGCTGGCAGCTCTAATCGAATTTCTACCAAACGTGATTTAAAATAAGGCTCAGTTATTGAGTCAATTTCGTAAAAATCGAATAAAGGGCCAAAAGCAGTGAAACAAAATTGCCCGCATTTCAAAATCACTTCTATCAGATTTGGTCCTACTTAAAATCAATATATTCCGTGAATTTCAATTAATTCTGACTATCGCATCGTGAGTTTCCGTAAGCATAAGTTTTTGATGCTAAAAATATAGGATAATTGGGAAAGGGTTACCAGGCGTGCCCGTTGTAAAATTTCAAATTTTTTACTTTGGCTATGTGGATAAAGCATAAGATTTATATATGAGTGATTTTTTTTCCAAGAAACGACATTTTTTTGTGAGAGTCGATGATTCGTAGGTTTTCACTTTCAGCGCCTGTCCTAGCAACCAGATTGCCAACATGCTCATCAAAAGTTGCACAAATTTACAACTAAATAATACCAATATGTTCCAAAAGTTCAAAAGTTATCCCATTTTAAAAATTTTCAAATTTTTTTCTCATTTTAGGCACCTAGCGCACATATGGGGTTAAAAAATTCCAAAACACTATCCGATTCACATTTAAAACACGTTCGAAATTCATTCCGTTTCCTTAATTTTTGCAAAAATTATTTGTGGACGGAATAATAGGTATATTAAAAATATCACTAAAATGGCCGCCGGTGCCAAAGGGTTAAAGACAATTGACATTTAGTGAGACTTCGACCTATTCTGCATATACATCAATGTATTCTGAAAGTTTTAGCTGAATCGAATGGCACGTTCCCGAGAAATAGTCACTGAATTTTTTTTGATGATGATATATATATATATATATATATATATATATATATATATATATATATATATATATATATATATATATATATATATATATACATATATTTATATATATGGAAATATGAATATTTGGCCAAATCGATTTTTGAAAACACTCGAGCTTGTTTATACAGTACTTTTATATGTGTACATATGAACGTCCATTGATCTATGTATTCTCGTCCCAGACGCTCTTCAAAATGATTCGATCAATTAACTTGACTAAACTGTAGACATAAACTAAGGGCCAGTTGTAGTTTTTATTGCATTGCGATCTCAACTGAAGTGAGATCGCAATGCAATAAAAACTACAACTGGCCCTTACCGAGGGCTCAAGTTGGATTACATACATACATATGTATGTATATATTTACTATTAGTTTATTTCGATGGCTGATTTTGTGTGCATGTGATGAAAATGCTTTTAAGGATTGCTTGAAAAAATTTTCATTTAAAACTAGTCCTATTGTTAGCTATTTCACATCTCCATGTGTCTATGCGTTATCTGAAATAAAATTTCTTTGTAAAACTCATGAGACCACGAAACTTGACTTCAGTTGGTTTCAAATAGTGTTTTTTGAATTCATCCCCACCTATTCAGTCTATCGATGCATGTTAGTTCACCTGTTTCTTAAGGCTCGCATCCACCGAAGCTCGCGCTCAGTTTTTACGTCATTGATGCTTCTACACGAGCTAAACGCGAGCAATGTACATACACGCTCTCCATCCGCAAAGACGAAAAGTAGCTTGAATGCTAGTACTTTTTAGCCTGAATTACATTGCCAAGCACTGCACTGAAATTTAGAGCTCATGTAATTTCATGTGGCAATTCATATTAAGTGCAGTACAGTGCACTGCACTGCATTATTTACGCTTATTTATTAAAACACTGCACACTGCATTGGTTGACATTTGTTTGAAAGTAGATGACCGGGCAACAACTATTTAAATTGAGGCGGAAACTCCGTTCCAGGCATTAAATTGTATATGGACGAAAAACAGATGCAGAAAATCTAAATATCAAACCTCCACAAACTAATTGCGCATTAATTGTTAGAACACTGCACTGCTTTCAATATGCTTTGCTTCGGCATTGCATTGCACTGCACTGCACTGCATGGCAATGTAATTCAGGCTTTAGTGTAGACGTTTGATTCCGTGCGTGAGTTCTGTGCGCGCACTGCTTCTTTGCTTTCCGATCAGAATTCTTACATTAGTATATCGAAAGAATCTTTCGTGAATATGCAAAGTGAATTTTCATGGATACGAAATTCTTATTCGTGCAGCATACTACATAATATTATCTAAACTTCCCAAAAAAAATACATTATTTAAAATGATACTCTGCTGATACATTATTGAATGATTTTTTTCTGGTTCGGACCATGTGCATGTGTAGCTTTGTATTTGTACCTATTGAATAATACCCCGGCTTATGTTGCGTTGGCTGTATCTAAACTTCTACACGAGCTAAACGCGAGCAATGTACATACACGCTCTCCATCCGCAAAGACGAAAAGTAGCTTGAATGCTAGTACTTTTTAGCCTGAATTACATTGCCAAGCACTGCACTGAAATTTAGAGCTCATGTAATTTCATGTGGCAATTCATATTAAGTGCAGTACAGTGCACTGCACTGCATTATTTACGCTTATTTATTAAAACACTGCACACTGCATTGGTTGACATTTGTTTGAAAGTAGATGACCGGGCAACAACTATTTAAATTGAGGCGGAAACTCCGTTCCAGGCATTAAATTGTATATGGACGAAAAACAGATGCAGAAAATCTAAATATCAAACCTCCACAAACTAATTGCGCATTAATTGTTAGAACACTGCACTGCTTTCAATATGCTTTGCTTCGGCATTGCATTGCACTGCACTGCACTGCATGGCAATGTAATTCAGGCTTTAGTGTAGACGTTTGATTCCGTGCGTGAGTTCTGTGCGCGCACTGCTTCTTTGCTTTCCGATCAGAATTCTTACATTAGTATATCGAAAGAATCTTTCGTGAATATGCAAAGTGAATTTTCATGGATACGAAATTCTTATTCGTGCAGCATACTACATAATATTATCTAAACTTCCCAAAAAAAATACATTATTTAAAATGATACTCTGCTGATACATTATTGAATGATTTGAAAATTGATAAATTAGATTTCGCCATTTTACACGTATTTCATCTGATTTCGAATATTTTGTCCTCTTTCAAATATATAATTGTCCACTTATCACCTTCCTCATCCTCTTTATTTCTGTTCCATCACGTCACTTCCAAATCAGAGACAATATCTTGAATATGTGGTATTGGGTACCTGTCCGGGACTGTATTGGCATTCATACGGCGAAAACCACCACATGATCGCCACGTTCCGTCCTTTTTGAGAGCCAAATGTAAAGGGCTAGCCCAAGGACTGCTTGAAGGTTGACAGTAACCTTTTTGTAACAGATAATCAAACTCTTGTCTTGCAATCTTTAACTTTTCGGGAGTTAATCGGCGTGGTCGCTCTGCTACTGGTGGCTCTGTTGTTACTATATGATGGAAGACGCCATGGTTTGGAATAGTTTTTTCGTAGGATTCGTGATATCCGGATATTCGTGCAGCAAAAACCGGTATCTGAAGTTTTGAAAACTTGTTTTAGCTTTCCGTCCGATGATGGTGACTTTTGTGTTTTGGTCCACTAACCTGTTGTGTCTGATATCTACAATCAATGCGTAGTGCCTTAAAAAATCGGCTTCTATGATGGGCCTCCTATGATGAAACTGACGGCTAGGATCGTGGTGTCATTTGTGTTTATAGGCGTCCCGTTTGACGCAAAAAATGTGTATGACGTCCGTTTTGCCAGACGAAGATTATATGGGCGCGGAATAACCGAGACGTCAGCGCCTGTGACCATTAAGAACGTCAGCTTACTGATGCGGTCGTACACGAAGAGTCGAGGCTTATGTTTGTCGCTGTCGGACGGCTGCCCTGACAGCGACAATATTAATTTTCCGACGTCATTTTTCTGGCCCACAAACCGGGCTGTCTACATTTGAGAGCAGTGGCACCAAACTTCACGTGGCAGTAGCACAATTTATTGAATCTTGATCGTTTCCGCGATGCTGACCGACTTTGCGATGTAAACTGGCGGCGTGACCGCGGACGGCGATAGCTGCAATGGTCCATCTGCATGTGAGCTAAGCGAGATCGGATCGTAGCCAACTCATTCTCTACGTCACTCGAAGGCGATGCGGGGCCAGCTATGGCAGATACATTTACAGGATCACGCATATCCACTATCCTGTCCACCATTCCCGCGAGGTTTGAAACCGACGTCGTTTCCAAAATTGCCAGTACAGACTGCACGCTGGCTAGCAGTCGTTGAATCCACAACAAACAAAGCACGTTTAAGGACACTTTATTTCCGCCTTTGAGCTGCATCGGTTGCAGCAGTTGAGACGGCTTTTGTTCGCCCAGTTTGCGACCAAGCAATAGCTCACGTATTTCTGCTTCTTCTGAAAGCGCATTTGTGTTCACGATACGAGTCTTGACGGCGTCGTATTTTCCTGAATCCGGGGGAGTTGTCACGATGTCGGCTACTTGTTACAAAATTTCCGGGTCAAGCTACGAAATCACTTTATCAAACTTTATTTCGTCACGGTACACTCGGTAGCTTCGCAATTGCGCTTCGATTATTTCGAACCACAACGTAGGACATGCACGCCAAAATGGCGGCATTTTGAAAGTCATGATGCTGCTGAGTTGCTCGTTGATGATAACTTCCTGCCTGTCTGCAATTCCGTTGTCCTGGATGGCTGGATCTTCGACGTCCTGGAACTTTCCTCGTGTGACATTTCGATGTTGGTACCAGTCGGGGTCACCAGTTTTGAGGTAACACAACAAAAGACGAATGATTATTACAATAATTTATTTCAGGCGTGTGCTCACCTCGATAGTCGTAAACCAAGTGAACGAGATATTTACAAACGCATACAAAAATAAGTTAACGAGTGTTAGCGCCAGTCGAGTACACAATGGAGAGAAAATGTACTCCGAAATCCTATAAATCCAATATTACACAGAGGCTAATAAGCAGGCGCAATGTGTAATTACCTATCAGCAAATTTTTGAAAAGTAAAATAGATACAAATATCATTAAAATATTTTTTTAAATAGTGATTTGATAATCACAGGATATTTTATAAAATTAACGATTTCACTTTGCATGCAACGGACAAGAGCCTTGAGTTGGCATTGCCGACCTTGCCGTCCCTGACGAGCTCTTTTAATTGAAAGTGATAAACGTTTTCATGCAAAGCATTGGATGCTTGGACGAAATATACAAAATTAAAATTATTTGTATCTTTATTTGCAAAACTAAGGGAGGACATCTTTGAATCAACACGTGGTTTTAAATATTCATATTGCTTTCAAATTTTTTATTAATTTGTATCCTAGTCACGACTCTAATCTATTACATATTCCAGCAAGTTTTTTCTCAATTTGACCATGATCAATTCGATCTCAAATATACTAAAAGTTCGTTTCCTGAAACTATCAAAAATCGTATCAGTGCATCACGTAACCAATTTCAAAATGTACCAGGTGCTAATGATTCCCAGCAATAGAAACACTTTTTTACCTTGACACAGTTTAAATCGATCTTAATCACGTAATTCGTATGAAACTGTCGATGTTTTAACAATTCCGGGTATTTTCGTAGTTGGAGACAAAACAGCTATAGAATTCCGAATGACTTTAAGAATTGTTTTTCTTCTATATACATACATACATACATCCATATGTACCTAGACATTTGTTTCTCGTTATGTTCCCTCCCGTAGATTAAAAATGTACATCATAGTGACGATCCATTCACTTCTGCATTCTCATAGGTGTGATCAGTCATTTTCGAATCATTATTATACGGAAACAAATTGTATTTACAAAATGCCGGTCCTCAGACAACAAATTATCGGCAGCTTGTTATAATTCCACATGACAAATGATCGCTCGAAACAAATGAGTCGACTCATCAATCATTCATATGATCCGATTTTCACAGTATCCTGTCGATCAACAAAATTTTCGAGAAAAGGAATTTACAAGGATGTTGTTAAGAACTATGATGCTTTTTCGGATGTTTCGGCACTTGCATACAATAATCGAAATAAAAGGGATCTCATCGATCATCCTCATAATTCGATCGACCGTTTTATCCCGATAAAAGAAAATAGAATAGTGCAAGATCATTCTCACCTCCAGTAATAGGTTGCATGACCATGACATTTTCTGCAGAAGTTCGTTTTGTTGCAAAATCATCGGGGCATGTGTTGAATTACTTTCGTTTTCGGAATCAAAATGAAAATCTGATGGAAGTGCGAATACGAATAATCAAGATGATCAGTGAAGTGATCGTGCATTTGTTGTGGAGTTTGATCGTCAAATTGTCTGGTAGGTATGTATGCCGGGCGCATCGTAGACCGGTAGAAATAGAAACTCCGTAAAAAAGTCTAATTTCAGTTTCAGTGCCATCAAAGCGTGTGATCGTTCTTTTTACACCGTCTGGTAAGTAGATCGTCTTTGTGCATACTGAGTGCAGAGTTAGAGGTGACTCTACTTGAAAAAAGTGTTGCGTCGCGACGTTTGCTATTCGCATAAAGTACTGGTACTATGTTACTTGGCTACTATTAGTCATTATTTTCTTGACTTATTCAGCCAGCACAGCCAAATCGTTTCGTTTCGGTGAAGGCCTGCTTTCCGCAGCAAGACGATACAATATACGTAAGTATCTATAGTTTAAAGCAGACAGGCCAGTACGAGGAGTAGTTATATGTACGTATTTTGGGTCTGGGTCATCAACGTGGAGTCTTTTACTCGTATTCCATTTTTCCGTTTCGGTATTCTAGATGCATAACAATCGGTTCACGTAATATTGCTTAAACATGCTCTATTTAACATACAAAAAAACTCAAGGATACTAATAATATTCGGCGAATGTAGGTAGCTACAAAGGTGTAGTACATCGGTCTGTAGATATGACTGTTTGTGCAAGTGCTACTTCTGATCTTTGGCTCAGAAATGAACAAAACGAGGTGGTTTTCGATTTTGTTTTGGTTTTCGTTTAAAATGAGCTTTGTAATTTTTATTTTGTCAGGGTTCGACGGATCGTCGGTAGCATACTGTAGAAAAAATCCATGATGAATAAGATTGACAGTCTAACAAGTCTGATATTTATGGGAACGAAAATGGTTGTTTTGGTTGCGGTTCAGGTTGACTTTTTTAAAAAAAAAGGTTACTTTTAGCTACTGTTGCGGTTGTGGCAGTTAGTTGATCATGTGATCGACGGTTCTAATAGGTATATTGACTACTGATCATGCGTACTAACCGGACTTCATAATAAAAGAGAATCATTAAGAACTCTAAAGGCTCTTGTAATTTAACGATATACTCGTAGAGTCAGTTTCGACGCGATCGTGAGAAAACAGGCAAAAATTGGAATTCGAACATAAAAAAATTCGATCGCTGTCGGCTGAAGAGTCTACAAAATGGTTTGATTGGTGTCTGAGCTTCTTTTTTGGTTCTGTTTCATCGCTCTAAATGTGAAAATTTTCTGATAGTGGTTTTAATGAAATAAAGTATAATCATATCTGGGAATGAAGTGAGTTTCGCATTTCTAAAATGTTTAGTCGTTCTGATGAGGAATAGGCTTTGGCTTGATTGAAATTGATTGAAAACTTTTAGTCACGTATATAGTTTCAGAATTCTGGTTTAAAAAACTTTGTTTGCACCTTAAGATACAATCTGATTTTTGATATCGGTGAATCTCCACTTTTTATTAGTCTAGACATAGACATGATGCAATTTCGATATACCTATGTATGTTCGGGGAAAAAATATTTTTATTATTAGGGTCATATTGTCAAGATGGTCTCGAAATTATTTGTGGTAACAGAACTTTTATCACAAATAATTTCGAGATAGTCTTGATAATATGGCTACTTGGCAATGCAAAACTATACTTTGGCAATGCAAAGCACAATCAAGTCTAGCTAAGCAATCAAGTTTAAAAGCTTGCATAATTTACTTTCAATTTGATTATGTTGCATTTTGATTTATTATACTAATAGATCATAGAACTATATAAAAATTCAGCTGGAACATAATTATATGTAATATTTTGGCATCTTGTTTTCAAGCCAGGAAGAAAATAAATGAAACCTAAAGCAATACAAACTCAGATGCTGTTGCTTAAAATTTTCCTCATATTTTACTACCCTCATGTATGCATCAAATTATAAATTAAATAATTCGTCCGAAAACGACAGGGTTCAAACCATAATTTTTCAATACATTTTAAATTCGAAATGAATTAGATTTCACCTTTGGCACACAATGTGGGGTTAATTTAGCCCCATGACTTTCAAAATGCGTTAAATATTATGTATAACACAACCAAATAAGTAGAATTTCGCAGTATCTGGTGGTTGAAAATTGGCCCGTCAATTGATATTGCTGAAAAAGTATACTCCAGAATTCATATTTTTGTGTTTTATTTAATAAAAAAATATACATTATTTTCAGGTTTTTAATTATTTGTTTGTTTGTTTGTTTTACGTACTGTTTCGCGAAAGCTAAGAAAATGTGATTCGTGTTATTCGATATTTTTTGCTTTGAGTATTTTTTTATAAAATTTTTGTTTTTGGATAATTACGATATATTTTTTACTTAGCTTCTCGATAGTTGTATGACTGAGATGACAATGGTTGACTTTTGTCATAGTAATGTTTCAATTTCAATATGATTTTTGAAACAGTAGCATTTACCATCTGCAAACCATTTTAAATTTTCAAAATCGAAATATTTATTGTTTATTGTCACTATGATCATACGGAAACTTAATAATAACATTTACTTTATAAATTGCACCGGAAGTTATAGGACAGAAAGCTTAATTTTGCTGAGCGAATTTTTAAGATTCAAAACACATGGTCATTTTTGTGAATTTAACCTAGACTTTCAACTAAACTTTTTCGTTCTCGTGAGCAGAAGTTTTGTGTACTCAAAATAGGAGTTATTTGGTGATGGTTTGCCGTTCTACAAGGCACCCTCGTACCCGCATACTAATGTATCGCTCTAGTCATGTATAGTTTAATTCACAATCACTATTTCCTGAAAATGCTGTGATGATCTAATGTTCGTATTCAAATATATAGTATGTCAAATCGAAAGTTGAAAAAAAAAACTTTAGCCACTTTTAGGAGCTCAGTGCCCACATAGGGCAAAAAATTTTAAATCCTTTAGCACAAACAAGCATAAAACATCATCAATTTTCATTTATCCAACCTGCTTCTTGCAAATAATGCTGTCGCACAGAAATATAGGCGCACATCAAAATTTACTAACTAGTCATAGACTAACTCCTTATATGCATCCATGCACTCCAGCGATTATCTACCCTAACCTTTGCGCTTATATATATATATATATATATATATATATATATATATATATATATATATATATATATATATATATATATATATATGTATACATATATATATATATATATATATATATATATATATATATATATATATATATATATATACATATATATTTATATGCATATATATACATAAACATATATATATATATATATATATATATATATATTTATTTATATAAATATATATATATATATATATATATATATATATATATATTTATATGCATATATATACATATACATATACATATATATATATATATATATATATATATATATATATATATATATATATATATATATATATATATATATATATATAAATATATAATCAGAAAAAAATGTTTCCGAGAATCAAAGAAAATATTTACTTGTTAACGGAATAAGAAATCTTCCACAAATCAAGTAATTTTTTGTAAATATTGTCAGTAATTTGTATAAATATTGTGAAAAAGTTTCTTACATTCAACTGAACAATTTTTATTTAAACTTATTTCAAGCAAGTAATTTTGTAAATTATATCTACGAAATTAGTATATTATGTCTACAACGCGAACATGTTTTTACATGTTTCAATATCAACCACGCTTCAATATTCGACGAAAAAATTGATAGTTCTTATGAGGTTTGATAGTTCTTATGATTTTTGTCTCGCCAACGCGCCAGTTCGAAGCAGCAATCTACAGCTGGCTCGTTCGAATTCCGCCGTATCCTGGTTGTGTTTGTTCGTCTTGAGTTGTCTTAACAACCAGCGACTGGGCATAATACCAGCGCTCCATTGATTCAGTGTCACATTATAGGTATATAGGCATAAATAACACTAGCGCTTCAGAAAATAAGAACTTATTTTACTTGTTTTTATTTTTTTCACTCCCTTCAAAGAAAGCCGCGATAGCATGCAATATTCTGAAGCGGTCCCTCATCTGAATAGTAACCTCGCCAACACTGCTTAACTTCGATGATCGTACGAGAACCGATTGCCAGATTTATCGGAAACCACTCCAATTTGTACTCAGGGCAAGTTCAATATCAGTTCTTTGAAATGAATAAATTTCTTTCTTTCGACTGAGTAAATATTTCTTTGGCGCAAAATCGTTACCAATTTCTTTTGATAATGTGTTAATTTTTCCTTAAAAATAGAAGAATTTTTCTGAGCATATCCATATACATATATATATATATATATATATATATATATATATATATATATATATATATATATATATATATATATATATATATATATCATATATTAGGTTGCTGCAGATGAAATGGCCGATTTAGCAATGACATAAAGTTGGCTGCAATTTTAGTGTACTATATTGGCACAAGGCGGCGCAAACGATATGAAATATTGAAGTACAAATACTGCTACTTTGGTTTATGGAATCATTTCTGTTTTGCACTTCATACTGATCGTTAAAACAAAAAGAGAAAGTGAACATGGAAGTGAATCGAAAACGGCCACTTTTACTGTACGAATTTAAATTAGAGCACAACGCAACGGAAGCAACGAGGAATATCAACAGCGCATTTGGGCCTGATACAGTTAGCGAATGAACCACTCGGCGGTGGTTCGAAAAATTTCGATCCGGAGGTATGGACCTTGGAAGTGAGTTACATGGACACCCAGGACCATCCATCGATAACGACGAGCTGCGTGCATTAGTGGAGTCTGACGATCGCCAAATCATAAGTGATCTTGCCGAAAAATTAGGCGTTCACAATTCGACAGTTTACCGCCACTTGCAACAACTTGGGAAAGTGAAAAAGCTAGGGAAATGGGTTCCGCATGATCTTACCGAGCAAAACTTGACGTGTCGAATGGAGATTTCAAGTTCTCTTCTCTCTCGCAACAAAAAAGAACCGTTCTTGCACCGAATTGTGACCTGCGAAGAAAAGTGGATTTTATACGATAAGAGTTGCCGATTGGCCTAATTGCTGGATGCCGAGGAAGCGCCAAGACACATGCCAAAACCAAGCCTTCATCCAAAGAAAATAATGGTGACTATTTGGTGGTATGTAGCTGCAGTTATCCACTATTCGTTCCTGCAACCTGGCAAAACCATCAATGCTGAGAAATACTGTGCTCAACTGGATGAAATGCATCAGAAATTGATAGTCCAACGACCTAGGCATGTCAACAGGGATAGAGTGATACTGCTTCATGATAACGCACGACCTTATGTATCGAGAGCAACGGTCCAAAAATTAAACGAGTTGTGCTATGAGACTCTTCCTCACCCTCCATATTCACCAGACCTCTCACCAACAGATTACCATTTCTTTAAACATTTGGATCACTTTTTGACAGGAAAAAGATTTAATAATGAAGCTGCTGTCAAAAATGCCTTCGAGGAGTTTCTTCGGACCAGAAACTCGGACCTCTACAAAACTGGAATAAATGTACTTGTATCTCGTTGAAAAAAGTGTGCTGCATCTATTGGTACCTATTTTGATTAAACAAATTGTCTTTATAAAAAGTTACAGCTGTTTAAAAATTCATTACTAAATCGGTCATTTCATCTGCAGCAACCTAATATATATATATATATATATATATATATATATATATATATATATATATATATATATATATATATATATATATATATATATATATATATATATATATATATATATATATATATATTGTTATGGTTGTATATATATATATATATATATATATATATATATATATATATATACATATATATATATATACACGTATATATATATATATATATATACATATGTATGTACGTATACATTCATTTTCGACAAAACGATTTGAATACTAATGTTCTTCTAACAATAGTAATCAAGCGATTGTCGGTGAATTCGCCCGACTCTATCTATCAAGAGCATTATTAATTCATTTTTACATTGATATTATTTCGTGTTAGGATGAAACGCTTTCTAACCACGTTTAACTAAATATAGTATAAACACCTGCACGCAAAAAATTTTCTATTTGCATTTTATGAATACCTTCAAATAACCGGATGATTTGATTTCACGAGAAATATTCTCGTTTAGTATTTTATCAATTGCAGGCACACAGCGAAATATTCACTTCGTTCATGTTGTTTCTTATACGAGGTTCTATTACTAGCATCAACTTGTAAGCACTCCAAATTAAATGGAACTGTTTAGGAACGACGAAAAACTAACGAAAATAAACAATCGCCTGATCAGGAATTGAAGAGAATTATGGCTGTATTTATATGACATATTTATTGTACATACTTTAACTTTATGCGATGTTTTGGCACGTCACAATTTTAGCGTTTTACCATTGTTATATGATCTCCGCACACTTCATTCTGTAAAACATTTAGTTTTACGCGTCTTAGAAAAAACGCAAATATACCCTCAGTCGAAGGCTGTAAAACACCAATATTCGAAAGAATTATTTGATCTTTTACGTACATATATGTTCAGGTGGTATGGCGATCTAATAATTTGCGCTAAATTTCACATCTTTTGAATCTATGTTTTGTACCGTCTCTAATCAAGTTGCTCTCATATGTGGCAACCAAAAGCAATTATATGCCAAAATATTTCTTCAAATAAGCTTTTCAACTGTGTTAGGTAGATCGCGCATTCAGAGCACATGTTCAATTACAATTTCCACAAAATTAGCATTAAAGAACAATTTTCAATCCATTTGAAAGTTATCAAGAGCAAGGTAAATAGATCTCACGCTCCCATTCTGGTTTAAAGCCTCAAAAAAAATGCAAATGAATTAAGTCGGAAAAAATTCTAAATGAAAATTGCTCGATATATGTATGTTTGTAAATTAACTACAGATATCTATTATTCATGGCCGATTCAAGCTCACATGTAGTTCCTCTTGGCTTTTGAACAACTATTAACTTGGTATCTGCACTACTCTCACTCTTTACTCATACGATTCGAAAAAAAATCCCAATTATTTCGTCCCACTTGATCCAAATTCTCGAACAAAAACTGATGATACGAAATTCGATATAATTAATCACAAACATAAGCTTCTACTAGCAAACGGCAATATGTTTCGCTAAATTACACCATCTCCATTTCTTTTTTCGGAATGTATTCCGAGAATTCTTCAATAATCATCTTTTTGCTATGGATAGATGTAGATCGCGCAATTCATTATCTGATCTAAATTTAGATCTGTATAGCTGAGCTACTGAGATGCGATTTCGCCAATATGGAATGACGATAGTGTTGAGATGATGATCAAGGAATGCCGACATGCATTATCGTTAAAAATACCACACTACAACCTATCGATAATTTCTTGATTTCCTGACGGCATTAAAATTGAAGTAGTAGCTACGGACAATTTTCAATCTCATTGTATTTAATTTAATTTGATTCGATTTCTATCCGAACCGATATTGATTTTATCGATCTTGGCGAGCGGTGGATGGCAATATTGATTATCACCAGATGAAAAGATTTTCATGCTTTCATAGATATTCATGATTCATTTCAGTTTCACAGTCGGGCATTCCCCCGAAAGTGCTGTCAAGTTGGTTCGATGGCTTTGTATTAGTTTTGAGAGCCGGACAGGAAAGAGCTACGAAATTTCATGGCTTTGTAGTCCAATTAATAATTATTTCCCAAAAAGTGAGGTTCATGTTTATATATGGGCCACATGTCTTTTCCAATGGAAAAAAAACTGACGCAAATATTAAACTTCAAATTTTCGAATTTAATATACATATGTATTTTATGAAAATTTCAAGAATTAAGTTTTCGAAAATTAGTTTCTTAATTGTTTCTCGTAGTTTCTTTTCTGTGAATATTAGTCTAAAACGCTCTATTCCTTAACAGAATATCAACACCAAAAAGCTCCAGGAGATGGTTAGATCTCTGACGTAGTGCTCAAGAAATCGTCTTTATATCCTAAAAATGGAAAAAAGCTACTGTATCACCAATAGAGAGGCAAATCAATTATTGCGTTATCACACATTTCCCCTCGCATATGTAGTCAGCTTACCTTCCATACTGTACAAAGATTTCTAGAAAACTATATTACTTTGCTTTGAAGGACATCAAAAAATTATTGAATCATTAAACCAGAAAATTTTAATGGGTCTTAAGATTTTGGTAAAGAAAACCTCAATCTCACCCCATGCCTTTTTTATTGAGCTGAAGCTCGAGGAATAGTCGACTTAATCCAGCTATGCAGTGGGAAAGCATAGCTGGATTAAGCTGATATAATTATTTCATTCAAGGCAGCTAAGGGAAGTTTTGGCACCTAGTCACTGGCAATATTATTATGTGATACTTCATTAATAAAGCACCGGTAAAAAAATATACAATTTAAAAGCTCGGAAACATTATTATTGGGCAATTCAGTAATGAAGCACCGGTCTTGAGTCAATAGATAGTAGAACGCTATCTTCGCTTGACACCTTATCGAAACGAACTACCGGAAAAACTGGAATCCTACAAAGCACCGTCATAGCACCTACGTTTTTCAGATAAAAGATTTCAGTGCATGGACAATATCAGTGAGTCCTAGCATGATTAACGGCACTAAAAGTGACACAAAAGTGGCTTAAGATGAAACTAAGAGTGATTACCAAAAGGCAGTGGAGGAACATTACCGAAGGGATTTACGCCAATATATAGATTTATTTTCAATTTCAATACCCCTGTAGAATATGCGCTATAGACGAGTATACGTTTAAGAGATGTGATTTCTTAGAAAGGCACCCTTAACTTTGAATCTTAATAATTTCATTTAATCAATTTTTTTCTGCAGCAGGAGTTGTGACTGGAACCACCCAAGCCACACTAGGATGTAGGAAAAAAGTTCGAGCAAATGAAATTTGCTTTTTATTTATTAATTATGAAAGTTTTTATTTATTAATTGGGCTGTTATTTATGTTGAGAATGTAAAGTTTATACAAAATAAAAATCCCTCTGAAAGTCAGCAGTAATATGGAGTGAAACAATTAAACATACCATAGAATTGATTAGAATACTTATCACGAAGGCAATAAACTGGTCATTCTTTGATTTGGCAATACGGCATCTTCGACTTTTTTTAGTACCCGTTAGTACCCGTTATAATTTTGAAAAAAAAATTTATTATTTTGCATTTTTCAAATTATTATACCTTCAGAAATATTCATATTAAATAATATTCAATAAATAAGTGGAAAAAACTTTAAACACGTTTTTCTCGAAATGATGTTTTTTCAAACTGCGGACACTTATTCTCCGGATTGGCCGAACCGATTTAAATCAAATTTGGTGTGCTTCTTTATTCAAGTATCTTGTGTGGTAATCAACCACAAAATGAGCCAAAAGTCCACCCAAAAAAATTTGGCAAGCGAAGCAAAGTGAAAAAAAAAATATATTTTTGGAAAAAAATTTTTCAAACAATCGCAATTTTTCGTTTTGGTCATATTTTTAAAATATTGTGGTAGATTACCACGTAAGAAGCATTCCGCTTTAAAATGCGGTTTGGTATTTTTGTTTCAGATTCTTCATTCCTGAGATTATCTGTCCATTCTAATCGGTACTACCCCCTTAAACTCTTTGGCTCAGCGTGCAACGGTGGAATATGGAGGAGCAGAGTCCCAAATGTTTCGCTGTGTATGTCTTTGGTAGACATTTTTTCCAAATACAGGTACTTAATGACAGCTCTAAGTTCATTTCTCTTCATTTTGATGTTCTCTCTTCGACTGTTCGTATTCAAATTAATGTATCTCCCTGAAATCGTGGCCTATTTATGTGTTTTTAATACTGACTTAGTGGCGATATGAGGTGGTGAAAAAAATGTTTTTTGAGTGTTATTTGAACTGGAAACAGCCTATTATCACTACTTTTGGATCAATGATGCATTCACTTTTATCTAGGCTCAGCAGTTTGATTGTGGTAAGACAGGTATTTGTCTCCGTAATGAGCTATCGAGGTAACAGAAAAAGTATACTGCCTTTGCTATCCATCCTGGAAAAATGAAGCCATATATTATGAGCCAATAATCAATTTAAAGCATGCAAGAGATAATCTTCTTTAGCTGTAAAAGGCCTTGGAAGTTTTTGATATTTGCAGAGAGAATCGGAAAGAAACTGCGCTAAAATAAAGACACATCAAGAAGATCAACTATAATCTGATGAGCTGTGCATTTCAGGATGCTCGAATTTTCAAATACTTCCAGATCCAGTTCACATAGAGAAAATGCCAAAAAAACTGAAAATATAAAAAAAAAGGTAAGTGGCGAACAGAAAAAGACACCGCCTTCCATAACATCTGGGAAATTGTGAGCAAAATATTTGGGAAGACGGCTAGGTGATATTGTCTTATTTTGTTCAAACCAGAGCACACATATGTTTATACTATAAGTAGCGCCAAAAGTGCGATATTTTCCGATGAGAGAGAAATGTATTAAGTAGAGAGTATACGGGTCAGCTGGTGGCTGAAAAGAGACCAAGCCAAATAAGGAAATTTTTCCAAATGCAGAAGTGAGAGAAGCATAATCTCGGGACAGGTGAGAGCAAGTTGGGTGTGCATATTATCCCATCAAGTAATAGGAAGCACCGCAAATATTCGCTGACAACAATAAACTTTGTCTGAGGTGGATAGCATAAGATATGTTTTTTTTTATTCTCCAAATGGTATCCGAAATA
Source organism: Nemotelus pantherinus (assembly GCA_963978885.1). NCBI lineage: Eukaryota > Metazoa > Arthropoda > Insecta > Diptera > Stratiomyidae > Nemotelus > Nemotelus pantherinus. Next base: position 111,361,948 of record OZ022263.1, on the reverse strand, counting down.
GTATTTCGCGTTAGTTATCTTATTGCCAACCAGTTTAATACTCAGACGAGGTTTTAAGAAAATTAATATTGTATAAAACGCCAGTTGCTGAAAATCTTTTTTCTTTTCCAAAGCATATGTGTATTGCCTAGTGGGAATGAAAGAACGTATCTTATCATAGCACAGCTGTTGGTGGGGTATTTTCTGTCTTGTTTCAATTTTCGAAAACGGGTATTACTATCTGTTTTTCGTAATCAGTGGGGTATTGTGGTAATTAATATCGCAAATGACGGTTCAACCTATTTAGTTGTCTTAAAGTCAAACTTCTGACCAAAAAAAGTAAGAGCAGGATAAACGTGAAAGGTAACGAAAAGAGAGTGTTGATAACATGTCCTTTGCTAACAAAATGTAATGGTAACGTCCTTTGCCTTCTCCTTCCGAAAAAAAACTTTTGGTGGCTTTGGCTTCGATGAGACAAGAAGCACAAGAGAGCCCAAGCAGAAATATTGTGGGCGGTAATAAATTTCTGCAGTAATGGCATTTATACGGCAGTAAATATCTTAGGAAAGTGGAGAATCTAAATATACGAGTAGGCTGTTGAAATTGAAACCAAATGAAAATTGTTAGTGATAATCTTGAAAAAACATTCATTCGGAGCGAGAGCTCCGGGCGTTGCAACACTGTTATAAATAAAACTAAGTTATATGAAACTACAACCAAACAAACAAGAAAACTTTTGAAATTTTTTAAAAAATCCACTCGCGGAGCGTTGGTTTTCAATTAAAAACACTGGCCATCAAAGAAAATATCTTTAAAAAATCATAGCTCTTGCATCTCTTTCTATGTCGATCGATTTAATGCAAATAGATTATATGTTTGTATATGATTGACGGAAAATTTGCTTGAATTAAATTGTGTTGCCTGGGACCAAAATGACAACTGCCACGATAAGCAGCCAGTTAATATATCATGACAACTTAAGCTGATTAGCTTGCTGTGGTGCTCTGAATCAGTACCGAATTAACAGTCATAAAGCTTATAAAATACTGTGAATGAAGCAAATCAAAATAAATATTTTTTTCTATAAAATTTACTGCTGACGAGTTACATAAATACGGAACGTTAGCATGGAATATGTAATTATCTGAAAATATAACAGAAAGTAACAAGTTTTAAGGAATTACCCTGTATTCCGTAAAAATGTGAAAGAAAGTGCAGAGAAATATCCATTCGATGTTTTTCGGCATACCAATAAAGTATAACAATCCGATATTGTGGCAGGCGGTAGCAGTTAAAACGGCGACTGGTTTCAAATTTAGTATCGATTAGAACTCGGTTGTGTATACGTTTTGTATCAAAAATATATCTAATATTTTCATTTAATTAAGTTTCTTGAAGTTGGTAAGAAATATCGAGCAAATAAGAGACTCGTTTCGAGTACCAATAAAAACAATTCACGAACTAAACTAAATGGGTTGTGAAAATTCACATGACTATTTAGCTGTGTTTTGATGAGTCATGTTCATATTCTCCGTATAATGATTTCTTTGGCGGATCTGACTTTGACGGCTAGTGGACTATGGAAAATTATATATTCAGTTGCGGTGAATAGAAGCCAGGAGAAAAAACAAATGATATGATATTGATGTTTTTCTGAGTATAATTTTTTCGTGTTTTTGTGAATTGATTTTTTTATTAGCGTGTATGTCGACCGTTAGTTCTGAGGTAGCAAACTATTTTTAAACATGATAGAATATGCTTTGGCTGTAAAAAAAGAGATGATTTCAAGAGGTGACTGGTTTGATTGATCATAAAATTCTAATATAGGAAGGAATTCCAAATTTGGTTCAGTTAGGCAAGGTTGGTATTTAGGGTTAACCGGAATTTAATTGAAACGGTTCGTGAGACATTTGTGCGCATATATCAAAGAAGCTCAAAACTTTTGGTGAAGGTTGTGCTTTTTTCCATAGGAATTTCACTGTCATACACAACTGTTGTTTAACCTGTCTTATGCTATAATTTTATCTTATAAAGTATTCATAACAGAATTTTAACTTTATTATTAGAACTACTTTCTAAAATTTACAAAATTCTAATTATAAAATTATTATTATAATTTTGATAATTTTTCGAATTTCTACACTCTTCTCGACTACGAAACATACCTATCATTACAAGATATTTATTTTTTTTCTCATAGAAGTATTCAATTTTTTCTCCTTTACAGCTGGAAGATTTCATTGAAATTTCATCACAGTTAAGAAAATCTTCAAAAATCGGTATGTCACTTTTCTAGAAATCGATATTCAAATCACAACAAATAAACAAAGCTGAAAATACCTTAGATATGTTTTCAATAGCAGAAACTAATTTAAGGCGAAAAGATAGCATTCTATTTCATTCGAATATATTGTTAAAATATTGATATCGATACCAAAATAACCATAACATAAATGAGCTTCAGATACATAATCAACGAAATGAAAACGCTGAAAAATGATATTAGGCGGCACAATTTTTTTGTTTGTATTTTTTCTCAATATTCCTACATTGAATGACGTGAAAGAACCAGATCAAGTGGTCATTATTGAAACAGTAGGAAATATGGTGATAGAAATAAATTCGGTTTGAAATAGTTTAATGGAGTTCAATAATGGGTGTGGTGTGTTTGTTTTGAGAAAACGGACCTCTTGTCGAGACTTAATCAATGTCGTGAGAAGCCACGTGATATCTTTGTGATAGTTGAAATGTTTGTGTTGTTTCTAATGTTGTTCTATTGTTGTATATAATGGAGCTTGTTCGTTTTTTCTGGGAAACATATTGATGCTTTTAGTTAGTGGTAGCTCTTTCTTTGTGATAACCACGTGAAACTTAAAAGAGTGCTAAGTGCAGAGTGTTTTTTTTTGTGTTAGCAGCAAATGGTAATAAATAGTGGGCAACAATAAAATTGAAAAAGCAAACTTAATTTCAAGCTGGAGGTATATTTTTTTATTATTTCTACAGAGTGTGTTGCCCGTTCCAGGCGTCGATAGGTTATCGGTTTTATTTTGGTACAAAAAAACACAAAATTTGAATAGTTGTTTTATTGGGGACTCTTGGACTTTTTTCATCAATCTAAAAAATTTATCGCATATAATTTTGAAACTGATATCATCTGTGAATCTTTTTCCGCATTTCAATGGAATTGTGGTTAGAATTATCGTAAAGGCATATACATAGTTTGTATATTCTACCTATAAAATTTTTATCTGCAATTTAAAATGAGAGCACAGTTTTTTTGAGCCTAGATATTTTAGAGCGTTGGATTTTAAACTATGTGGTCGTCGAATGCCAATTTTCGATTTGATAGGGGTAGAAAGAAGAAAGGGGCAGCTTAAAAAGTGCTGAGCAATTAGTCTACGAGTAAGTTTTCCACTTGTTTGTTTTTAGGGGGACCATTGACAACACCCTCGAACAGTTGCTCATCCCCTCAAGGGGGTGGACCCAAAAACTACGCCTTTACCAATCATTGCGTGAGTTCTAGCTCTACGTCTAGATTTGTGAGCCTTTTTTTTCCACCTTTTTCTAAAGAAAATGTAATCGTATCAGGAACATGCATAACAATATTGCAGTTAGCGGATAATTTGATTTCAGATATCATTGTCAATTTTTGTTATCGAAAATGAATTGATGGTGACGCGGATTTCATTTTTTAAAGATAATGTCTTCCAGATGTCTTCCATTTCCCAGCTCTTACTCACAAAACCTGTTCTAATCATTCTGCATAGCACGCCTGAGTGTAACATACCCAATTTAGCGTACTTGACGACAAATATTTTCTTTAAGCTGAGCGAAATTTATTTGAGTATTGACGTAAACTTTGCTCTTAAGATACCCCCGCAGGAAAAAGTCCGTGAGGGTTGAATCTGGTGATCGCCGAGGTCATGCAATTTCAGAATTTTTCACATACTCATTTAAATGCAAATGTGCCTCATCACTCCAAAACACAGTATTCAAAGTTCCAAATCTCTTAACGAGTGTCTGGCAAAAACTTTTGCGTAAATTCTGATCATTTTCCGTTATCGCCTGCACTATCTGGATTTTATACGAATGGGACTTTGCTCTACGGTTGATTTGGTGGCGCATTGATAAGTGCGGACTATGACAACAGCTAGCTGCATCTTCGTTTATTGTTTTTTCCGTTCTTGAGGTTCGGCTCAGGTCCTGACGAGGTTCATTTAATGGAGGAACCTGTAACTCGAAGCTTCTGTACCCACTTACGAATCGAGTTTTCGCTTGGTCCATCTCGTAAACGTCTGATATTGTTTTGGTACCAAAACTGCCTCTGAGCCGTAACGTAGGGTTCTCTTTCTTTCACAAACCCTTCGATAGTGTACGCACAGATTGTGGCCGACCACTGTGGCCACGATTGATAGACCCGGCAAAACGATAAATCAACTGCGCCCCCCCTGCCTAGACTCCATTTAAACAATTTTTTTTCATATTCAAATTTGAAATCCTAACTTTACCGTGAGACACCCTGTGTATATCTGTAGCTGGGATTAGCTAAAATGTTGATAGACCATGACTTAGCGTTGGTTGTCAGCTGATAATCTAATACAGAGTGAAGCAGAACAAATTAAGTGGATAGAATGGTGCATTCTAAGGTGTGAATACTAATTGGCGTGAGCTTTTGAAGCACTTTTGCTTATTTTGCTCAAACTAATTATTTTAAACGACTTACATTAAATATTAACATTTAATGAGTCGATTTTGATCAAATTTATTGTACATTATACATACATTTATAAGCTCTCACTCGAGTAAAAATAAAAGGGTTTATGTTCAAGTTTTGTTTATGAGAAAATTAAAATCAAAACCGGATCTTCGAAACAAAGCCAAATATTTAATTTTCAATATTTTCACTCAAATTTAGTTTTTACTTAAATCACAACTCAAACAAATTTTTCAGTCCTATTTAATTCTTTTGATTTAGCCATTAACGTTTAACCCTTCACATGTGCGCCTTTTGAATCCTGTAAAGATCCATAAGATTGCGATTGAATCTAAAATGGACCATCCGACTGCGTTGATAAAACAATAAGCTTTGTACTTGTGGTTGAACTACACAAAAACTTGAAATTTGTACTGAAAATTACAAGTAAAACAAAATCGGAAAAGTTCAAAACTGGAAATCCTTTTTGTAAAAGATAACAATTTTGGATTATCAATTAATTTTAAGATATATTTAAATAGAAAAATTGATCGTTTTAGTCGCCAATCTCATTTAAAATATACTACTGAGCGATTATGTCATTAGATTTGCAAATGGAAATGATCCTGCAATGAAAATTAGCAACAAGTATTAACGCTTTAAAAATTGGAAAAGTGTTGAGGGTGGCAACCCTAAAATTTGTTTCACCCGTATAACTTCCAGCACAGTGATTCAATCGAAACGAAATTTACTGGTTGGGTTTAACTTAACGTGAAGCAGATTTGGTATGTATTTTGCTTTGCTGCTGACACAGGCTAACCAGCATTAGCCATTTCCGTAAATATTGCACCAACAGATGCTTCAAATTACATTCTCATATGCAAAGCATTTGCAATAAAAATAAGGAATCAATTTTGAAATTTTCCGAGTTTTGAACATTTTTCAGATGGCAGCCTCAAACAACGTTTAACCGCTGAAACTTTCGACGAAATCCTGCGATGAGAACGAAATTCAAAGGATAAGTTGATTTGAGTATGAGCTTGTCAAGGTAAACTTATTGCTGCTTCGTTCGGAAAGTGTTGCCAGCACTGAACATTTTCATCATTTGTGTTATAGTTGAGTTTTGTTGCTTTGGATAAGTAATGGTTGATATGATTCTACAAAACAGTGTATTACGTCTTTCCACATTTTTTTGTCACTCAAAGACAATTTCTTCGAAAATTAGTTTTCTAGCGGTTCTGATGCGCTAGACTTTTTATTGATTTATATCAATCATAATGCAATTGAACTCTGCCGACTTGTAAATTGAGTAAGTTGATGAATCAAAAATATCTCTGGCAATGAAAGTTTCACTAAAAATTTACTTATTTTCCGGTTCTTCTTAAAAACTAAAATGATGTCATGATCGAGAATTTAGAGTGATTGCTTATGCATTCTTAATTATTACAAATATTCACATTTTGGTAATTTCATTGTTAGATATGTACATTATAAGGTACCAGAATTAGGGTACCATCATTTTTTGCTTTCAAGTGATTGCTCAATTTCAGAAGTTTTGTTCGATAATATATGTATGCTTACTGGCAATTGAGATTAATATGGAAATAATTGAAATTAATGGTTTGGGAGGTGTCAGTATTTTAGAAATGATGGTACTGAGAGATGAAATTAAATTTTGTTCTACAGCTATGGGCATTACTAAGGTCATCAATAAATTGTAGTTGGAATTTTTTGCCGAAAAGTTTGATAATTATGCAGCATGCTACTCGAAAATGATAGTTTTTATGTTGCCAGCTTTACGTGTTAGAACAATGTCTATTAAACTTTATACCCGATGACAAACTCTCAACTTTTAACTCCAGCTCTGTCAGCTCTGGGATTATGTTCGCCCTGAAAAAACTGTTTTAGCAGTTACAAAAAAACTACAACATAAATCAAAACTGATATTAACACAAGCATATCACCATAGTCACTTAGATAACATCATTATCTTAATCATGTCAACTTTTTCCTAAGCTTCATCCGAATCATACCTCACGTGCCTATTTCTTTGCACTATCTTGTGTTGAATCTAATCCATATATATACATATATATATATATATATATATATATATATATATATATATATATATATATATATATATATATACGCATATGTATGTATATATGTTTTTTGAAAACTTGCTTTCAAATACTCCACCATTTGTTCATTAAATCATTTGAACAAGGTTGGATAATAGAAAAATGTTCTTTGCAATCATATAACAAGGCCATAATTGTCACGATTTAGAATGCGATGATGCTGAACATTAAATTGCAACATAACCAGGAAACACTATTACGAATAGAACAAAACAAGTGTATGCTCTCGTGGCATATGACGCATTTGAAAGTATAATGCTGGAACTAGACTCTTGTCGAGACATGACAGCACGAGAGCACGAAATTGTGGATGATTACCTCGTCGTCAAAAGTCACATACCAAGAATTACGGCGTTGCCTATTTGTTTTGTGGGCGTGCCTTTTTTGCTCGCCTTACGTTGGGTTCACTCGAAATTTCGTCGGTTTTAGGTTTCAAGTCACAGGGAAGATATTCACAAACTGATTTTTACATCACACCGGAAAAACAAATGGGTACGAAGTAGACTCTTCAAAATTTTGTGAACAAATTCTGAACAGAAGAAATGCTACGTACCGTAACCCATATGCATATTTATACACTGATACTTCAAATCATTAAAATATTCTCAACGCAGACAGGAAGAGTTGTATGGCCTACTGAGATAAAAAAGAGGGTTTAAGGCTTAAATAAACTGTTTTTGAGTAAATACTTCGAATGTTTCGTCGAATGTTTTGACGAATGTTCCAACGAGACATTTGGCAAGAGTGTAGGCTTAGCTTAAGCAACCTACAAGTAAATTATATATTACACGTATGCAACTACACGTAAGGTAATGATGTTCGAAGCAAAAAAATTACTAATGGGATTTTAGGAGAACACACGTTTAACCAACATAAAAACTTAATTTAGGATATGAAATAGAAAAACAAAAGCTCAAATACCAAATCGACTTTCAAAGCTTCTTGATTGAATTGCGTGTGCCGTGAAATGATGTTAATATTTACATCATTTCAGAAACTCTCTTTCCCCATAAATTCAAATGTAGACCTCGATATTAGCCAGCAATACAGTGATTGTATTGAGCGTGAACTGAAACGTAATTTAAATTGGCTGGTAATGTTTGATTGCGACTAATATGATCAAAACTAGAGGCAGATAAAACAGATGACTTGAACGAAAAACAAGTTGAGTCCAATCAACGGAAGCTAATTTCCTTTAAAAAGATTTCATTTTTGTTGACTACATCGACTTAGAAATATTTGAAGGAGCATCAATATATTAAGGTGAGAGAAAGAGTGATTTGTACGCGCATAAAATTGGTTATGATGATGCCTCTTCTGTAATTCGTCTAGCGTTTGGTGAAAGGACAGTGTCATAGCTGCGCAAACTTAATTTATCAGATAACTAAAATTTTTCACCAGCATTTTAGCACAAGTAGGTTAGGTTAGGTTTGTGAAGAGGGCTGTCCGGAACGCGGCCAGCATTAGGCCACCAGTTTGGGCCCATTTGCCACCCTCATAGACAATCACACTCATTCACACTTACAGCCATGGCACTGGCGGGATTCGAACCCGCAGGCCCAAATATCCAAGTTCTGGTAAAATGTTGTCCAAATTTTCGATGAAATTTCAAATACGAACCAACATAAGCTGCACAAAAATTTTTGTTACGAAAATTCATTCATTATCTTTTTCAAAATGAAAGTTCATCCAATTTTCACCTACATTTATCTCCACTTTCGCCTCGAGTCAATACACCTGCTTAAAACAGCACCTAAAGTAAGCATTTTTTTCTCACACACCAACCGCCTGAATCAACTTCAACTCGATTGTTGTTATTTCGATGATAAATTGCTGCGATTTTTTTTCACTCCAACGTTACTAACATAAATTCATATTCTTATTGCAAACCACATCCATACTAGCATATGTGTTTATTAGCGAAGTAGTGAGAAAACCAATTGTCTGCTAAAATGTAAGTGGATTAATCCAATTTTAAGTATTTTACGCTTTAATATCCATTAAAAATTTCCGACAGTGTGAAAAACAACTGAAAAAAATCAGCAAGCATTTTCAGCAACTGGACAGGTGGTGGTTAGCTATATTGTAGTGAAGTGTTTGTGAAAAATACTACATGCTGTTGATGCTGCTTCTGGTTAGCATGAGTCTAAGTGATCGTCCGGATTTATTTGCAGACGAGCATAGATTCGTAAAATACGATATTTTTTGTCGATCGATGAGAAAGAATCCAAACATGTGGAAAAGGTCCTAATTATCTTGAAAGGTTCAATTACAAGTGTAATGATCTATAGAATCGTTTGGCATGATTTCTCAAAGAAAACACTTTGTGAATAGTGCTGATAGTTCAGTTTGGTAGCTTAGTTAGGAAGCAGTTCGATAGATGGATAGATTGGTAGAAGATTGGAATTAATTTCTAATCGAAAACACTAAGTATATGTTGTATTGCAGTCTGGTGCTGGATGATGAGCAGAAAATTAGAATACTGAGATCAGTGAAATGGTAACCTGGTTAGATGTGAAATTAAAAAAAAACACTATTCGAATCGGATGATTGTTGTCGTAGAAATAAGAGGAAAGTTTTATTAGTGCGATCATCGATGAAAGAATTGTTTCAGCTTGAACATGTTACAAAATTAATCGTAGTATGTGCTGAAAAATCAGAGATGTCAATAATTAAAAATTTATATTAAATGAAGTGGACTAAAAATAGATGTTGCTTTCGTTGAAAATCAAAACCAGAATTCATTTTTGACCATCACTGCTCCTGTTTTTTTATTGCTAAATTCAAATCCAAGATAGAATACAGCTATGACCTTAGAAATTGGTTTTATACTGTGAAAATACTTTTTTAAATTCAGTTTCGTTAATTTTGTTTTTTCAAGCGCTTTTAAAAACGTTCAAAGGTAAATCTCGGTATCAATTTGTCATTGTTTACATCAATTAATGTTCCGGACTTGAAAAAAACTCTATAGCTTCGTGGTTATACTTTTGAAAGTCACGAGAAGGGGTTTAAGTAGCGCTTGGAAGCCTCTTCCACAAAAAAAGCTTAACAATATTTGTTTTGCTAAAAAGTTAAACATTTTGATGATATTCGGCCTCAAACAATTCAGTATCAATTCAATTTTCCAAAGCCATACCCAATCAAACATAAAAAGAAAAAAAAAACAATATTTTTCCATTCATCTCGAAACTAAACCAATCTAAACCAATCACAAAAAAAAAACTATATAAAACTGATTTAAGCATCTCATCACGCCTAAAAGTAAAAACAAAAATGAAATCAAGCATATTGATACATTTATTAAAAACATGAATAAATTTCCTTAACAATCATTTAGCACAATCCAAAACAAATTTTTATAAATAAATTTCCAAATCCAATAAAATCAATTTCACATTCAAAAAACAACCACTATCGAGTCATTTGGAACGCAATTTTCCAACCGGTTTTTTTTTACATAGCATCCCGCCCGCCTACTCATTTTGATAAAACAGAAACTATTATTGTCTCTATCACAAATACTCATAGCAATAGATTTAGCAATTCAAAAAAAAATAGGAAATCAGCATTAAATTGGCTCAATATTGATATGAAATCATGTGACAGAAGCTCGTAAAAGTTTTTCGGCACTCAAGTCGATTTGAATTAGAAAAGATGCGAAATTATTCATCAGCATTTGGGTGAAGTAACATTGTATATGGTTTTTGGGGTTTGAATATAGATTGTTTTTGTTGAAAGCTGCGATGTGAGACTTGCAGCATCAATGATTTATACAACGAATTCTTACAGTTGATTCGCTTTTGTTCGTATCGAAAAAGAGTAAAAAATCAGTTCAGTTCCTCATCGAGGCCATCCGATCGTTTTACTGATCGCATTTAAAACCGTATCATCATAACATTGTGATATTTATTGCTGTCGCCCTAGTTTTCATCGACAAACGTAGTACTAATCAGTATTCTTTTGAAATCCTATGGAAGACATAGAAAATCAACAGACGATACACGAGTAACTAATCAAAACAGGTTGGCTCTCGATTTGTTTTGATTTCAATTTTTTTTCGTATTTAAGTGAAGAGTTCAAGAATAACTGATATGTTGTGCTAATGATTTTTCGACATGCGTGAATGAGTGGAATATGCTGAACTCAGTGCAAAGAAAAGTAAAAACGGGGAAAAAATGGGGAAAAATATGAACACAACTTGAATTGGCAGAGCCCCTGTAATATTTTTTATCACGTAAGTGGAGCTGTCACGTTCGTATGTAAGCTATCTTAGATTGTGCTGTAATGTACGATTAGCTACTGCCCATAAGTAAATAGCTGTTTGCTGGTCACATGATGAGCACGCTTGGTTGAACATGGAAGCATTTAGTATGAGGGCCCCGACAACGCATGCAGAAATTTTGATTTAGAGACAGTAGCCACTATACCATGTACTCCTCGATAGTAAAGAAATATCCAGCAACAAAAACAAATGTAGTTTTCCCGGCACTCACGAAAACGCGACTTTAATTGCATGTGCCGTTTTGTTTCTATTTCGTTGGTGGTACTTTGTCATTCAGTTCAGTGTCATTGGTTTTCGATTTGCTTTGTCTCCTCTTCTGCACAAGCGGCGCAAAGTGAACGTGGTTTTGGCGCACGTCAAAATCCATTGCAAGTCTTTTTGCAATTTCTTCGAAATCGATTTTCTGCATCGAGTAGCATTAATGGCTATTGGAGTAGAGTGCGGCGTGATGATATATGGATCGGAGTTTGATTGAATCTACCAGCTCGACAGAGAGATCAAGTAGCCATTTGTGTTTTCGCACCTTGAAAAAATTCTTGTACGTCTAATAAAAAATTAAATTTGTTTTTTGTTGTTTTATTGCATTCGACTATAATATGGGTTGTTTTTCGTTGCATTTGACTATTGTTTCTGGCCAGACTGAGCAAGTGTGGCCGAAGTCAAGTTTGGTATCATAGCGCTATGTATTGCAAAGAAAAAAGTTCACAATCGAATTGTTATTTATTTGGAGAAGACTGGCAAAGCACGTTTGTTGTTTGAAGTGATGAAAAGAAAAATAAATAATTTTTGATATAGATTAGCGCAGGGACATTTAAAGTGATAAAGAAGTGAAATAAGATGCAACTTAGCTGCGAAACCTGATCAAAATGGATCAATCAAATCGCTGTTTCTGCTTTCTCGCGGAGTTATTGACATCCTTAATCGGAGATATGGTCCACTATCCTGTATGCCAATTCTGAGTGGAAGAGAGAGGCCCAAAGTAGTTCCATGATTTGCACCGCTAAATCAGTTTGGTATTCCACAAAAAGATCAATAATTAAAAAACCTGGATAAAAGTCATGAAGTGGACTTGAAAACTGCGCCAATTTTTCGAGCAATGAATCGACAATAATACGAATGATGAATCGACGGTTCTAACAAGTGAAAAAATTGTTGGAATCGATAAGCTCGGAGGTGTGTTTGTCGTCGACAAATAATAAAGGCAAAACTTTATAAGCCTTAAATCAGTATTGGGCAACTCTATGAAATCTGAATCAGGACTATTTTTTTAAATATGTGGTTCAGTCAGAGGAAAATGAACCGAGTTTTTTTTATGTAAAACAAACAATCTTTTTGAATATTTTTCAATTTTTCTGCCACCTAAAACTTGTAAAAGCAAACACAAGTCAGTATTATCTTGCGAATTTTACTATTTACAATTTTATTGTAACTTTTAGAAATTCTATTTATTGATTATTAATTTTGGAAGTTCAATTTCACTAGCGTGCGAAAATCATAAGTCTTTAATAAAAAGAATATTCGGAAAATAAATTTTGCATCAGATACCTATAAGAAAAAGCGGTAAGAATAATTTTCATTTTGGCTGAAAACAGTTTCTTCTGTCCGAGACTGAGACATTATCTACAAAAGGTATTGCCCCCATTCTTTTGTGGTAACAAAAAATTCCACCATTTAAGTGAAAAAACAGCTGAGCATATTTTAACTTTATTTAAAACTCACTAAAAGCTGTTACTAAGAACGTATGTAGTGGTGCAGAGAGTTTTAATGCTCCAAAACAAAAATCAATTCGAAGAAAAGGTAGCAGTACTCGTACGTGTATTTTATCTAAAATAAAACTGGTAGACATTAGAAAAGATTTAGCACGACGGAAGCTTCCAAAAATTTGATAATATTTGGACGTTTTTGTCTTTTACCAATGAGATGCTGACCAGTAGTAATGTGAGGATTAGGGTGAAATTCAAGGAATTTTGGCACGTATTGATAAAAGAGTGACCAATCAATAGCAATGATGGTCGGACATATCTGGAGATGTAAGGAGTATATGGTTTTTTGAGTTATATTCAGGTCATCGAAGTCTGCTCTTGACTAAATTTTAGTGTAGTTTTAGGCAATATCTTGACTTAATACGAAATTGTGAATTCAGATACAAGTGGCCTTTGTTTAGATTCAATCTGCCTTAGCTGTCAAGCTGACAGTAAAAAATACCCTCAATTTTCTCTTGTTTAGCTAACGACAGATTTCCGACGGTATATAAGCTGCTTGGAAGTGTTTTGAATAAAAAAAAAGAGTGTACTAGTTAGGCAGCAGAATTGATACCGCACGCTTAGATGCTTAGATGACGGAAGTCCCTAACGCTTAAATATTGTGTGATATGATATTTCGATGAATGCTAATGCTGATTTAATCAATGTGGCATGTTTGTGTGTGTGATTGTGTCAAGTGGGAAAAAATAAGGAAAGACTCTGAGTGGAAGCATACTGGTCTCTGTAACTCGCTTAACAGCTCCTAGTCCACTATTTTGCACACCACTACACCAGTTAGACTTGAAGATTTTCATTTGCTGATTATACATCTACAAATAGACTGTCTGCACCCACTCTTTAATACGAATGTACAGACTGAAATAGCAAAATATATGTCCTGAATTCGCTTGAATCAACAATGCCTGATGTTCAATCCCTGTTCTAGTGGCTTCGAAGAATATTAATAAGTATAACAGATTGAAATCCTCCAGATGGGAATAGATGCAAGATATTTTTGCAAGTATTAACTAGAATGGGGGAAGGTAAAAAATAAATGATATAAGTTATTAAATTGTTCCTTAAATGAGATAATATGAAATCATAGCAGCTAAATTAAAAATAAGTATGGTCAAAATCAATATTTACAAAATCCAGGGACTTAAATAAGTTCTTGGTCAACAGAATGATGAAATTTCAATCCACATTAATTCAGCTATTTCATTTCAATAAATTTACCATTCAGCCGAAAAACTCTTAAGTCCGCTACTTGGACCCATAATTTATTTAATTTTCATTAATAAAATTTTCCACCAGCTACCCGACAACGATTTCAAAATTCACGTCTTATATGTGTAGACGAAAATATGTTTTTTTTTTCAAAATCCATAAAATATGTCCCCCACTCGAACGATACAATTTCACTCGACTACCGTTTATTAATCACGATATGGCCGAATAGAAACACATTTTCAAATCAAATGATCAAATAATTCAGACTTAATTTTGACGGTTTCAAAAGAAGATGAAAAATCAAATCAGAGAGATGTATAGTATATGGTTGTTAGTCGAAGAGATATGGAACAGCTACCAAATCGTTTAATTTTTGTCAGCTTTATTAGTTTCGAATATTTTTTGAATGTGAACAATTTAGTTGTGTCGTTTTAACATAACATTTTATCTTTTGTCTGATTAAATGTTTAGATATGATCTGAGACTGGATTTCGTAGTGATGGAGCTTGATTATCGACCTACATGCTATGCTGAGTATTATTCGGACAATGGGAGGAAAATCTATTTTAAGTCAGCTGTTGTTCTGGATTTTGCTTTTTGGCTTCCTCTCTGATAAAAATTTACATTTACTTAAGCAATAAGAAAAAGAATGGAAAATTCTGGAAAATATCTTTTCGAATAGGTTTTTAGAGGACTGGAAGGTGGATAACTACATTGTGGCTGGAATTTTTGTCTTTCGTTTTTGTGGTCGCTAGTGGTGAATTAGGCTTAGATGGCGGAAGTTCAATTATTATTAATTTTATTTGTCGTGATGATTGGTATATGAAGTAAGCCAATGCAAATTGCGGTAAAATGCTTGACTTAAGGTCGATTGGTTTTTTTTTAATAAAGCTAATATTTTATAAAGCTAATATAAAAGATGAAGTTAATGTTTTCATAGCAATTGTTTTATTTACAACATATAATACCCAAACCAAGATAATTATTTCCTCTTATATTATCAGAAAAATGTATATCGGGCTGCAAAAAAATATTTCTCATTCCATCTTTTACTCTTTCTTTTCACTTTCGTACCTTTGCAATGACACAGCTATATTTCCAGTAATCTATAATAAATCCGTTCTGTACAGATTCAAAGCCATTTTTTGCACACATTTACTTGCATGCACATCTGACAGCAACTTAGCCCAGATAAATTTCGTATTTTGACTCAAACAATTTACCGCACGTCCTCAACATTCTTTCCCGTCCCATCGCATCATGTCTCAATGAAATCTTCATGCAATCAAGATAAAACGCGATCAGGTAGACAGAAAATGAATGCGCACGCATCATCACCGAAAAATATCCCTCAGCCAAAAAAACTTCCACCAACAATGACAAACGTCACCTGAAGAAGTTATTCGTTTTATGTTTTTGTGACGGGCTTTTGTTTTTCTTCAACTTCATTTAAAAGCGCGATCGAAATGACGAACGATCTTCGAAATTTGTTGAAAGGAGCAGGCGGGCAGTCAAGCAAGTACGCCACCACCAAACCACCTAACCAAATAAACATCTTCGACAATATAAACACCAAAAATAAGCAACAGAACCGTAACTAGTACGTTTGTGCTGCCGATGCTGCACTAAACAACATCCGCGGGCGAGGCATAGAGAGAGAAAACAAAAAAAAAAAAGATCGCATCGTCAACTGAAATCAAAACGACAGACTTAAGACAGTAACACGAAACAGATTTGAAGCTCACGTGTTAATAAAGTTGATGATGAATTGGTGGGAAAAAAGACGGAAAAAGTGTGTAATGCTTCTCCACCATCTCACTGGGACTCGATGATGTAGTTTGCTGTTGTTGTGGTTGTTAATGGTGTATTGCAGGTTTTGTTGGCTGCCGGTGGCCGGCCGCTGCACTGGAGGACTCGAGTGAGCACAAGCCACAGACAGATTTTGACGTGACATAGTTGACACCCTTGTTGACAAATGATGTCAAGACATAGCAGTGAAATTCTTTGATCGTCTAATGTGCGTCTTGACGACAACGCCGTCGGCAATGTGACCAACCGTTATTGTTGGAGCTGTTGATCCAAGGCATTTACGCCAGGGTTTCTAATGCGGACTTGAGATTTTGTTCAATGTTCTTTCCACCAAAGCCAATGGGGGTCGACGTTGTTTGCTGTTGGTCATCGTTTGTCTGCAGACGTCTTTGCCAACACTTTTAACAGCGATAACTAGGGCTCTTGTTCTCCTTTGACGCAGGCAAAGTTCCGATAGTGGGTACGATGATTTAGTTCTGTTTAATTTATTTCTCTTGATCTCGTCCGTCAATTCGTCGGACATATATTAGCCAGCCAACAAGAAGACGTATGTGCTAAGACAGAAAGAGCAGAGCGCTTTCAGTAATTCATTTGCGCATTTCGGAGTTTCGTAATTTGCAGGAATTTTAATGGATATCACACGAACAAAAGCTTGAAACGATTCCGATTGTAGAAGTAAATTAGATTGAGTGGTGATCTGGTTAAGACAAACAATGGTCGACGTGATGTGATTGGCAAAGGCAGGGTTGCTGATGATGAGTTTGTTAGGCTTCTTCTTTTTGAGTTAAATAGGAAAATATTAAAGACACATGATGGAAATTAGCTGTGTTTGCACTGATTTTAAAATTGAAATGACCAATAATGGTCGGTATGTTGCCCGAGGTGATGACGCAGCCATGATGAGCAGTACAGTATTACTGAGGTAAACTGATGGTATTTTTGAGTCATTTTCGTGCTTCAAAGTGAATAAACATAAGAAAAATTGGAAGATGATATGGTTTTTAAGTAGTTTTTTTCTTTTCCGGGGCAAAAGATCATATCGATAGCTATGATATATAATTTTAGAGATATTGAGACTCCTGAGGCGGTTTGGTGATTTTTTGGAGTTGAGTTGATGGTATGACAAAAATTTAATCAGTTTTGAACCTCTTGAGATTGACTGACTAAAGCGTAAACTGAAAGCGTTTGAAGAATATTGACTTGATCGCGTATGACATATCTGTATTTTTTAGATTTTTCGCTAGCAGCTGCGATCTAAAGTTAGAATATGAAGAGAATATTGATGTGAAAGGTGAAATATTTGACAAATGAGGTGAATTATTTTTGTCATAGAATATCTGCTAATCTGATTAATAATCCGCATAATCTTAATTTAAGAAATATTAAACACTTATTCAATTATTAGTCAGAAACTTGAGAAAAAATCCTTTTAAGATTTTTTTGCTATGTTTAAAACGACACCAGTCAAACAACCATCGAAGATAAAATGAGTATATCTAATATTTCAAAACTTCTTGAATCAAGTGACACCAACAATTTCAATTTCACTTTTGATGGATGTACTTTCAACGTTTAAGTTGAACTTCTACGAAATCATAATATTTGTCGCATTTCATCGTTTCTAAGATCCCATAAGGTTTTTATTTTATGACTTATAGCAATAAACCAGTGCTGTATGAGTTTGTAAGCCGGATAAAAATGAAGTTTTTAGAAATCTTATTGGTGATTTATCGACCAGGGAGTGCTCAGTTGATTTTTTTCAGGCTAGATTTTTCAAAATGCTAATTTAAAATAAACTCGAATACATATTCGTTTAAATGTTGGATTTTGATGGTACCCCATGCTTTAGTGATTCTACTACCTTTTTTACTAGAAATTACAACGTTTCATTTTGCTACTAAGTAGCATGTTTATTTACTTTTTGAGTAAAAATGTGGCTACATACTAATACAAGTGTGGTTTAAGTGTTGATTGATTCATTATTTTACATTTTGATAAGATTGAATGGTTAGGCTTGAATATTATAGAAATTAACCTCAGTAACCTGAGAATAAATAATACATATATTATTTCGTATTAAGCTGCATTTTTCCCGAATGAATGTCACGATTCGTTTCAATTCTTTTACAAATGATTTGGAAATGCAAAATATTTTCCATTTTCCTACTGTTGTCCATTATAAAAGAATTATAAGAGACAAGTTTTGGTTTTCACAATGTATATAATTTGAATCTGAACTGAATTTACTCCGATTTTGCTGAAAGTTAGTTTTCATCGAAATTTCTTTACAATTTTTATCGCTATTTTTGCTTAAAGTGCAGATTAATTTTCGTGATTTATTAACAAATTTTCAGGTATTTTTTTAATTTTTTTTGTTTTAAAGCTTTTGAGCAGCACCCTATTATGTTTTGTGCAAACTCAGTAAGTAAAAAGGTGGTCGAAAACCAATACACAGAAAACTGAAACTGCGTTTTTGCGAATACTTCATTGAAAAATTTGGCGAAAACAGAACATATGCTTGCAACAGAATGTTTGTGTTTGAGCTTCATGCACTATTTACTTCCGTACTAATTGAATCAACCAAATTTGATTTTTTCTTGTTTTCAAAGCAAAACAATTTAGTTGAAAGACTAATTTTTCCTTGAAAAGCTTGATATATTTCAATGTTTTGGCAGGGATCGATATTTTAAGGGCCTGTTTCGATTTTTCAAGAGCCCTAGGTGCCCTCTTCTCCGATTGCTATTGGTTTAGGGCTTCACTTAATTCCGTACACAGACTAGATGCCTTATTACAAATTAAAAACAAATAAGTGTACAATTAAAGTACCAAATAAGAATATAGGTACTAAAATAAAATGCATGCATTTTGAAAGTACCAAGACTGAGAGAACTGAGCTGAACATTATCATGCGTCCGCAGCAAACGCAAAGCAGGCGAGTAACAATAAACTAAAACAACAAAATAAGTACAATTAATAGTATGGTTGACTTGGTAAACCTATCATAATGGCATTCTGTAAGACAAATTTCCGCGAAATACTTTCAAAAGAAAATATTCATTAAGTCGATGATTTTTTTTTTATTGAGATTAGCTCACTGTAAGGAAAATATGGTAGAATGAATTAAAATTTAACAAAAAGGGAACACGGGTTTTTTTTTGGGACAGATTCAACCTTCTCAGATAAATAAAAGAAACAAGAACCCCGCATTACAGAGCAATACCTAAGATAGAGAGGACAACAGAAAGAAAAAGACGCACATAGGTGGAAATGTCAAATAAATTTGGCAGTCACTTATATTCAAACCAGCGATCTCAAAAACCTTTCGAGTGAATGTGAATATCAGACATAAGCTTCTAAACGAAGGAACTCAAAAGGACAAGGTTTCAATGTTAGAGACATAGAAAAACATTTGGCGACATTCAAGTACAAGTTGCTACGGTCACACAAAGAAACAAGACAATTTAAGTCATTTTGAAGAGCAATATGACTAGAAAGAACATTGATAATGCAACAACGTACATCGTAACGTACAACGTAAGAAGCAATTGCGCTAGGAAGACCATTGACGAAGAGATTAAGTACACGGGAGGAAGAAAATAAGGATAATATGGGGAACTAACGATAAAGACATATTAAATGCAATTAAATACAAATGACGAATTCTATAAAATGGCTTATTAGGTCAAAGGCCTGGAAAAAGTAGATACATATGATGTCTACTCGAAGAAACAACTTTGTGAAAATTTAAACTAGGTTAGTTATAGTACTCTGGCTTTTAGCGAAACCGTCCTTTTGAGCGGCAGAGAACAAAAACTACAAATAAAACATAAGCTACGTTTTTCACGCCTCATCAAGAGCTGGTTAAGGGAGGTAGCATTAAAAACAATAACAGAGTCTTGCTTTCGCAAATCCGTCTGAGTAAAAGCTATGTAGGTTCACAATAGACTGAGAAATTGAGGGAAATTGCTTGTAGCGGGTGGTGCGGTCACGACCTGTATCGGTTTATCGAACGAATGAGTTTTTGCAGGCCGAACGTTTCACGAAATTTAAACTGTAATTTTAAATTATTTAAATCAGATTGTTAGACGAAAACCTACTTAATTGGCGGTGTAAATTTTCAAAACACGGTGTACATTTTTTTTATCTGTATTGCAAAAAACCGATCGATTGATACGATGTATTGCTATCTCTTGATGAACTTAAGTTTGTTACTGCATGTGGACAAGATAAATAACAATTAATTATCTAACAAACAACTTAATGTTGTGTCTTTCTTTGGTTTTTAGTCTCTTTCACACAATGAATGTTGCAGCTCTAGAAGACTGATATTTAACTCTAGAAGGCTCATTTCAAATTTGCTCCTTGATTTTATGCCATCAATATTATCTTCGCAAACGTTGTAAAATGTACATGTCCCTCACTGTCTTTCACTCACATCATTTTTTCTACTATGTAAGATGCTAAAACTAGGCTTGTACGAAGGCAACAATTAATAAAGTAAATTTAAAAAAGGTTCGTATTCTTAAAAACTTTTTCTGGTCTTTTTTGTTTCTTGTTACTTAATATTTTACAGGATCTGGTAGATGAATCAGTATTAAAGGCATTGGTTAGATTCCACAAAGCAAGAATGAATACTATAAGTAAGCTACTGAAAAGTTAAAAACTTGGCAGATACTTAAACATTTTTCTACTTTATGTAAACAATTTTAATTTATAAGTGTTTACAGATCTCAAATGAAAAAATCCCATTCGGTTTTCACAGACATAATTTTGATATAGTAAAACAATAATTAACCGCAAGTGAGTAAAAAGTGTTTTCAGAGAATTTGTGAGGCAAACAATTTGCAAAATGTTAGTTAATGGGAAAAATAGACATTGATTTACAATCAGAATTTATTTTTGTTTATACAATTTGGTTGTGTTTGCTGTGTTTTGGCGGAATTAGAAAGACACAAATAATATTTTTATATCTCTAAGTGACAATGTCATTCTAAATTATCACTTGCTTTATTATTACGAGTATTCTATTTAGCTTCCGAAACAATTGGAATAGAACACAGTTAAACGACTTAATGATTTTGAAAAAAATATTTTGTTTGATTTTTAACGGTAATTCATAAAAATGTTATCACTATTCATCAGTTCGTTTGTTTCCAAATGAAATGTAATCAAACAATTTTTTTCGGTTTGACACTCGTTTACATAAAAGTAGTCTAATTTACCACTATCCTGGCCATAAAAAATACATTATCTGCTTTGACTTCATAAATATAATCATTACAAAAACATTGATGGTTATCTGAGTATACACCAAAATACGAGTAAAGAATTTGAATGGAAAGTTTTGGGGGGAAAACGTATACTATATTGATAAATTTTTTTTCTAAGATTTTATTCAAGTTGAATTTGAATAAGACTTTAACAGGTAAGTATGTGAAATATTGATATCAGTCTTTTGAAGCGTTTTGATAAATGGAATGAAATAAACGTTACAGGTAAGGTTGACAAGAGATTTCAGATGAGACTTTGATATGATTGCATGGATATGAAAACATATATCTGTTACGAATTTAATGTGGACAATCATCGTGGTATAAGTTAATAAATGTAGGATTATATTGACTTTTGATTAAGCTAATCATATTTGTTTCTGTTGGCATAGCCATTTCTACATTAGATTCTGTGTTGTTCAAGCTGTTCAAATTTTAGAATAAAAACGCATGCAATAAGTATTAGTGTTCAAAAAAACTGTTTATTAAAAATGGTAGTTGATTGTTTTCGTTATTAACAATAAAAAGCTTAGTTTGAAGATCAATTTTTTTAATAGCAATAAAAGTATCATGCTTCCCAAAAATAAAACCTAGAATCTGAACATAATTTATTCGTATTCTAAGACAAAATAAATTTAAATTTTGTTTTTGACTGCTTCAATGAATTTGAATTTCAATCTATCCTTAAAAGTCAATTGATACGATATGCAACTCGTCTCCTTGATATCTTACGTTTTAGATATTAGTAGAGAAAATCGATTTAAGAAATTTCAGTTTGAATTTTGCTTGCATTTTTTCGTAGAGTTCCTATCACTTTTTGTTAAAAACATAAATTTTACGAATGCAAATAAAAATTTGCTGTTATTTTTTGTAAAATAAAGTAGACAAGCTTTTATTCGAAAATATTTATGTTTATTATCACGTCTAGACATACAGTAAATACATAAATATATTGAATATCTTCATTCTATTTATTCCCATTAACACTTGTAGTTTATTTGAATAACTATTTCAAAACGAATGAGATTAGACCTTATTGATGGCAAACAGTATTATTGTTAGCGCATTTTGAAAAAAATATTATAGGAATGAAAAATTTAGCACGAATAAATTTCACGTACTGAGCACGCCGACGGGAAAAATTTGAAACGATGAAAATCTAAATTTGATTTCATCGGTTGAATGCAATCGCTGAAATAATAGTTTTCAAAAAATTAACTATCGTCACACCCATCGCACATAATAGTAAAACAAAAGTGGTGTTTATTTTTTCAGTACTCAATTCATTGGTATGTAAATCGTAAAAGTACGTAAATCTTTTCAAAAACAATAATATTTTTAGATTTCTTTTGATCTCCATCTTTTGCGAGAAGCTACCTCACCTTTTGTGCTGATCTAACCGCAGCTCAAAAAGGACTGTAGATTACACAACTTATAATTAGTAAAGTGAAATATTGGAATGTCATAGTTATAATTTAGCATCATGTTATATATTTTGCTATAAAACCTTCTGCAAGAGTCTCTTTAAAAGCATTTTAATAACCGTCATTTATCTAGGTATTTGTGTATATCTTGGTTTGTAAATTTTAGAGTATTTTTTTGAAAGGGAAAAGAGTATATTTTTAACAAAGTTACTAGATTCTTACATTAAAAATCATGAATCCAAATAAAAAGCAGGTTAGTAATAAAAAGAACACTTCGCAAACATGCATTTTTTTGTGTAAAAAAGTTTGATGTTTGGATTAATTGATTTGAGCAAATAATGGTACAAACATTAATACTCAAGTTGTAAGAAAATTTTCGATATATTGGTAGCAAATTCAGGAACAAGAAATGAAATTATATTTTTGAATTTCTAAACGACCTTGAAATAATACTCAAAAAAAGGGATGAAAGTAGTGATCAATCATTGTCAATAACTGAAAAAGATATCTATTGTTCGATAAGATATCGATCATTAGTTCAAAAGCCCAGAGTTTAGCTTTATTTTGTGGAAAACTTTTTATTTGAAATTAATATTAGTTATTCAAATGAAAATAAAAAAAAAATTAATATTGAAAATAATTACAAATGAACTGGAAAAATATTTTTAGGAAATTAGGAATTTTTAAAACATGGAAATCCAAGTAAAGAACATTTTTTGGTCAAAATAACTGAAAAAAGTTGTATTCATCGAAAATTCAGAATCATGGCTCATTAATTCTTGGTGTGATTGATTCAACAATATGCTAAAGCTTTTGCCAATTGCATATAAAATTATGAAAATTATTGTATCGAGGAGAGGTTATTACTTGCTAATGATGGCATGTTTTTTAATATTTTCAGCAAAGAAAGTGGAAGTATATAAAGTCAAAGAGATTGATCCATTCAATATACTGCCTTGTTTTAGAAAATCCTAAAAAAAATGTGAACAGAAGCTAGAAAAACCTACACAAACTAATACAAAAAATCCTACAGAAAAAACGTGACAAAAACATCCAGTTTTTGGGTCAGATAATTTGAAAATTTGAGTCAATTTGAGTCAATTTGAGTCAGATAATTTGAAAACTTTTGAGTGCCAAATGATGTATTTAACTTATTTTTAAAAAAATAGATATTAAAAATAAGTCAAGTACTTTTGTGCACTGCTTACCTTCAAATGCCACTATTTTGATACATTTAATTGGAGAGAAAACAAAAGTTACAGAGAAAACTTTGAATATTTTGGGATGTGCATGAATGCTATGTTTATCTGAAACATGAAACAAACCGACATGCTTTAGGAGTTGATATTCAATTTGCATCATGTCATTTCTAGATAGTTATGCTGCATTAGAAATATGAGCTACAAATGAAAAAGTTTCAATCACTTTTTTAAGACAAATCACGTTGCAAGAAAAATATGAAAATTATTTTTTGAACGAAACATTTAAAAATTAATCTATTATGCAATAGATTGTCTATTTTTGCACTTATATCAAGTATTTAACTTGATACGAGCCTCTACATCAAAAATGCACATGTAAGATTCAAAACCTTTTTTGAGATACAAATTTTTTTTTGCAAAAATGCAATAAACAAGTTTGATACAATAATTCAAATAACAAATTTTTGAATAAAACACGTTTCATCGATTGTAAAATACCTTTAGTTATTCTGATTCTTTGAGTTTTTCATGCTTGATATTACAGTCTCGTAAAAATTGAAGCACACAACTCTATGGAAAATTTGTGTGCCTACTGATACTTGGATAGATTAGTGAATAAAAGATTGAGCAAATCGTCAATGATTCCAACGAAAATCATTCAATTTTTCGTTCTTCTTATTTGAGTTTTTTGGCTTTATTTTGCCCAAAATATGTTACAAATTGATTTTTTCCATTTTTTGAAGTGTTTTGTGAAAAGAAAATTCAAAAATTAACAAAATAGTTTGACTTACGGACCAAAATCTCCTTTATATTTTGGATATATTTTGATTTTTTGACATAATATCGATATTTCGAGAGTAATCTGATAAATCTAAACGAACCAGAAAAGAATTTGAAATGAATCCAGCGTTTGAAGAAAAAAAATGATCGTTAACCTTTGATTCAAAGCACACCGGAAAATCACTTTAATTTTTCTATCTCATACATATCTGATGATAAAATTTAACAGCATAGCACAAGATAATTATCAGTTAAATTGCTGTTAACATATTACGGACACTGCGTTTTATGTTTGAAAAATGTGAAATTACATTATCTGCATAAACAAGTGAACAAAAATATCAAAACTATATATTTCTTGTAAACAAATTTGCCTCTTTACGACTAGTCCACAGACGTAACAATAAATAAATATTTCACGATATGGATTAACATAATAGGATCATAGAGTACAACAGGTTCATTTTGATTCGCAGTCATGCAGAAAATGTAGTCACGGGCTGTTTTGGTTCAAAAAGAATTACAAATCGGAAAAAACCAAACGAATACTGGAAGCAAAAACAGGTTATCCGCTTAAGTCTTTTGTATGAAAAAGTTAGTGAGAAAGGTTTTTAGCAAACTGTTCTTAAAGAGGCCAAAGGATAATATATCAGACAAGGTCTAAGAAGATGACAGGTGTAAATCTGATGGGAATTATTGATCATTTTTCTTGAAACTCCATTACAATGATTACATATTGATATTAGCAAACTATGGA
This sequence comes from Nemotelus pantherinus, assembly GCA_963978885.1. Classification (NCBI taxonomy): domain Eukaryota; kingdom Metazoa; phylum Arthropoda; class Insecta; order Diptera; family Stratiomyidae; genus Nemotelus; species Nemotelus pantherinus. The sequence goes on along the minus strand of OZ022263.1, from coordinate 111,336,636 downwards.
CAAAATGAGTATCAAAAGCCAAATAATGAAATAATATCTCGATTTCAACCCAATATTTTTATGTGTTGTTAGAAGTTAGGATTAAAATCAACTATTTAGATAAACCATATTTATCTTTGTTTCATAAGAGCAATCGTGCTTCCAAAGTAACGGTTTCTAGATGGTCTCAATAATTTTTATTTGTTTTTCGCAACTTTCAGGACTTAATAATAGCACACATTGAAGGAGTTATTTTATTGAGTGTGCTGATTTTTTAGACATGTTTTTTCTCCCCATATTGGTATAAGATTTATTTTATCAGTTAGTCAAATTAATTAAATTACTCTAGTTCGTTTAAGTAAAAATAAGGACAATTCAAACGATGCTTAGAGCTGATACTTGACAATTAATGATTGCAAAAAATTGTGAGTTTAAATTTTACAAATACAGATTGATTTATTTCTACAGTTTTAGAAAATTTTGTGGACATAATAATAGCATATGTTTTTGGAAAAATAAAAAAAATAATACCTAAAATGATACCAATTTCAAATCGTTCATATGACCTTATCTTTGTCTTAAATAACGTTTAACAGTAAAAATTTTCTTTTCCAAAATAAAGCTGGAAATATATTGACATTTAAATTTTTTATTAAAAATTATGTAACTAAAACAGGTGTTCATGTCAGAACAGAGAGTAAATATCATTGCTTTTAAGGCGCAACTTGTGAAGTATTCAATAGCTAAATATTATATTGGAGAGAAATAAATCACTTTCGATTCTTAAGTTTTTAATAATAGCCTAACGTAATGATGAGTTTATTTGAGTACTGAACTTATATTAGGCTGAACTGATACCTGAATAATGAAATTACCCTGAATTGAAATGTGTAAAAGTAGCTGAATAGTCGTAATGAAGCCTTATACTGTGATGTTTGTTTTGTTAGCTGACAGACGACACATGAAAGTCAGATAATTTTCAAAACATGTGGAAAGTTAAAAATCTTTGATGGAGTCCAAACAACATTTGCTTTACTTCTAAATTTAAGTTCTGGTGAATTTCAAGCTTTGGTCAGTGAAATAAAATAACCTTCTAAATATGTACAAAAAAGTCTTTATGAGTAAATTACATCATAAATAATAAAAGTAAATTCAAAATGTCAGCGCATGTATTTTACTCGTCTCAAGACTATATAGATTAGTCTTTCAAATGTGAACCTAATAAACATATTTAAAAAATATTCACTTCCACTTACCTTAAATTAATGTTGAAGTTCACAGCAATCCTAAGTGATGACGATATATATTCACAAGTTCTGATTCACTTCACTACGATAAGTATATATTTTTATTATTTTCCAAAAGCACGCCGAAATTTTAATTTGTGTTTTGTGGTATTCTCGACATTGCACTCACTAATTTTTGGACTACAGGTCACGAAAATTCAAATTACCATTTTCATTATATTTAATGCTTTTGATATTGTAATAGGTAAATCATAAAAAAGCTCTTTCAAACATATTCAAAGCAGCACTATATTTACTTCAGAGTTTTTTTTGAATTGTCACCGCAAAATAAGGGAAATCAACTGGCTCAAGTATAAATTAAGTAAAGTGGGACTTACTACCGCAGTTTCATAATTTATCATAAACATCTAAAAACTAACGACAACGCAAAAGATAAATGGTTCAAATCTCATCGCGCACAATATTACAATGATATTTTACACAAGTTAGGGTTTATTTAAATCATATATCACTTTAATCCATATACTGGCACTTGCGATTAAACGAACTCTGGTTGTTACCGTTTTCATATGTCTTTCAACTTTCTGATGTAGTATTTTCTTCCAAAGAACTCACAACGACGGCATTCCTACGAAACTGGTGCACTCTAAATTTTAATGAATTTCTTCTTCCTTTTTGCGATATTCCTAGAAAAACCGTAATATTTACATTAAATTACTCAACTCTTTCAAAAACTCGCGTCAATATATTTTTTTTAATCCGAAAATGCCCCAATGATTACTTATGAGCAATTCAGTACGATTATTCGACAAATTTGAGTCCGTATCGTACTCACAATAAGCGCGTATCGCAAACAACTGATTTTCTGTTTTCAGTCGCGCACGAAACAACGACCAGTTCACTCATCATCGAGCATTGCCCATAACCGTGCTTCAACTCTGCGACGCTACTATACACACCGAAATTGAGAAGAAAATCCCAGAAAAGAATCATTTCTTATGATTTGCTGTTGTAGTGGTAGCAAATGCACCTATTGCTTGGCTAGACCATAGAGAGTGGAATACTATGCAGGTTGCAAAGAGACAAATTGTCGTTAACAGAAGAGGCATTCAAAAGATCTTCACATTTAATCAGCTCAATCTCAAAAGCGCAACAACGAATGGACAATCCAAGTTCTTCCAGTCAGTCTTCCAAAAGGTAGTGCTCACAGCACTCAGCAGTTTGGTTTGAGTGTGTTTGTGTTGAGACGATGCTGAGATGCAGAGCAAATTTACCTGTATGTAGGTTTCACTCTACCAATCTTGCCCATAGTCACTATCTTGCTGTGAGAGCGAAGTCAATACAAACGAGCAACTAGGTGTTTTAAAACCGTATCAAAATGTGTATAAGTGGCGCTAACACAGGAAAATACATAGACTTGGTTGCTTATACCCACATTTTACATACGGGGGTATCTAAGCCTTTGCACGGATGAACAGAATAACCAATCCAGATCACGGTTACCTGTGCCAGATAGGTGGAGCTTGAGATGAGTCGAAGGTGTGTCTAAGTGGATCTATACATAGTTTTATAGCCTATCAGCTATGCACGATTTGTTGCAAAGAAACTAAGAAAAATAGCCGTATCTTTCTATTTGCCATTAGGCAGCTGCATTTATTTAATTTACTTGATTGCACACATTTAATTCACTTGATTGCATTTTCAATTACATTAAAACGCCCTGCAAGACCCTTTTGCTATTTCATTAAATATATGCTAGTCATTATGAAAGACTCCAAGAAAACGCGTCTTGGATTCGTCTAACATCTAAGAGTCCTTATAATTTTTATGATTTGGATTTATCAACCAAAATCACTTCCAGGTAAAAGATTATTAGTTGTGATTGTCGTTGTACCCTGAATGCAAGTCGTATTTATTTGCAAATGTGCCAAGGTAATGCAAATATCAAAATTGCAAAATGTTAGTTTTTTATAAGCACTCTTTTTTACGGAAAGCTTTGATTGTGAAACTTTTAGAACGCATTGTTTTTTTAGCTAACTGAATTAATAAGTATTCAGGCTTAAACATTACCTATAGTTTTATTTTGAAGAAAATAACAACAGCTTTCAGTTCGTTGTGCCGACGAATATCCAATTTGTTGAAATTGAAGATACAACCACTCAGTAATATATTATTGAATTGCAAAAGACGATTCACCCAGATAGCTTTCATATCTTTTCATTAACCGAATAATAAACATTTTTCATTTTTTTCCTTCAATTTACAATATTGCACTTGCAACTAGCTACAGGCTGCATAACTCTGCATTACAATCCATCTAGCTTTTGCATATTCCTTTTTTCGCACCTCATTTGCGTTCGTATTGACTTACGTGCTTAACTGCAGCTCAACAATAAGATTTTTTCGTGAACTGAACTTTATTGTTATTGCGATCGTGTTGTAAATTGTTGGTTTTATTTCGACGAAAATTTCATTCGAAATGCGATAAAATTTCAATATATGTACGGAATTTAGTGTCAATATGGAATGCTTACATATGTGGTGCTGGTTGGACAGTGGCAGCAGGCTATGACAAATTGAATGAATCGCGAGGCGACAATAAATGACTGGAATGTGTGGCGCGATGATGAGTGATGTTTCTGGTGTACCTGTTGCATTCAAGTCTTTTGTTTATTTTTTGTCGCTGAGAGTCTCGTTACTTTTCGGAGATCATTTGTAGCGTTGTAGTACTGTATAGCCTGTAACATTTTCAGTTACTTTCAGATCAAAAATGATTTCACTGTCCTGGAATGGAATCGGGGTAAAGTGGTTGTTAAAATGGAATATTTAATGTGACAGAGTTAAGTGCATGGGGATGGAAATTGGGATAGTAGGTTGATGGGATTGATTTTAGAGAATGTAGTGGTATTTAAATGCTCAGGCTTGATGTTATATTTCAGTATTGAAATATGTTGAAATTTTGCGCTATATAAGGATTTACTGCAGCTTTGTTTCTTACTTAAGGGAAAATACATTTAATGAATACATTAATTTTTTTCTTCAACCAAAGCAAACAAAAAATGATTATCGCAAATAAAAAAAAAGTGGAGTCGAATTCAAAATACTAAATTTTGTATATTTTAAGCTCTACGAGCCAACAAAATCAACAAAAAAATGTAAAAGTACAACATTCAATTTAGCATCCAAAATTGGTTTAATGATTTAAAAATCCGTTGTTCAGCTGTGAAAATCAATTTCATTGAACCAAGTCGGCCACATGATTTGAACAATGTTCATTATAATTAAATCTATGTATATATATAAAGATAAATTGATGCGAAGTTTTAAGAAATCTTGCATTTTTATTGGATAAACTGATAAAAATATATAAATGTAATTCTGTATTCGTTGGAACGTATCTTGATTTTGTAAACAATTAAACAATTGAAAAAATGTTTCCCTCAAGATATATTAGATTGAATATATTTCAACGATATTTTAAATAATGATAAGCAGTCCGCTTTTATTCTTTTTAAAGATTCACTGATGAGACGAAGAAAAAGCTCTGAACATAAAAGAATTTAACTTTCAGGAAGCCTCCAAAATTTTTAAGTATAATTTCGTTCAGTTGCTTTGCATGGTTTGCAATATTAGCATAAAAATATATAAACATATTTACAAATGAGTGAATGAAAAAGTGAATGCTTTAACATAAGATAAACGTTTAGAAAGAAAGAAAAAAGTTAAAATAAATAAACACATTTGCAGAAGATTTGAATTTCTGTTTTTTTTGGGAAGGCAGGTTTAAATCTCTACAGACACGACGAGTTCCTCGCGCGCGTGACTTATAGTAGTGTGGGATTTCAACCCACTAAAAACACCTTCCTTGAGCATGACCATCCCGAAAGCGATCACGCTGTTACACGTTGAGAAATGACCGAAATAAATACAATAATATCTTAACATTGCGATAGTAACAGCATTGTCACTAATATATAATTTTGACATAATACTTTGTTTTAGAACCGTTGTATTATAGTTAAATTAGTTTATTAGTGCAACCACAGAGCTGGATGCCATATGTCCAGACAGGTTTTAGGACTTGCTTGTTGACCAATAGTTCGTTTTCTGTCGACAGAGTGGAGTTTCTTCCTAATAACCAGTACAAATTCCTGTAGCGTTTATCCAGTCCTTCCCTTTTCTTTTTCATATGAACTTTCCACCGCAACTTAGCATCTAATAACATACTCAGGTACTTGGCTGACTTGAAATTCGGTATTTGTTGGCTGTAGATAAATATAAGCTCATGTGCCGTCTTTTTATTCGTGAAGACTACATGAACTAATTTAGATTTATTTTTCATTTCTTGATCCAGTTTTCTATTTGACTTATAGCTGTTTGCAATTTCCTCGTTGATTCTTCTTTTTTAGCCATTGTAGCCGTACTTTAAGCGAATGTTGGTCTTGTAATGTTTTTTAGCGTTGAAAGACCACTTGTGAGAAAAATGTAAAGAACTGGTCCAAGTACACTGCCTTGAGGTACTCCAGCTTTTATTTCTTTCAATTCCGAGTAAGCTCCATCCTGATTTAGCCTAAAGTATCTTCCTGAAATATAAAACTTCAATATGTTGACGTACTGCTTCGGAAGAAGCGTTTTCAGCTTGAGGTTTAATCCTTCATGCCAGATTTTGTCAAAAGCTTGAACAACATCCAGAAAGATAGTACAGCAGATTTTTTACATTCCAGCGTTCTTTCAATTATATCCATTATTCTGTATACTTGATCAATTGTAGAATATTTGTTCCTGAATCCAAATTGGTGATCCGGTATTAAACTTTATTTTCAATCATTGGTTTTAATCTCTTTGGAAACAGTTTTTCAAAATTTTTAGGTAGAATAAGTAGTAACGAAATTGGCCTGTAGGATGATGCTTTACGTGTCTGTTTCTTCTGTTAGCCTATCTTCATCGGTTGAATAACGCTTAGTTTTCACTGTATCAGCAATATGTTTCGTTTCCATCTGGCTACACTCACTGCTAAGATATTTTACTTTAAACAGTTCATTTAGTGCTCTGAGTTCTTTAATGACTTAACTCAGTTGTGCAGTAAGCTCCTTTAGTTTACACTGAAAGAAAAACTCTTGGTTGGTTCAACTATTTTTGATAGTATTGCAACGATTCATTCAAAATCGTTAAACGAACTACGGAAAATAGTTATTTTTACTATGTTAATATAGTTAATTTAACGATATAAAAGTAGTTGGCTCTGGTTATACAAAAAATATCGCAACGTTCATGAAATCAACTGTTTTAATTGTTTCATAACCACGAAAAATAGTTGATCAATAGAAAAATATTCATCAATTCACTCAAAACTTCAACGTTTCGAATTATCAACAGTTTTTATGGTACTTAAACTACTTTGCAATAGTTGATTTCAACCAACGTAATTCAGTGAGCAACGTCTTTGGAATTATTCTACGCAAAGTAGAATGGTTTCAACATTTGGACATTTTTCATGCTCCGAATGAAATTGTTTATCAACCACGCGTCATGGTGCATAAAAGTAATCAACAATTTTCTTATGGTTGTTTTAACTATAGCCCTAGTTGATACAAAAACAACTAAGGAAAGCTGTTGATTTTTCATACTCCTCATTCTCATACTCCTATTCTATCATAGAAGTTTCATATGATACATGGCAAAATTGTGTTCGGTTTGCTGTTCGATATAATTCATATTCATGTTATGCTGTGAAGCCTTTATATTACGTTGTATGACGCTTTTTATGCAGTTAATATATGTATGTACATAACACGCATTGCGATGCAGTGCAGCGCCGTAGCAGTGAGCGCACACTGAAAGAAAAAGCTGTGGTTGATTTAACTATTATTTTTAGTAATGTAACAATGCATTCAAATTTGTCAAATGAACTACGGAAAAAGGTTCTTGCTACTCTGCTAAAATAGGAAAATAAGCATCAATTCATTTCACTTTACAAAATATTGAATTATCAACAATTTTCATAGTAAGCAAACCATTCTACAATTGTTAAATTCAACAAACATAATTCCACACTGCCTACTATAGTCATTTGATATTTCGTACTATATATATTGTTGGAATACCATTGTTTGTGGTTGCTTACTTTTTTTGCACCACGGACGTTGTTAATCAACCACGTGTCATGGTGCATAAAAGTAATCAACTATTTTTACTAATGTTCGAAGAACAATAGTATTAAACTCGTTTCGCCGAAAATTCATATTTCTTTATTTATATATATATATATATATATATATATATATATATATATATATATATATATATATATATATTTATATATATATATATATACATATATATATATATATATATATATATATATATATATATATATATATATATATATATATATATATATATATATATATCAGCAAATCGGTTAATAGAAGTAATCTTTGGAGTGGCCCATCCGATTGAGCTAAAATTTTCGGATGTCGTAGATGTATATAGTAGGTAGGTCTGTGACTTGTTCGAATTCAGTTATCTTTAACCTTTTGGCGGCGGCGGGCATTTTAGTGAATTTTCAGGTACTCCTATATTTCCAAGCAGTGTAAAAGTATTGGAAATAAAAACTTATTATGTTTTAGGTTTGCTCATGATAAAGAATTGGAAATTTTGAGCCGCGTGTGGGTGCTGAGTGCCTAAAAGTGGGCAAGGAATTTTTCTCAAATTTTGATTTGTGATAACTTCTGACAGAAACATTCGATCATCGTGAAATTGATAAAGCGTATTGATGTAGGCTAGAACTTAGCACACATGGATTTTAAAGATAGTGTGGGTAACCCTGTAGCTATGGCAGGCTCTTAAAAAAAAATCCTTCAAATCATCGACCTTCCTGAAAAATTTGTGCTTTTTGCCAAAAAACTCAAATCATTGATAATTCTAAATCTTTGTCCATCACGTCAGATTAAAATTTTACAAATTCCGATTCGCACTAGAACGGCAACCCATCACCAAACTACCTCTATTTTCAGCACTCGAAAGTTCTGTTCACGAGAACTGACGACCGGGTTATCCGATCATAGTGAAATTTACAGGACATGTTAATATTAGCAAGGACCAGGTCTGATAGAAGTGATTTTGAAATGCGGGCAACCCTGTGCCAGTGGTACCATCTTGAAAAATCACTGAGAAAAAACCCGGTTTTTGGCCTATAATTTCCGATTCAGCCATCAGATTTTGACAAAATTCATACAATACTTGGATCTTACTCTATGTAACATTTGGTGAAAATTTGGCTGAACAATTAGAATAGAGTTGCCAGCTATGGTGATTTTTGTCTCCTAAATCTTGCAAATTTGCTCAGCAAAATAAAGCTTTTTTCCCTATAACTTCCGGTCCAGTGTAGAAATCAGAACGAACTTCATGCAGTAAATGAACCTTAATATGAACCACATGTCGTAGAAATTTCGTACGAAAATCATGAAAGGGCTGCCAGCTATGACCATTTTGTAATTTTGTTTAATTTTTTTACTGAGCGATTATGTCATTAGATTTGCAAATGGGAATGATCCTGCAATGAAAATTAACAACAAATATTAACGCTTTAAAAACTTGAAAAGTTTTGAGGGTGGTAGCCCTAAAATTCTTTTCACCCGTATAACGTCCAGCGCAGTGATTCATTTGAAACGAAATTTACTGGTTGGGTTTAACTTAACGTGAAGCAGATTTGGTATGTGTTTTGCTTTGCTGCTTACACAGGGTAACCAGCATTAGCCATTTCCGTAAATATTGCACCAACAGATGCTTCAAATTACGTTCTCATATGCAAGGAATTTGCAATAAAAATAAGAAACCAATTTCGAAATTTTCCGAGTTTTGAACATTTTTCGGATGGCAGCCTCAAACAACGTTTAACCGCTGAAAATTTCGATAAAATCCTGCGATGAGAACGAAATTCAGAGGATAAGTTGATTTGAGTATGAGTTTGTTATGGTAAACTTATTGCTGCTTCGTTCGGACTGCCGAACGGACGCTTCGTTCGCACTACTTCGTTCGGGTTGCCAGCATTAAACATTTTCATCATTTGTGTTATAGTTGAGTTTTGTTGCTTTGGATAAGGAATGGTTGATATGATTCTACAAAACAGTGTTTTACGTCTTTCCTCACTTTTTTGTCACTCAAAGAAAATTTCCTCGAAAATTAGTTTTCTAGCGGTTCAGGTGCGCTAGAGTTTATTATGGTTGTTTTGACTATAGCCCGTAGTTGACGCAAAAACAACTAGGGAAAATTGTTGATTTTACCAAGATTTTTCTTTCAGTGTAGATTTAAAATCTTACTTGCTACGGTATTTATCAACACTTTCAAATTTTACGCAGGAATGCATGACAATGATGAAGCTGAGTGCTGCCCCAACTCAAAGGTAAAGTGGATTCATTTAATATGCGTACAAGCTTCAACCGAAATATCGAATCATTTGATTATTATCGCGGCAACTCTAAAATACCGCAATCAGATTCGTAGAAATGAATGAGTGATTTAGCCTATCGACTACAACATAGAAAATTTCATTCCGAGGATGAAGAAATTTTTAAATACTGAAATCATTTTAGGTTTCATAGAATAATTCCAAAGACACTGCTTGTTGAATTAAGCAATTGCAGTGCAATTTGCATACAATAACAATTGTGGAAAATTTGAAATGTTGTAGTGTTGAGCGAATTGATGCATATTTTACTATATGTCTTGTATTTTTCGTAGTTAAAATAATTCACACAGTTGCTTGTTCGAACTTTTTGTTCTTTTTTTGCAACAGCAGAGCAAACCACTTTTATATAGTTAAAGTAACTATATTTACGTAGTAAAAAGAACCATTTTCTGTAGTTCATTCAACAATTTGAATGAATTGTTGTAGTAATGTCCAAAATAGTTAAACCAACAACTATTTTATCTTTCAGTGTACACATCGGTTTATGAAGCATAAGTGTCTTTTTTATGATGATGCCAATGCTCAGGGGATAACCAGTTGAAGCGAATGCTTAGCTAAAGTGGTAGGGAGAAACATGTGGGAAAAGCCGATTACAATTAATTCCACTATTATCTAAGTGCCACACTTTATTTTTCTGAAGTGCTGGTAATATGCCCAGTCGCCGACTTAAAAAACACAAGACGCACAAATACAACTACGAGCTCAGAAAGGGATTCGAACCTCACTAAACTGCTGCTTTGGACTGGTGCCTTAGTGAGCAGAGCTACCGACCTATCTGTTTGAACTGGACATGATTTTGTTATGTTGTAAGGAGCAGCGAAAGTTTGCATCCAAGATAACTCCGAGGCCATTCACGTTATCGTTTTGCGGTAATAAACCATTTCCAGCAAAGCACGAGCTATTGTTTTTTTTTGCGGGAAAAAGCTTTTAGGCTGGCACTTATCAACATTAAGGCCAATGACAAACACGGCGGTTCCAGCGAGGCGTTTCTCGAGAGGAAAACCGACTCGGTATAGTCGTGTAATACTTGAGCATTGTGATTTGTGATGACACACACCGCGGTGCGGACCGCCTCTCGTTTTCAGAACCGAGTCGGTAGACGAGAGAACTAACCCACCGACTTGGTTCTTCGAGCGTTTTCCGATTTATTCATTGCTGCGTAGTCCGATCGAGCTGAAATTTTCTGGATGCACTGATGAATGCATGAGATATGGGAATAAAAATCTGATAAGAAAATTGATTTTTGAAGAATGGCTAGGATACAGTATTGGAAAATGAAACATTTGGGGGCACTTAGTTTCTAAAAGTAGGCAATCACAGATTTTCAAAGTAAATTGGTATTAGAATCACTTTACCCAAAATTCATATGCATATATACATTTACATATATACTTATATACATATTTATACATGTATATGTATACACGACTACTTTTTTCACAAGCATCTATATGATACTCCGACGTAATTTGTTACTGAACCGACTCGATAAACGCTTCAGAAAACCGCTGTGTGTGTCAGCCGACGCGCCAAACCGAAGCGTTAAACGCTTCGGTGAAACCGAAGTGTCTGTCATTGGCCTAAGCTGGCAAAATATTTTCTGACAAACATCGTTGAAACTGAACAAATCGGTTTTTATTGAGGAGAGGAAGTTTAGCCTGTTAAGTAAGTGTTGAGCAATTGTGAAATTCCGTAGATTGAGAATGAGGATATAATTATGAATTTTTGTCAAATCCTTACTGAAGTTTATGTAGCCTACATCCATTTGGTGACCTTTCTGAAAATTACATAGAACTTCCGAGACTAGTACTCTCAAGTTTGTTTTAGTTGATCAACTTTTTTAAAGCCATGCTGTTGCAAATTGAGATATAAATATATGTATATGTGGGGAAAATTTATCACATACCAAATTTTTAAATTTTTTTTGGAAGAGTCTAGGTTTAGACCAAGTGCTTACCGCCGTTTGTGAATGTAGGGGTTGCGCAAGAAGCCCTATTAAAATTGGAAAACGGCAGAAGTTAGTGATTTATTAAAAATAATATGCAGAGAGATTTTTAAATATTCGACTGACAAGAACGTCAGATATCTAGAATAATTATTTGCATACATATATTTACGAGATATTGGTATATGGTTCATAAAAACTGTAAGAATACAATTAAAGAAAGTGTCGAAAGTGTTTGGTGAGCCAAATACACCAACGAATTCTCAGGAACTTTATGCGAACAAAACGTAGACCTAATGAAAAGTTGAAGATTTTGACTTGATGAGGAATACGGACGATGAACAACAAGTGATCTTACGCTAAGCAGATGTCAGCTTTTCGCTTTATCAGCCTATCAAGTTTGTTCCTACGATTACGCATAAATTTTAGTTCCTTATCAAGCCATAGTTGAACAAATCTTTTGCAAAATGAACTGGTACAAAGTTCATGGGATACCAACTATTTACACTGATACCAAGGAAGCGGTGAAATAACAAATATAATGATTCTAATTTAAAAAAGACCAATAAAGTTTAAATAAATCTACTTGATCTAATTTACAACCAGATTTTATCAATGCCTATTGCCAGAAAAATATTTTTTTCTGAAGTGTCTCGTTAACTATTGGTTTTATTGTAACTTAATATTCTGTTCTCATTAAAGTCTGGGCAAAAGTTTGTTCAAGTAATTTATTCAAGAAAAAACATAGACTCAGTTTTAACACAGTGGAACTAGAATTCCATTTTCATATTCTTGAATTTTTCGTCAATGCCCTTTTTCCTTGTTTATACAAGACAGTTCAATTAGCTCAATTTCTAGAGTAGATGTATACTCGGCTTCTATTGTCTTGGTTTAAAGCTTTTCGACATCGAACTTGCGTCTCGAACTTGCGCTGCCATCATACGAAAGTGATATTCGACACCGACATCGAGTCTTGACCAAGTAGTGGCCAGAATTGCAGTTGGCGCCACGGAAGGCTCGCACATCTAAAATATTGGACGCTCACCTTTTCTGAATCCGAATATGATCGATCTGACTAAAGGTCCGGCCATCCAGGAATGTCCATGCCTTTTTGTGAATTTCGCGATGCGGGAAACACGTGAAACTTACGGTGAGGTTTCTACTGCTCGCAAAGACCGCAAATTGTTGTCCATTGTCGTAGCAGAGATCGGGAAAGCTGAGTTGGCCGGTGGTTTCGCGATGTATTTCCTCCTTTCGAATCTTTTGCATTGAAGTCGCCCAGCAAGATTTTCACATCATTTGATGGCGGAGAATCATACCAGTATAACAATAGAAATTATCTTTCAGTGCCTCATCCTTGTCTTCAGAGGAGGCATGAACGTTTATGAGCCAAACGTTAAAAATCTTTGCTTGAATGCAAATCACACTCAATCTTTCGCTGACAGGTTTAAAATCGATTATTTGTGGTTTCATTATATTGTCCACGATGAAGGCTACTCCAAATTTGTGACTTCCAAATGACTTTCCGCTTTTGAAGATTGTGTACGATCACATCTCCATAATCTCAGCACTCAACAGTTTGGTTTTCTGAACAGCGAGAATGTTTATTTAGTAGTGAGTGACCTGTTCCAGGAACGCCTTAATGGCCTCCAGCCTGTGCAGGGTTCGCACGTTCCAGATTCGAATAGAGTAGTTCATACTTCGTTTACGTGGTCGTTTCCGTTGATCCAATCCGAGTATCCAAAGCAAAGTATCATGTTCCCGGATGAGTAAAATTTGACGGAAACGGGTTATTGGCTCATTGCCAAGCCCCTTACCTGGAAAGCCAGTCTGGCTAATGGCTAATGTAAAAACCCGCCCTCACCTTCCCTCATTGATGGTATGCAACAACATTCCAACTTTCATGATCTGAAATGCCATGACGGCAGCCACCCGATATGAAAATTTTAAATCACAATTTTGGGGAAGTCGAAGGTAGAATTTAGTAGTAGAGCTGTAGAGGTTGCTTCCAGCAGTCATTTCTCAGGTTTTCAATCATTTCTTCGGTAATCAGCACTTGATGACGTCCTGGTGGCCTTTGCTACCATTTGGCACGAATAAATGAAAATCATTATTGCAGTGACTTACTCGATGCTATTGTATGACACATATAGGTATGCGATAGTTGCGGCCATAATGAAATAAACTAAGGAGCTAGTTCCTAATGAGCAACGACTACTTTAGAATGTATCGTCATACAATGATGAATGTCAGAGTCCAGTTCAACAGTTTCCCTATTTTTCACTGCGTTCTCTTCAGAAGAGAATCGATACTCTCTTCTCTGCGGCCAGATTGATCCTGAAATAATACCTTAAATATCGTTTAATCGAGACCTAAATACCCATTTTAGCATATGTAGAGTGCGTGCAGTGACTGAATTAAGAGAAGTAATACTTTGCCGACTGAAAATCCTCGTGGGAAGCGGGTGGTTTTATGTAGTGAGTAGGAAAATTTCACAACCCGCCATAGTTCGAACGAAAGCGTATGGAGGTATTTCGGCACCTGCTCTAAGAAAGTTATTACCTAGGTAATAACTGAGCTGTTGCAAGGAAATTAGATATGATTGACATAAAATATAACATAAATATTGAATGACGGGATTTACGTGAATAAATTCAAACAATAAACATTTTTCAATTAACTGTAGAATTATAGATCATGTAAGGATAGCAAATACCCTTTATTCTTGATGAACAAATGTAGCGATAGCACTACAATGTAAGTCTCATTGCTGCGCCTGAATTTTTTTAGAAGATGCATGGCTGAATAAATTATTCGAAACTAGTTTCCCCGAATAATTTTCAAATGACCAAATTATTTATAAAATATAAATGTGAGAGGAGCATGGTAAATACATAATTTTTTATAGGCGAACATAGTTTGGTCCTTTCTCCGACGTTAAAGTCACTTTCTTGGATTATTCAGTTTCAGGTCGTTCTTTTTGAAGCAAAAAACCATTGCTCATCGAAAGTTTTTCGGTAGAATGAATACAGCTGTACTTCTCTCAGTGGTGAGTTTACACATTGGCTATTTTTAGGCAATAGTTTTAGTCATTAAAATTCAACTGCAATCAATCACCTTGTGCCAGTTTATCACACACATATTCCTGCAAAATGCAAAATAAAAATCATTAAAACCTTACATCAGTTCAGTGATTTTTTAGCACCCATTTACCAGTGCTTTCCACGTATTTAACTAAATAGCCATTTACCTCAACATAAAATTTTCAATATCTTTACAAAATGTATCCATACGCACTAGAAACACTAACAAACCATATGGTTTGCCACAGATAACTGCCAAAAATGTTTGGAAAGCCAAAACTTTGAATTCAACAATATATTTGTATCTATGTAATTTCGAAGCATACTCCCACCCGATTACAGATAACCAGAAAGCTTACTCGTAAACATACATACATATGTATGTACATCGGCTAAACTACTTCCGAGCCTCGAACTCCATTTATCAAGTAAAAATGTGTGGGCCGGTTTGTAGCCCATAACTCATTCGTGCTAATTGCAGAATCTTGTCGGCATTTTTCAAATGAAATGAAAATATACCATATTCCAAGCAAATGGACAGCACAGATTTTATTTTTTCCGCGTCACATACAAGTACGTATTGAATTTTTATGATTGTTGGCTATTCTTATTATCTACGGCAAGGATCTTTTCAATGCCGCAGAAGGTCAATGTTCCAGTACACTATAAATGTACGTTTTTTTTCAACGCCCAATAATTGCATGTGGCCCTGGAAAAAAGTAAAACAATCTACGGCGAAAAAGTCATGACTTAATCTCATAAAAAACTAAATTCTGCAAACTGTTTTGCCCTAAAAAATAAAACGATTGAAAAAACGGCAATAAGTGAAATGGTATTTGTCCTTTCTGCAGGTCAGTTGAGTGATTTTTGGCAAACCCTGTATTTTTGGATGGGATAGGGTAATAAAGGTTAATAACGGTATAAAAATGACCTGCTAGGTTTATGGTGAGAAAATAATGCTACTACTTGGTGGTTTCTTGCGTAGACTGCGGTGAGTAAATGACGTAACTACAACTGTGCGAAATTTGCTTGCATTTTTGTTCGGTGAGATTTTAAAGGGAAGGTTTTTTTTTGCAAACCGGGAGTGTTTGCAATTTGTTGGCAATGAAAATTCGGTGAACGGAAAACAGTTTATGGCTGTAGTTTGTTCGAACGGCATTTTTTAAGAGCAAGTATGAGATGATTTTTTTTAAGAGGTTTATTGGTTTATTTTCGATTTTATGACTTCGATCCTTGAGTAAAAGTATCCTGTCAGTGAATTTTTGGTGTAAGATTTTTTTTGAAGGTTTCCATAATGCACAATTGCGCGGAATTTTATTTAGGTAGATGAAATTTTCGTACACGTTTTCTCGAATCTGCTGATAAAAATCATAACGAAACCTATCAGCCATTGAGTAGAGCACATTATAATTTTTTCCATATTCAATTCATTTGGAATAATCACTTAAATCTCATATTTAGAAGTAGACAATTTATTCAAGATAAAACGCTAGTTTCTCCTAAACCATGATCATATCTATCTTATCCTTCAAAATTTGCCAATCTGATCTATCGTTTGGGTAATTTAAAAACACTCGACACCTGATCTTACCAGATAGATACATATTTTACATTTTTACACATATTATTTTTTTTTTGAAGAAAAAACAACAGTTCTAGCTCTGTCGAACTTGAGATGCTATTGTCCGCAGTTCACTGATGTGTTCACACCTATTTATCGTAAACGGGCTGATGTTTTTTTTTATTCTCTCTTTTCGGATCATAATATATACTTTTCCACGGAAATTTTTCATTTGGTGATATTTTAATCTAACAAATATGTAAATTTGCCATGGAGTGTGTTAATATAAATTTATAAAATTGAGTATTTGTAATTGTGAGCTACGAATGTAGATGGCATTATTATAGACCAAATTTTCTGTTGTGGACCACTTATGGAAACTCGGTTGGCTGTAAATGGTATTTTCGATATTCTCATTAAAACAGTTTCATAAAAAGGGTGTCAGCCTGATGATGTTGTAAAATTTCGCCAAAGTCTTTGAACATTTTTTTATATACTTCTTGAGTGTGTATCTGCATTTTAATGGTTCACAGACAAAAATGCCATGTCCCATTCTCCTATGCCTGAAACCAACACAATTTCCTCCGCAAAACAAGCCTGTCACGGCTTGTTGTTCGTCAAAATCAGACCTTAATTAGAATAATTCCGTAATTTTATGGTTCAACACACCGAGCCCAACGTCTTTGAGTGGTATCCTGCTACCGATAAACGGCTTCTCACCACATTCATTTCAATTAGATATTCAAATCAGTTTGGGATTAGTTTTGGCTAGTTTTTCCGTGTTTTTCTTGAGTTCGACGTGGACCTTTTGGCACTGAGCTAGCATATTAGATCACCTTACAACCGGAAAAACATCAGAAACAAAGTGTGATAACGACTGTAAGATGCTGCGAAAGCACAACAACAGGGCCGAGACAATGAGTCGGATTGAGATGAAATTCAAGGCAAGGTCAAAAAATACTTGTCGCTGTCGTTTTTATCCGCTTCATAATCCTATTAGCGGTTTTTACATCTTCTGATACAATTTATGAAGAATCGTTTGCTGAAAAAAACAGATACGATTGTATTGCCGTTGTCAGATTCATAGATTCGACATTTCGAGTCTTTCAAAACCCATAACGAAGTGAACAGCTGCTCGATATGTTATGACGGCGCTTTAAATATTTTGGGAAATTAGCATAACGAGATAATTCATTAATAATTTTGTCATAAGTTATGGTATTATGGATATTGAATTGACTTAGTTATATGAGTTAGTGATGGCAAATGTTAGTAGGAATTTTTTATTTATGAGTGAATTGTTTTTTTCAGTTTGAAAAGAAAGTTTATCACAATAGATATTGATTGAGAATGCGATAAATTTGAATTGCTCATACATGACATTACGTTTTATTTAATTTTCTAGAGATGGTGGTGTGCTCTATCAATTTTAAATTTTACGATGGTAACTCTTTATTAACAGCACAACCAAAAATTTAATCACTTTTGATCCACATTTTATATCACCTTACTTGTGAATGTCATTTTTCCCCAATGACTGCGTTGGAAGCTATGGAGGTGGATATAGGTTTACTTTAAAGTGAACCTTACTATAGAATTTCGGGTTGGTTCAATGTCGGCTTCAAAAGTTGAACGGCCTTTTTTGGCCCAGAATATCTTCAGGATATCTAATCATTCATAGGGTTTCCGGTTAAGTCAATCAACTTATGTCAGACCTGTTTCTAGAAAACTTCAATACATAATGAGAATTTCAATTTATTAAACAGTATGGAAATCACTTTGTCAAAAAATTCATATATATATATATATATATATATATATATATATATATATATATATATATATATATATATGTATATATATATATATATATATATATATATATATATATATATATATATATATGTATATATATATATATATATATATATATATATATATATATATATATATATATATATATATATATATATATATATATATATGTATATATATAATCAAGAAATTTCATTGACTATTTCTCGGGAACGTGCCATCCTATAAAACTGTAATTTTCAGGGCACATTTTTCAGGGCAAACTGAAAATGAAAACCCTCATATCATCGACTCCTTTGAAAAATGTTCGTTTGGCTAAGCATAATATGGCTTTTTGCCTTATAACTGTCAGTGCAATCATGAAATCAAAATTGAATTCATGTAGTAAATGGAATTTAAAATAAATTAAGTTCTGTAGGAGTTTGGTTGAAAACCATGAAAGGATTGTCAGTCCAGGTTTTTTTTTAATCTGTTGTAACTCCTTTACTAAACGACCATAAAGTTTTTAGTAAATTTGCAAATAATTAACATTTTGTAGTGAGAAGAAACAAAAAAATATTGTAAAAATTTGAAAGCTTCTGCGTTTAACAGCCCTACAATTCTTTTTACCCCTTTACGTTGAAACGCAGTCATCGGATCGAAACGAAATTGACTGCAAAGAAGATTTGGTATAATCTTGCTTTGGTGCTCGCACGTGGCATTTTACCATTTTATCAACAAATACCACCATTAAATATTCATATGACAAAATATCTTCAATGAAAATAAGTAGCCAATGTTTAAATTTTTAAGTTTTGGAAACTGTTCGGATGGGAGCCCTAACATTTTTTTTCAATCCCTAAGAAAATTGACGAAGCTAACGCGTGAAAATAAAGTTCACAGAGTGGGTTGATTTGGACATGAAGCAGTTGTGGTGGACTTTTGGTTGCAGTGCTGGTAAAGTGACCATTTGCATCAATTATGTATGTTAAAGAACATGCTGCCTTCAAAGTTTTGTCAGATAAACGATAGTTAATACAAATATTAAGTATTTTGTTTTCCTAAATTTTGAAATCATTCGCAGGTTTAGCCTGAAAGCCTTTCCATCCTATGAGTTTCAATGCATTCTTGTGATCAAAGGACTATGAACCTCGAAACAGGCTGGCTTTAATAAAGCTGATGAAACATGCACTCAAAATCTTTACGATAGCTTTATTCTGCATCAAACAAAAGTGTTTTTATTAGTACTGGTGCGCTAGAATGTTTTTTATATTGCATATTCTTCTGATGGCACATTTCACGGAGCTGACTTTTCTTCAATCAGCTTTATGAAATGTTGAGTATCGAAAGGTGAGGTCAATTTTTTCAATTTAAGTTGCTAGCAATCAGACTGAAGAGCTACTGAAGAGATGCCTGAACGCTCTCATATAACTGAATGTTTCGGGAGTGGAATAACAAGGGTCAGAAAGGAAAGCCGCTAAGCCAATGACACTTGACACTAGACACTGTGCCTCTTTGCGTGAACTCTCGTATAATGCCACAACAGTGATTGGGGATAAGATGGCCGTAGACCAAGTGTGGCTCGTAAAGCCAACTTTAAAAAAATTTCAATAATTGCGATAACATTCGAAATAATGGTCAAATTATTACAAAATTTACAAGACGCACCGATTTTTATTAGGTGGTTTTTTATGAATATTCTGGATTATAACTACGGTAAGCTCGTCGTGACCAAATCAACAAATCATCGACTTTCCTCAAAAATTTCATTAATTTATTTAAGAGCATAAGTTGATATCATTTTTTGAAATTTGCTGGCGGCCCTAAGAATTAATACTTTATGCCCTATAACACTCAATATAACCATTATATTTAAACGAAATTTATACTGTTAGCTGACGTAATCTATATAGTTAATTAACCCCAAAATAAACATAAAAATACATGAACTTCTACGTAAATACCACATAAATAATTAGTATACTTGTTTCTGGAATTGGTTTGGACTTAATAACTAAGTAAAACTAATATAATTTCCAAAAGTAAATAGAAAAAGATATCAATTGTAGCATCCAATATTTTGAATAAAACATTGACAATATTTTATAATGAATTTGCTATAAATTTGATGCAATAGATTTTTTAAATTTTCTTTTCATTATAGACCTTAAATTCATTAGGATCTTTATTATATATGATACATTTATGGCCTTAATAAAACTACGCTTAATGCTAACTGTTTGTAATCTGTTCGGTACTTGTATACTTTTATTTCTGGTAATGCTCTTTGAATAGAAAATTTCTCTCTCTCATCTTTGAGATCATTACAGTGATACTTTAATGTATCAAAGCAAAAAAGTTGCTCCAAATTCAAAGGTTTAATGGCATTGAAGTTATTTTTAGTAAAAATTTTTAAAAGCTTGTTCTGATGATTTTGTAAAAGTTGTAATCAGTTAGAGTAAGCTCTACCCCATGCAGGTTGTCCAAAATTTGGTAGTCCATAAAAAACAAATGAAATAATCACATCATCAGGCATACTGGTTAATAAATCATTAACGTAAAACAGAAACAGCAACGGTCATTTAACTGTACCTTGAAGTACCCCCGTATGAACTAAGCAATAATCACTCAATACATTATTAACGTTGGCAAGCTGCGATCTGTTTTGTAAATAGGAACGAAGTACTTGATAAGCATTACTCCTTATTTCATAGTTAAAAAGTAAATCAAGCCAAAGCTTATGATTAACCGTATCAAATGCCTTTGTCAAATCTAAAATAGTTGCCGCTATTGGTATACTTTTACCACGTTTATCATAAATTAAGTTTGTTAAAAAAGCCAAGCGCATCATTGGTTCCTAAATTTTTCATAAAGCCATATTGTCTTCTTGATATTATGAATTTTATCCAATTCCAACAATCTGTGACAAATAATTTTTTTAAGAATTTTGGATATATTGGAAATTAATAAGATAGGTCTGCCGTTAGATCTACTGTGCTTTTCTTTAGATTCGTAAAGCGGCATTACATCCGCTCGCTTAACTACATCCGGCCAGACGGATGTTTCAATACATAAATTAATTACAAGTGACTCAAAAATACAGTTCAGCAGGGATTTAATAGCTTTGGTCTTGAATTCATCCACACCACTACTTTAAATATTCATATTTTTTATAATGTTCGGAACTTCATATTTATTAGTTGGTAATAAAAAAATTGTATTTTGATCAGCAGGAGGTAAGCGTAGTTCAATATTAGGTGGCTGATCAATTTTACTGCTGAGATTTGAGCTGATGTTACAAAAGAACTTGTTAATAATATTGGAGATTTTTCATGGATCTTAGATTTAAATATTGTTATCGTCATGAATAAATTTTATTGAATCACTCCTCTTTATACGATTGCCAAGTTTTTCATTAATTATTTGTCACAAATTTTTACAAATATTGATATTATTTTTAACCTTCTTTTTATCATGTATGATTTTGGCTTTTTATTAATTTTCGAATTTGGCTTTTTACTAATGTTCCTATATATATATATATATATATATATATATATATATATATATATATATATATATATATATATATATATATATATATATATATATATATATATATATATATATATATATATATATATATATATATAAATACATATTTATATGTATATATATATATATATATATATATATATATATATATATATATATATATATTTATATATATACATATGTATATATATATATATATATATATATATATATATATATATATATATATATATATATATATATATGTATATACATATATCATAAAAAAAAATTCAGTGACTATTTCTCGGGAACGCACCATCCGATTGAGCTAAAACTTTCAGGATATGTTAGTGTACATGCACAATAGGTCCAAGTTTCACCAAATGTCAACTATCTTTAACGCTTTGGCGCCGGCGGCCATTTTAGTGATATTTTTAATATACCTATTTTTCCGTACACAAATAATTATGGCAAAAATTAAGGTAGCGGAATGAATTACGAACGTGTTTTAAATGTAAATCGGATAGTGTTTTGGAATTTTTTGACCCCATGTGTGTGCTAGGTGCCTAAAAAAAGAACGGGAAAATTAAAAAAAATTTTAGTTGCGATAACTTTTAACAGAGCTATTCAATCATTATAAAGCTTTCAGAACATATTTATATTATTTAGTTGTAAATTTGTGTGGCTTTTGATGAGCGTGTTGGCAACCCTGTAGCTAGGGCAGGCGCTGTAATTGAAAACCTTCAAATTATCAACTCTCCGGAAAATATGTCGTTGCTTGGAAAAAATGCCACTCATATATAAATATTATGGTTTGTTTACACAGCCAAAGTATAAAATTTGAAATTTTACTACGGGCACGCCTATTAACCCTTTCCCAATTAACCTGTATTTTTAGTGTCAAAAACTTCTGTTCATGGAAACTCACGATCCGATAATCAGAATTAGTTGAAATTTGCAGAATGTATTGATCTTAAGTAGGACCAAATCTGATAGAAGTGATTTTGAAATGCGGGCAATTTTGTGCCAGTTGTGTCATTTTGAAAAATCACTCAGTAAATTCTGATTCAGTCATTCGATTTTGACGAAATTCACACACCACGTTTGGTAGAAATTTGGTTGAAAAATTCAGTTGGAGCTGCCAGTTATGATAATTTTGATGTCTTAAATTTGAAAAATTCCTGAGGAAAATAAAGCCCTTTGCCCTATAGATTCCAGTACAGTCATTAAATCATAACGAAATTCAAATGGCAAATAAAAGTTATTGTAGGAAATGTTCAGTAGAAATATAATTTCAAAAGAATGATAGGGTTGCCAGCTATGGCCGTTTTTGTATTTTTTTGGCATACCTTTTGTAAGTGATTTTAGCATAGAATTTTCAATTCGTAATTATCTTATAGTGAATATAAACACCAAATACTAAGACCTTGAAAATTTGGAAACATTTGCGAATGGTAGCCCTAAATTTCTTTGCATCCTTTTAACTTCCAATGCAGTCATTGGGTCAATACGAAATTCGCACAGCAAGTTGACTTCAACGTAAGGCAGATGACACTAGGTTTTTTTGTTATTTTCGTTCCAATAAATGCTTGCATTAAGTATTTTCATTAACAACATTTGCTCTGAAAATAAGTAAACAAAATGTAAATTTTGTAAGATCTGCACATTTTTCGGACGACAACCCCAAACACCTTTCTATCGCTGTAAATTTCGATGAAGTCACCGAAATTGAAATAAGCTTTGATTCTATTATTACTTAGGATGTGGGGCATTTCACGTGAAGCGGACAACGAAAAAAGTCAAGGTTCTGGATTTCGTTCATATTGTGCATAATGGTACTTCTAGAAGATATGAATGTGGATGCACAAGTTTTTGTTTCTATGAGGTTTAGTTGCCGAGTTATGGGCTTCTGAATAATTGATGAAATTGATGAAAGGTTTTTTTGGAAGCGGATTCTGAGATTCAAAACAAAATCTAAAAAATATTAAACATATTGATTAGTATAGAAAATTAGCTTTTCGTTATAACTTTGAAATTAGATTTGAAAAATATTTTTTTTTCCTGTGTGAAACCGGAAGTAGACACTTCAACTCGTAATTTGAATAATTTGGACCAGGTCAATTTTATTTATTTTTTATAATAAAACAAAGCTCAAAATATACTTATTTTATCATAAAAGTTTTAGAATGGGATGGCCAATAGTTTAGGAGGTAGGTGAATTTCAATACATAAAAGTCGCATGGAGCGTGGTACCGGGAGCTTGATTATGATTTTTCGTTGTCCGCTTCACGTGAAATGCCCCACGTATTAGTTTTAAGTAGCAAAACTAAGTAGTGGTAGAATACATACTCAAAATCTGTACAAATCCTCTACTGTTCTTCGAACATTAGTGTTTCTAGCGGTGCTGATGCGCTAGGGTTTTTGTTTATTATTTTATCAAGTATTTTCACGTACCTTTTATAAATAACCTTATTTTCTATATTATGGTCTGGTAATTGACTGGAAGGCAAGTGGAAACCAATATTCTAAGAAATTATTTACATGTTCTCGACTATGATTGTCTATTTTAAGTAAATCAATATTAAAGTCACCAATTATTAAATGATTTTGAACTTTTCTGTTGAAATTCATAAATGCTTTAAGTTCACAAATAAATTCTTTGGCAAGTTATGCGATCTATAAACAACCGATATTTCCAAAATAGCATTGTTACCTAAAGTAATACAAGAGTTCAGTACGGTAAGTCTACCAATTTCGATATTAATTGTATTTTCATTTATAAAGTTTTTGATGAATATTACCACACCATTAGCAATATTTATATCGCCTTTATTATAATAAAATGTACAGCTTATGGTGTTAAAGAATTGGTGATGTTCCAATTTTCACTATTCAGAGCACAGTATTATACAAAGCTTGACCTCCAAGCTCTCAATTAAGACTTGTAATTTTTCAAAATTAGTATTTAAGCCACGGATATTAACATACATTATTAGTTAATAATTATTACTAGCAAGACTATTGAGAGTTTTGAGGTTGTGACAAATTATTTCTTGCTTTACAAACTCGTTTTGAAGATTGTCATTAATGTCAAGACTACAATCGATATTACAAACCAGTTTTTTTATTTGGTTTTAAGTTAGAAGTTTGTTGTCCAGTTATTATTTCCCCTGTGCTCGCTATTTGGCCGAGTTTATCATCACTCGTTGCTTCGCTGTTCTCTGGAATTTGTTTTAATTTGTTTTGTTTTGATGATGGGATGTAGGGCCGCACATATTTTGGTAATGTTGGTTTAAAAGCATAATCAGTATCGGCAACAATACGTTCTATTTTCATAATATTTTTCATATTTTTGTTCGGAAGTGCTGCTAGTTAGATTTTAAATGAGAATCACCTTTTAGTAAAAATGCCAACGAATGTCTAGATTTCGCAAACATTCAAATTTTTCTGTTCCAAAGTTTTTCCAAAGTCTGTTTCTTTTTGCTTTTATAACATCCAACGCATTCATCAGATCGAAACGAAATTTATAACGTGAGCTGACTTTAACGTGAATCTGATTTATTTAAATTTGGTCTGCTATGTCGATCTAGAATTTCCACCACTAATTGTAAGCATATTCGTTATTTTCATAATAATTTCATAATAAACAGCTTTAATGGAAATAAATAATAAACATCCAAATTTTTGAAAGCTATGGATATTTTTTGGACCGCAACGCTAACAAATCTTCTATTCCTGCTACTTCCGATGTAATCAGGGTATGTTGATCTAGAGAAGACGCTGTCATGATAGACATCTCGTTATAGTGCTTATAAGCCGTTGCCAGCACTGATAATTTTCATCATTTTTGTATAAGCGGACGCTGCAATCAAATCCTCATATTAGGTCTGTTCCCGTACCTGAATCTATTATAATATATTAAAATAGATTCGCAGCAAGTCGTTTTCGTACTTTTGCTGCAAGCCAAATGCAAGCCAAATTTTGCAGCAAAAAGAAGCCAGCTGCCAAATTCTGTTACTGCTGCAGTTTGCTGAAGTACGGGAACATACCTATTATTACCATATTTTAGCGAAAATAAGGAACAACTTTTTGACTTTCTTAAATGTTGAAATGAGAGGCAATTTTGGAAACCTTTCTTAATTTAGCTTTCGATTTGATCAAAATAATACGTGACCTTCAATACAGGAGCACGTTTGGTAAAACATGCATTCAAAATTTCCTCAATTCCTTTACTCTTTTTCGGAAATAAATCATTCAAGTGGTTTCTTTTCACAAGAGGTTTTTTCTCACCTGTTCAAAAATATTTGTATACAGACTAAAAAAGTTCACTTTTCAACATCAAGCGGGTGAATATGAATCTAATGAATCTATGCAGTCTCGCAGTAAATATGACTTTATTTAGATATTCAATAAGTTTGGTGTGTAGTAAATAAGACCATTCGCCTCCCATAGTTGACTTTGTTGCTACTTTCTTGGCTCTTCAATTTATTTAGTTATATTGAATTCGAAGAGCAGTACAGGAAGGATGAGGTTGGAGCAAATAAAGAATTTTCTAGAAACAATGTTCCAATGTACTCATTGGATATTGTCTAAGAGTGATTGCCGTACACAGAAAATTTTTTCAGTATATTTTACTCAATTTTATGTATCACTTATCCTATAGTGTATAGGGTATATATGGACAGTGATCCTTTATAGTAGTTTTAGACATAGTTGCATAGTAGAACACTATGAGATATTTTAATATAGTTTTATGGCTAAAACTTCCATTAGCTATAGGACTTTCGTCCGAGAATCTTGGCGAACGTAGATATACACGATAGTATTTCATACAATAACTTATTTGATAAATTATAAAATTGTTTTGCTCCCAATAACTAAAACATGTTAAACTTTCCCACGTTTCCTTGAACAAATTGCCAGTAAGCATAGCCTCAACTGCCAGTAAGCATTGGCTTATTTGACAGTAGCTTACCGGGCAAGAGCAATTTAAATTTTGGTGATAATTTGGTTCGATGCATTAAAGTCAAAAAGGACCAGAAATCAATTGAGCAAGTACGAGAAAAATCATTTTTATATGATAAAAGAGAAAAAAAAAGTGAAAGAAAAGTGAAAAAAAGAGAAAGAAAACAGAAAAAAAGAGGAAGAAAACAGAAAGAAAAGAGTAACAAAAAAAAATATATGACTGCCAATGTGGTTTACAATGCGTTTACTGCTTCGGCACTGCACTGCATCGCAATGCGTTTCATTGACATACATACGTACATATATTACATACAACGTACATTGAGCGTCATAGAACAAAATATAAGGACTTCACAGCATTACATGAATATGAATTATATCCAACAGCGAACCGAACACAATTTTGCTATGTGGCATATGAAACTTCTATGATAGAATAAAAGACAACACTTAGAATGTAGATACAACATTAGATCAGAAGCGTTACGATACTTTTTGCAACGGATACCCTATTGTATGGTTGAAATTATTTTATGCGTATGAAGAAAAGTAAAGTTTGTTGCTATTTATGAAGCAAGCGACCATACACTTTTCTGTAAACAGAACTTTTTAATCTGTAGTTCGAAGTCATTATACATAGTAAGATATTCTTACTGTTGCTTTTACTATGTTGCTATGAAAAATACATTTAAATATAGTGGGGTTGAACATAAATATGCGAAATAATGCATTTTCCCCCAAACTCAGTGTTATATATTTATAGGAATATCAACCAAGAAAATATTTTTCAGTGTATAATTGTCCGTATGTAACTGATCCCAGTCATCAGATATTAACTTGTTTCCAAACTAAGAGAAACATCGGGAAGGAAAAAATTATGCTCAAAGAACTTGTGGTTGGATTTTTTCAACAATTTTTTTTTTAAGTATTTTAAAAATAGTCCAGTTTATGCCAAAAAGATTCGAATTTGTCTACATTGAAACAGATCTGTGATAAATTTTTAAATTGAAAGTCAAATTATAGCTTAATTTTAAATTTTTAAAGTGAACCATTATTACTGCGTGCTGTGCCTTATAATTTACTTTTAAATTTTACATCATATTATATGTTTGATTTTCTCAAATTAGTTTAAACCGATAGTTTGATCTGGAAAGACTATTATTATTACGGCATATTTAAACAATGTAGCTTTAAATAAAAAAAAACTTATTTTCTTGCTCTCAATCGCTATCACTGAGCGTCACTACGAATTTTCGCAGTAAATAGTTCAATTTAGGTCTGAACTCAAACCTCAACATTTAATATTTCGGCTCAAAGAACAAAATGTTTTACGTGAAAAGAAGGATCGATAATGTTCTACAATCAAAATAATTCAGTTCAGACATAAACGTTTAACTTTTTATTTAAATGTTCAATCATTCTATCTAATTTAACTATAAATCAAAATTATTGTACTATTTACATTAAGAGCTATTTGTGTCTGCAAATATTAGCAAAAATAACATCTAAGATTTTGTTTTACTTCATATTATCCCCGTTGAATACTGAACACTTATTTGTGTTAGTCATCGAACAAACGATTATTACAGATTGCATTCCACAACCGGGCATATGATCAGCACTGTCAATTAGTACAAATTCAGTACAACGGTTGCTCTGTTGACAGTCTAAGGTTATACTCTTCGAAACAAAATGATATGACTGATGAGCTTCCAGTTGCTCGGCTCTCGTTACATCCCTGACTTAAAATATGACTTTCTCAGATTCAAAACAAAGAAATTTTACGCTGTCATGGATTCAATATACGGCGTATCTTGTTATTTACGAATTGATGGAAAGTGCTCGGTTTTTAGTTTGAAATTATATGAAAAGTAACATTTGCGATTCTTTGACGTAGCATGATTGATTGTTAAAATTTGATTCGAGCAATGTATATGGAGAAGGGACGTAGCTATATCTTATTTTTCACTGAATTATTTAACGAAATGATGATGATGATTGATTCGAAGATGTTAATGAAAAGGTTAAGCAAATATCTTTTTTCGAGCAAGCCCTGTTTATAATTTTGATGAAATATCACATTAATACGGCACATGAGTGTTAGACTTCCAAATCATCGAACCCCTAAATATCTCACCTGATTCCCAAATTCGTTTATTAACCGTTCTACCTATTTGTCCTCTGTTCCCGAAATTCGTTTGCCATTTTCTCAAGCTTGGACCGCTCAACACGAACATAATAAATAAAGTCATGTATTCACATCAAGAGCAATGACAGCCCAAGAAAACAAACTGTTAGTCTGAACAATTAGTAAGGCAATATGCTTGTAAAAGCTCAATTTACATACATTTCAACCTAACAATCCATCAGCTTCATACAAGAATGAAGAGGTACTTAAAAAAGTATCACCCGAACGCTAACTGATCATATTTATGTAACGTGTAAATTATTTCTCAATACATGCCAATTCGGACTCAAAAACCATCTGAAATCTGGTGAGTAATTCGAATAGGAACTCGAATCGAACGAGAACGGAGATAATGTAGGAGCTAAAAGACCACTTTATTAACAGTAACAGTAACACATTAAGCTAATGTTACCATTGAAGCTAACTGATGCTGTCCTTGTTGCGGGAACAGAGAGTTTGGTTGGCTGGTGGCGTGTAACTGTGGGTAACATATTCAGAATAACCTTTAAAATTCCGTGGGAAAATGCAATATCGGGAAAAAGCTGGCTGATGTGATAAATGTATGAATCGAGTATGAATAAAAAGTGTCTGAAAGTGCGCACTACATGAAGAATGATGAAAAATGGTGTAAATTTAATTTTGAAACGAATGTCAAATTAGTGACGGAGATCACTGGAGTACTCGTGAATCTGAAGAGCTCTTAAAAACCATTTCAATGAACAAACGGGTGCGACGCAATGCGGTACGATGTTGGCGTTGGGTTTTTGTTGTATGGATTGAAATGGAAACGGAGCTAGTGCTAATTTATATTTTTTTCGGTTCGATGTGCTAACTGTTTTTCGGTTGCTATTAGATATTGAATTCGTTTCGAGAAATCTACCAAATGAATATTAGGTTGTCAATTGCTAATGGATTGTAAACAAGTGGAATTAGATCTAATTGCTGGCTAGCTGGCTGTATGAGATCGGAAGGTCAAATGAGTGATGTGGGCAAGATAAAAATGCTTTTGTCTTCAGGAATTTATTTGAAACAAATGCTTTCAGGCTTTTGACCTGAGGTTTTTGAGTTTATTCAGCCTCGGTATTTGTTTGGTAACAACATACTTCTACAAGAATTTATAACAACAATCAGCTGTCGTCAACATGTAACCACGCCTCGAAGAACGAGCGCAGTTTATGATGATCATCTGTGTACTATATTATATTTTCAAGACAATCACTTTGTCCATCGGTTGTGATTAAAGCGATAATGCGATGTCCTTGGCTTCACATCGGAAAGAGAATGGCCTGATTATATATGCACTAGTGAGTTAAACAAGTATGTTTAGCAAACATAAGATAAACAAATGCTTGTATCGCATGCTGACATACATATATATGTATATGCAAGGTAGAGGTTTTGAATCTGAGTGCATAGGATAGAAGATACCAGCACTTGACGGGCAGCATGGAATTAGCAACGACCACAAATAATTAATCTTATCGAAAAACTACGACCATATTCAATTATATGTTAAAATTTTTCTGTTCAATCGAGTGGAGTGGCACGCCGTGCCATTAGTGCTTCGTTGTTCCCTTGATATTCATCGTGCATATATAAAATGTAAAGTGATTTGATTATGTGTAGACATGCTTGTAATTGAATCAATAATAAAAGCCAATAATTCAAAAGATGACCGAGATGATGTCAGTACAATAAAATCAATGATGCAATCGCTGTATCAATATGCTCGACTTTGCTAATGACTTAACAGTCCGCTCGTATGCCATTGATGCTCTATTGGCTCGGTGCGATTGCTACTCTTGAATGAAAGAAATTTCAGCCACAAACCGATTGTTTGTACTAGAAATCTAGAACTGATTTCGTTACAGCTGTGAGTTTTTTCAAAGCAATAAAGCATCACAACGATACATTTCACAAGCCTAATTTACTGTATATGCTGCATTCAAATGTATAATTTATGCGACATAACATATTGGTGTAGGTAAAAATTATTTATTTGATTGATTGGTGTAATGTACTCGTGTATATAATGCGCATTATCAAGTTCGAAGATACAATTTTCTAATTTGTTATTTTAGTGTTCCAAAACCGAGTAAAATTTAATTTTTGAATTTGGGCATATCTTGATTTTATTACAAATCTCCTCCTTCAAACCAGATATGATTGAACAATTTTGACATTAAGCAATTGCTTTTTTTTGGACCCGCGACATATCGAATTAACACCGAAGTAAAAACAAGAAAGCTTACCTTTTTCCAGCGTTGAGAGATCATAGCAAATAAAGTGGCACCATAAATATATAAATCCGCCTATACGTAGAAAATAGTTCAGATAGCATAATTCAGTTTTTAGGGAACAGTAATTAATTTTTCCAACCTAAAAGTATATAGTCTGTGTCGAAAGAATTATGGCATGTTGACGGTGATTTGAATTCCTTTCAAAGCCATTTCACAAGCTCATTGTCATCAACTTTTCTGGACTGATTTTAGTAAAGGAGAGTTTTAGAGCATTAAAGAAAAGAGAACAAGGTCTAATGTTTAATTTGTTCATTCAAGCCAATTTAAGACGGAAGGACGCTATAGTGCGCCGCTCGGGACTTTGAATTTATTACTCGAGATACCACTGAATATTCCCTGATTCGTGTTAACATTGTAAAAAAAAGATGATTTTCACACAATCTCTAAATTTCTTGACAAATGCTCTATGAACAAGTTTACGGTCTTCGGTCAAAATTTTGTGTAAAAGATTTACTCCACCAATTGACGCAAGCTCATCGACTATGAAATAGAGGTTGAGGCTAGATCATGGTTGAGGTTAGATCATGGTTGTCTATAAATCAGCATAGATAACTTATATCGTCTCTAAGGCTTATCAAAGCAGAGAATAATTGATATGGGAAACTCGATCGATTCGCAAATTAAGCCTCCGAATGTGGAATAAGTCTCCGAAAGCAGAATCAAATTTAATTGTTCTTTTTTTTGTGGGATGATTAAAATTGAAAATTTTTTTTCACAAAGTGGTTTCGAAAGTATGCACTGATTCTATGCACTGAGCCCGCAAAAGCTCAGGCATATGGACCTGCGCTTCTAAGGGTTAGCTGACCCAAGAGCATCAGCACTAGAATCATTTCCAACCCGACCATTGAAGTGGTTCTTAATGCAAACTAATCTTAATGCAAACTTATGTTAACTTATCATTGTAGTCTTGTTAGCTTCTTGATATTGGTCTTGCTCTCTGTTGCTGTCCACCACACGCTAACTCCATAAACCAAAACCGGCATCACTACACATGTGAATACACAGAAAGCTTACCGAGGTTTAAAATTTCAGTTATTGGATTAGGTAGATCGGCACGCGAGAAGTATTGCGCGTGCCTGACTTATTCGGTACTTTGTATTGGTCTCCGGCTCGGTTTCCTGTCTAGTATTGAACCACTGACCATTAAATTTTCCAGTACCTTGTAGACTGTCGAGATCCAGAATCTAAGCGATATGATCATTTCTTGTGATGTTCCCATTCCGACTGTTTTCTCCGTTTTTATCGCCAAAAAGGCCTTAATATCCTTGTTTTTGGATTTTCAAACTGGTCGGAGTTTCATTCACCTGGTATAAAATCAGTTGTCAATGATACTTTCAACTACGACATTGTTGAAAGTCCTCTTTGATCTCTAAAAGAACTACTGACTGCTATTTTATGCTGGTGTAATTTCACCAAGTCGCCTTTTTGGCAAAGCCAGGTAAGCTGATTCTGGAAAGTGAGTTTCCTGTGGCATGTCCAAATACTCATTCATGGTTTCTACCCAAACGAGGTTGTTTTTTATGTTGAAAAGTTTGCACTCCGAGAATTATTTTAAGGACATTCAGGACTCTAGCCACTTTTGTACTTCCCACTATGTTTCGTAGTTCTCACAGAATTTTCTTCATGCGTAGCATCTGGTCCATTGTATATAGTGTAAGCAGCGATTACTTTAGCTCATATATTTCCCAGTCTTCAGCGTTTTAGAATAATCTTCTGTTATTGAATGCCTATCATGTGCGGCTTCCAGCCTTTGTAAACTCGCAGTTTCACCACAGGATATTGTTTTTTCTTACGAACTTGTTTGTGCACACAAACAAATTTTTCAAATTTTACAGTTCAATTCTTGATCAACGGTTTTCCTGCTCATTAATTCATCCGTGGCTCGTCAGATCCAAGCAGTTTAGTACCCTGAGTTGTCTTTTTGTTTTTCTTGAGCTTTCAAGCTCCAAACACTTTTGGGTTAGAGCTCAGAGCGAAGACTGTCAAGTTTGTTAATTAAGTCTGTCACGGATCACCAAAGTATTGGTGGATCCTGGCAGACACTTGCCAGACACCTGGTGGTGTCCACTATCCCTCGAGTTTAGAGGGTAGTATCAAATACCTAAGCGTTGTTCCTGGGAATAAATGTAGGGTTTATTACTTATGATGAGAATATTGAGGCTGTTCGAAATATCAAATTCTAGTAACTTAAATACCTGTCTCTGTTGGTGCTTCCACATATCTTATGATGGGTATTTGCTTCACAATCGATGATAGCATTAGTTGTCGTAGCCGTTTCTGCCACTTTTCTCTATCCAAGTGTGATAGGGTCCATGTCATAGGCAGATAAACCGAATTCATCTGCAATATTCCTATTCCAGTGCTTATGGAAAAGATGTTATAAACTCAGTGAAATTCGACACAAAAAAGGCGAAACTTCGGAAAACTTAGGGGAAAGCTGAATTTTGCTGTGAACCTTGATACTAGCGTGCTGAACCAAATGTCAAAAGTCCCCATCGATCCGAGTGCTGCGTCACTTTTTATACGGGGTCAAAGGTCACCAAGAGTGACCTTTCCTAAATATCTCAGTAACGGTCAGGTCTTCAGAAAAACAATGTCTTCAGAAAAACAATGTAAGGACCGTAAAGCTTTTTCCTGTAACCATAACTGTTTTAGAGATATATTGATCTAAGCATTTGTTACTAACATCATCCTCTTTCTCATCGGCATGCTGATATTATCCGATTTTGATTACGACTTGCTATGTTTGTGAGTTTGTTTTTCTATGTTTAAGAGGCGCATAAAAAAAACATGTAAACAAACTTATCTACCAGACTCCAGGGTAGGTGGAAAAGTGATGTTAAGATCAAAGTGATTTTGCACATTTGGTAGAATATGCACTCAGAATCTGCACGGATCTTCAACAGTTCATCAAACATTAGTTTTTCTAAGGTTTAGAAAATTTGAAAATTTTACCTTATTTAGAATGGGTGATAATCTTAGATTTCTCTTTACCTCCTTATTCTTCAATGTATTTCCTCTATATCCTCCAGCGAAATTCACAGCGTAAGTTTTATTTATTTATTTATTCCAACCAAACAAGGCGTACAAAAAAAACAGTTACAATTAGTATTTAACAATTTATATAAATTTGTACAATACAAATTAATGATAAAAATATAACCATCTTTGGTAGGGAATCGGATAGGGCATTCATGACGTGAGCACCTTAATCAGAGCAGTTTTAAACCTAGGTCGGGAAATGGTTGGGGAATAGTGTTTTGAGAAACTATTGAATATTTTGCAACATCTATTGATTGGCTCATTGTTGGCGTAAACTGTGTGGTGTCGGTATTCATTGAGTAAACGTGTGTGCCTCGTCTGCCTCACTGATTCGTTGAAGGTGATCTTATTGGACAGGGACACAACATTGATCAAGCCCCTAATAACATCAAAAGTAAAGCAGGAGCATATGACTATCCTCCGCGAAGATAGACTTGATAGATTTAAGAGACTTAGCCTGTATCTGTATGAAGGTAGAATATCAAATTCGTAAGGATTATACAGATCTCTCAACGCAAATAGCAAGAACTGCTTCTGCACCGATTCGAGCCTATCGCTATGGACATCAAAGGTAGGGTGCCAGACAATACATGTATATTCGAGCAATGGCCGAACTAGAGCTATGTATAAAGACTTCGTGACTCATAGGTTTTTGAATTCCTTCGCACGTCTTTTGATGAATCCAAGCTGCTTATTAGCCTTGCTTAAGACTTTGTCATAGTGTAAATTAAAACGCAGCTTTTTATCCAAAGTAACACCGAGGTCAATGACATTGTCAACATTATTGATTGCAACATTATTGAGGCGGTAATCAAAATTTATATTACTGGTTACTTGACATTTACTGACATTGATGTCGAGATTATTTTGTTTGCACCACTGCTCAAGAGAAAGCAGTTTCGATTGAAGGAAAACTGAGTCAGATTCCGATTTAATTGTGTGGTACATTTTCAGATCATCTGCATAAAATTTATAAGAGTCTAACCAGTTTAATGAGAGACCCGAGATACCAAATTTCTGTAGTTTGATACGAAGAATATCATGATCAACACGATCAAAGGCCTTGCTGAAGTCTGTGTAGATGGTATCAATTTGATGCCCTTGTTCCATGCCACAGAGAACAACTGAGATGAGAATCACGAGGTTGGTAGAAGTTGACTTGCCTTTTCTAAAACCATGTTGTTGTTCATTTAGAAGAGGTTCTATTAGAGTAGTGAGCTTATCACAGACAATTTTTTCAAATAGTTTAGGCAATGCTGATAGTATTGCAATACCTCTGTAATTATCGACTGACCGCCTATCGCCACATTTAAAAATCGGGGTCAGATGGGATGATTTCCAGAAGGAGGGGAAGTGATTTGTTGAAAATTAAATACAAGGATAAGATGAGCGACTCCATGCATTCGAGTATGAAACTAGGAGGTAGCAAATCAGGACCAGGACCCTTGTTAACATTAAGATCTTTGATGGCCTTTGCGATCTCCTCTCTAGTTAAATACATTTCACAGATGATATTTGGTGGGAATGTTTGAGAGAAAAGAATGTAAGACATGCTTGTACATGAACAAAATACTTCCTGGAAATGCTCAGCGAACAGGTCACAAACTTCGTCAGGGCATGACGAACAAAAGTTCTTTTTGTGCATCGAAGTAGGGTAGCCTGAAGTTTTTCGTTTGGTGTTCACGAAATCAAGAAACTTTTTAGGGTCATGAATTATATTTGCGCCCATGATATTAACATAGCGCTCATACGCTCTACAGGATTTTGTCAGGAATTCTTAAGCTAATTCATTATGTTTATCCTTGATATCATCTCTGACAACAGCGCTGGTTGCAATTACTTTGTAAAGTTTATTTCTTTGATTCCGCAAATACCTTAGGTTGCTATCAAGCCATGGTTCAGATATTTTGTGTTTTCTCTTGATCTTTGGGGTGAACTTTTCAACGGCGTCAAAAACCAACTCATAGAATAATGATACCGCGTCATCCAATTCTAGCGTTGAAAAATTACTAGCCCAGTCGACTCTGAGAAAACAATCTGTAATGCTCTTATAATCAGCATTGCGAAAGTCATATACAATAGAGTTATTGTAAGATAGGGAAGTGAATATATCAGATGTAGATAACAACTCAACTGTGAACGCAGAGTGGTGAAGAGTGTTGCCAAAAAAATTTTCTGCATCAACAGTTGAGTTAGCCACTACATCGTCGTAGCTATTAGTAAAAATGAGGTCTAACCAATTTCCATTTTGGTTAGGTGTCGGAGCTATTTGCTGCAAATCATTGCCATAAAATGTACTAACTAGATTGAAATCACTGGAGTCAAGAAGATTAAAAGGAATGAGATTATTATCAGTTTCATCAGTCGTAAATTTTAAACTTGGGCGATTGAAATCACCGAGAATTATAATTTTATCCTCCTCATTAAGAGATGAAACTAGGGTAGAAATCACTACGCATACATCATTATAAACGGCTTCGTTTGAACCGGGTGGGATGTAGAATATTCCGATGTAAATAAAACTTTTGGACCAGGAAATGATAATAATCTTGTGGTTGAAGAGATTATATGAGCTGCTTTCGACTAGTTCGCTTGATAGTGAGTTACGAATGGCTACTAAAACACCACCACCTCGAGTTTGGCCAGTAGAAAGATAGTTTCGGTCCTTCCTGTGAATAGTCCAGTTATCATCTAATATCTCTGCGTTTATGTGCGAGCTGTTTAACCAGGTTTCCGTGAACGTCAGTACATTAAATTGGCAAGATTTTGAGTCAAGAAAGAGTCTATTCAGTTTGCCTCTCATACCACCACAGATGTGGTAAAAAAGTTTGAGGCTGTTTAACGAAAACTTCTTGTTAGGAATGATAGTTTTTAAAATCATTCCTCGATTTTTGAAGGGAGAAAATATATTTAGCTGAGACAAGTTGCTTAGCTCTTTTTTCACTTGGTCAGCTGTTATGCCAAGTTGCTCATGATACCGAACAAAAACAGTATGAAGAGTCTGAAAATCTATGGGAAGACCTTCCTGCTGAATCATGACTTTCAGATGAGTCTTCGTTTTACCCTCAAAACATGCAGAGTCAGTGGCTATGTGCATATATGTAAGGTAGAGGCGAACGTTTTCATAGATTTTTTTTATCCCTTAGCCGAGAAAGCAGATACCTACTTTCTAGATCAGCACTGGAGTTGATTGTGGCTTTAACTATAAGAGGCACTAGAGGGTCAAGAAACTTAGGCGCAGTTGTCACTGGTTCACACGAAGGATTGGCAGTAACTATTATACCAGGTGTAATGCAGGAGGTTTGAGCTTCGCCACAAACAAAATTAGGGTATTGCATTAGAGACGGTGTTAACGAGATCAGATGATTTTTTGGCAACAGTATTCGGAAGTTGGATTTTTTGGCAACAGTATTCTAGTGTTGGGTTTAAGAGGGACTTTTTGAATTTTGGCTTTGATGTGAACGGAGTATTGCCAGTACCAGGCATTTTCGTTCCAATAGATGCTACCATTGGATATTCATATGGTGAATATCTACAATGTAATATAAGTAACCACTGTTTAAATTTTTATTTTCTTTGAATTTTTCGAATGGTAGCCCTCGAAAATCTTTCTATTACTGTAAGTTTTTATGAAGTCATAGGATTACAGCGAGATGCACAGGGGGCATTTCACGTGAAGGATTTCGTTCATATTGGGCATAATGGTCCTTCTAGAAGATAAAAACGTGAATAGACAATTTTTTGTTTCTATGACGCTTAGTTGCCGAGTGATGGGCTTCTGAAAAATGGATGAAATTGATGAGGGGTGTTTTGGAAGCGGATTCTAGGATTCAAAAACAAAATTTTAAAAAACATTAAAAATACTGATTGGTGTACAAAATTAACTGTTCTTCTAAATTTTGAAATTAGATTTGAAAACTGGAAGTAAAAATATGTGTGAAACCGGAAGTAACAATTTCAAATCGTTTTTTGAATAATTTGGAACAGCTTAATTTTGTTTATCTGTTCAAGTAATGATAATCGGTTATTTCTAGTTCGGATGAAATTAATAAAAAAAATCTTTTACTTCCACATATACTCACTAAATCAGCATAAAAAACATATAAATAGGCCATGATTCCAGGGAGGTACATTCAGTGAAGATCTAGCAGTGATCGGACGTGTTTTTTTTCAATGGGGAGAAATAAAAGCCCCGTTAGGTAATATCCGGCGCGATTCAATGTGGCGATAAAATAAAAATTAAAACAGTTAGTGAGACAAGTGGAAAGGCTCGTTAAGGGGCATCCGGTGAAAGTGAAGTGAAAATAAGATTACAAAACAGGATGATAATGAAAATACAAAATACGATGACAGTGAAAGTGTGAATAAAACAAAATTAAAACAGGGTGACAATAAAAGCAGCTGAGTGAAATATTACTCCAAAACTTAACTTTTTATCATAGATTACAATAAGCATATTGAAACAGCAAGTAATATTAGCATACCTTTTTGAAAATAACTTATTTGTTCTGCTGCGTCTTTGTAGTTCCTTGCCACAGCGTAAAAAGCTAGTTCCTACCCAGCGTACCAACTTCGTATATGTATACGGACCAAAATTCCAGTGATCTAACCTGAGATTGAATTGTTGATCAGACTGGAAAGTTTGAAGAAATCGCATGGAACAGAAAAAGATGCAAGATAAGATTCGACAACTACATACTCAGGCTAGATTTTTCGTTGCTCATATACAGCTCACTCTCGCAAAAAATGCCAAAACACTCTCAGGTTGCTTTGACAGATAATGCGTTGCGTAAATGGAGCCGCAATTTCAAGTTCAAAGTGTTTTTTTGGGAAAATGTAGTGAGTTGGCACGCTGGTTAGGAACTAATTTCTTACGCTGTGCCCTTGCTCTTACTAATACGCTGTTATTCAGCCAAAATTCACAAATGGCAGCTAACACGTGGCTGTGACTTACTTTACTTAAATATGAATTTATTATGTACTTTTCCAAGGCAATTTTTCCCACAATGTTTGAATTTAGGAGATGTGTAATATCCTAAAATGTTATGTAACATCATTTAAGTGTTAAGATTCAAACGATGAAACGAAATTTTGAAATAGAGCTTTCAAAATAAATATTGTTCTTACTTATTAAATATACTTTTTTAAAGTGTGTTAAAGCACATGAAAAGAAGACACACCTAAGGGAATTGATGCAATTTTTGACAAGACAAAGCTTATTGTAAAAGCAATATTTTTCCAAATCTTTGGAAAAAGGAAACCAGAAGTCATTGAATTTTATTTAGAATTTGGCTCATTAAGAGAAGCAAGAATTAATAGAGTGCAAGAATTAGTAGAGTGTTAGCACATCAATTAAAAAAGTTCGTAAATAGATTAAGTTTACAAGAAGATAAAAATAAAACCATCCTACGAGAATCAATGAAACTAAATTTACAAATTTACAAATTTACAAATTTTGCCCAACATATTGAAAACTAGTTCTCAAAACTATCTTGATTATTGAAAAGTAAATCGAAAATAAATTAGTAGTGAATACACAAACATAAACACATATCATTCTCACATTTCTACTCACTATACTACTTGACATCAAACACACCACACCAAAATTTTAACATCAAGTAGGCTAAGCTGAAATTTGTTTTGAAGTTTGATTAAAAAATATGAATTGTCAATCGATTTCCACATTGTTAGGAAGAGATTGATTTTTTTCACATTGTTACGAAGAGATTGAGTTTTTTACATTGTTACAAAGAGATTTATTAAAAGTTTTTAAATAATAATATGTTTATAAAATAGTATTTTCAAACAATAAAATGTTCATAGAATGTTCTCTTCAAATTAATTAATTGGTTTGATTTTAGAAATAAGTTTTAAGAATTAATTTATCATTTATCTGCTTATCTGATTTTATATCATAAAATAACACAAATCGACGCTTTGTTAATTTTAAGAAAACAAAGACGAGAAAAATTTGATTTTTGGATGATAGCCTCATCTATTTCTATAGTATATCTATAAAAAAATGTTGTCACTCGTTCTGAAAAGCATTTGCGAATTTACTTAACCGTATTTTACATAAGTGCATAAGCCCGGTCGCAAGATGAGTCTCGTGTGGCGCGAGAAACTGACGAGCTCCACGACAGAGCCACGTACCACGCGCTACGCCATCAATTTGCGGTGACCTATTTCATTAGTCATGTTATAAAAACTCGCGCTGTGTGAGGTCACGTTGCACGTTCCACACGCGTGTCATCTTACGGCCAGGTTAACTCACACCTTACCATTATTGCTAACCACACGATAAAACCGCACAATTTCTAACATTCTATACATTTACCGGATTTCCAAAATTTAGTCACATTCTAAAAGTTAATGTTTGTTTTAATTAACACCTATTAATCACCTGATCAAATTAATATATTTATAAATAGAGTGTGGTCGGAATTCGATAGGATTGCCTCATTCTACTAACCGTACAAGAAGATTGTCTTTTCAAACCGACTTAAGTGCTAGTAAATCAGATAAAATCATAAAAGGAACTCGGGAGCAGCATGAGTCAGAAAGAGACAGCCAGTGATCATTTGACATTCACTCTGAGGATAATGAATTATGTTGTTTTCTCAAACACAACACGGAGCAAAGCAAAACAGTCGAAACGGACAGAAAAAGACAACGACGACATTCAGTATCAATCGTATTAATTACAATCACATTATTCGTGCTGTCAGCGTTACTGAGGTTTTCTGTTCGTTTTTCGGGCGCCTTCAGAGATGATATAATTTGTTATTTACAGTTTAGCTTCAAATTTTTTTTCTTCGAATCCTCTTCAGTGTATGAACAACATGCATTTCGACAGACAGTTGATGATTTGTCACAGATTAAAATTCAATATTGGATTGATTAGCCGTTGCGGATCAGTCTAATTAAGTTGCCAACTTGACTCGAGCTCAAATGGGATTTAATCATCATCGATTTTTTTCATTACCATATAATTGTTGTTTTTTCATTGTTTTAAAACAAGAAATTGAAGCAACACTCCACTTTACTACAATCCTGTCAGTGAAATAATACATAAAATGGTCTAAATCGCCCGAAGTTTGTGAGTTTTTCACTGATTTGCAATAAAAGTCATTGCTTATTATTATAGCCGGGATATTCCGTTTAGTCATTCAACTAAATTTATAAGACGGAATTTAGAATTATGAGCATTAGTGCCATGAAATGAAAAAATGAACAATTTTTCAAGCTTTAGATCAAATGCTCGATAAGGTAGTATTATCATCATAATGATGGAGTATCTGTGATTCGTGCAGATGGCTTAGAACCAGAAGTAATTCTGAAAATAGTTTATTGGAATCGGAAACTCGCGTTTGACGTGAATATATACATAGATGGATATACATGTCGAAAGTGTAGGTCGATATGCTGTTTATTGTAATAAATACTTTATTAGATATATTTGTAAAACTAGATCAATAAATTTAATATTTAAGATAATTTATGCTACAATTTTTAAATATTTGGCAACAATATATTTGGAAGATAATTTATCTGAGCTTAGATGGATAATGAATTCAGCAAAGATTTAGCGGATACAGTAGTGAATACGGATAGATACATATGATCTAGCAAATAATATTTAATACATGAGATGAGTGATTTATAAATTTTGAATCAATTTTTATTTAATTTATTATTAATTTATTATAAAACAGTGCTTTAAAACGAATAAAAGAATGCCATATTATGTTTATTTTATATAAAACCAACTATGACTCAAGTACAACATTTTCAAACATTTTTTTCTCACCTCTTTACCTTGTTTTGTACAAACTTTAATGTAACTAAATCACTTTATTCACTACTTCAATTAATTTGCTTGCTCTTTTCGATAAAACTTACAATATTAAGGCAATACAGGGAAATATCCTTTAATTTCCTCAGCAGGGATTTTTCGATAATTCAAATGCTGAGTTTTAATGAATTAAAATTTAGTAATTGCTGTAGTTTATACTGTTTATTTTTCACTTGTGATTTAGATAGCTTTAAATAAAAATGGTGACTATTTAGTTACAATAGTGTCCATAAATATCCAGTTCTATACCAGGAAAAAATGATCAATCTTTGCAACTAACTGAGTTCTTCTGGTCATGCTCGTGCTTGCTGTGATTGACAAAACTGTCTTGTTATCTCATGAGTTATATAAGTGGGGATTTATTTTGAATTTCCATAAAAGGGGAAACATTTATTTTTTAATAAAATGCATTTCTGGTTTCTT
Source organism: Nemotelus pantherinus (assembly GCA_963978885.1). NCBI lineage: Eukaryota > Metazoa > Arthropoda > Insecta > Diptera > Stratiomyidae > Nemotelus > Nemotelus pantherinus. The sequence continues at coordinate 111,294,244 of OZ022263.1, read as the reverse complement.
CAAAAAATATTTATGACTTATAATTTCATGATCCACATTTAACTAGTGACCAATGTCACATTGTCGATAGTGAATAATTGGCCCGTTTTGTTACGCATTATACACTGAAAAAAATCGACAAAGCACCCAGTCCTATTGAAAATAGCGAATTATGAATGGTTCCTTACACTATGTACGGAGTACTCTGAGCTATGCAACATCGCTCCCAGTGCCATAATGTCAGAATCTATATAGCGCATGCTCCGTAGCATGGTGCAGTATTAATGATCGCATACGCATCGATCATGAAAATAATGAAAAAGAGTGACAATTAAAACATAATGGATTGATTAGTATTCCTAAGCATTCGCTTATGTTATGTTCGTCTTTAGCAGCCTCTATTGCTATATTCTTCCAGTCTTCCAAATTTACTCTACTATGAGTAAATAATTTTATTTTAATTTAAATCAATTTTTTCCTTTTTGAAGCTAGATTTATTTATTTTTATTCGACATATATCGATATTTCGAGGGTAATCTGCCCTCTTCTTCAGTGTCTATTGATCTAATCTTAAAATAACTTACGTAGTTTATTTAAGGTGCTTGCTTTTAAAGTATTGACTAATACTAATTACCTGCTAATTACCGGCTAATTGACTATTAATTATATACTTAAGTACTTTTTACTATCTATATTAATTACAATATCATCATAAAATATATGTTTAAATTAACCTGAACAATGGTGATACACAGTTTCCTTGGTCTGTGTTTAGTCGCTTATCCATCGGGGTTTTCCATATGTTCAGGCTTTCGTATGC